>VZDJ01000116.1:2653506-2978206 GCA_008694505.1 Cyanoderma ruficeps
CCCCCAAAAAAAAAAAACCTACACAAGCAGAACACCAAAACCAGAACCACTCCCCCCAAAAAAAATCCAGACAGGAAACATCGTAATTTCATGTACACTGTAAAGGTAAGGAAAATAATGATATCATGTTTCTGCTTCAATACTCTTCAGTCCGTCAGAAACGCTTTTAGTGGAGTGAATGTGTGTAATTACTGCTCAGCTGCTCTGATTGCTCATTACATGACAGACTCTTACAAGGAGGAGAGATCATGTGCCTGTCAAGATTTAGTCAGAGTCATTAGCACTCACCTTTATCTTGACAGAGAATTAAATGTTTTGCTATAAGCTGCTAGTGATACATGCTGTGCACTGCTGCATTTCCTAAACAGGGAACCAATCAAAACTGTTATTGCCCTGTACCTTTTCCTGGTGTATGTGTATTTATTTTGTTTCACTGACCAATATTTTTTTAATTGTTCACGTTTTCTGTCACACTTAGATATGCACAAGCACAACATGATGAAAAGGTCACAAGTACTATGTCAGAGTCAGGATTGAGACATGAGATAAAGCACAGGTGTTCACTTCTGATGTCTTTTGCTGATGTAATTTTATACTAACTGCTGAGTGTTAGAGTCTACCAAAAAAAAAAAAAAAGACAAAACCAAAAACTCTCTCTCACTATATTTTCACTCCAGTATTTATAGATATGTATAGAGGTTAAGGGATTGGCTGCACAAGTCACCACCCCTTCAGCCTGGATGGTGGACATCACCATCAATCATTTCTTTTCTCACAGGAGAAGTATGTAAACATTCTAAGAATAGACATTATTTACATCAAGGCTGTGTGAGAAAGTTCTACAGAAAGACAAAAGACAGAAAAGCTCAGGGCAACACTATAGCACAAAGAATTCAGGCTCTGTGTAATGGAACTATATGGAAGAAGGGTTAAGTATATTTTAATCATCTTTAGTGATGGGTGAATGTGTCTGGGTCTCACCAGGTGTTTTGTTCCTGGTTCCAGTTCCTCTGTGTTGTGAAGGTCCCCCAGAGGCAGGCACATAAGCAACAGCATTCACAGTCCTGTCATTTCCTTTGGAAGGAAATAACTGCACTGCACTTGAGTGCTCCTCCACAGCTCACTGATACCAGCTGGTGGTACTGACAGTGCTCAAACACCCTTGGATCTGCCATTTCGGAAAGGATTTTTGTTGGTATAAACTAATGTAGCTCTGCTGGCTCAAAATTTTGATTGAGTCCGGAAGCTTTCAATTATTAAACAATTGTATTTTTACACATTGGGAAATTCAGCTCTCAAGTACTCTTAAAAATTTAAAAGGAGTGAAGTCCACTGTGTTAATTTTAGATCAGCCCAGTGAACAGGGTGTGTGATCTCTTTCAGTCCTAATTTCAGGGAACTAAAATTATTGCATCAGGAATGTGTTCCTTCTGGTGCTGTTAGTACAAAAGTGCAATAAATAGTGTTTAATTTGGTCAGGATTGTTTGGGTTTGTTTGTTTGTTTGTTTTAAGTATAGTCTTGACCCATAGAGACAATCAGTTGTGAAAGAACCAGGTTGGTGGGAGGAGCTTAGTCTGAGAGAAGGGAGTGTGTGTTTGTACTGGTTTGTGCTTACAAAAAGCAAGACAAAGAAATGTAAATATCTTTAGAAATCACAATTTAGTGCTGTGCTACACTGAACTAAACCTGCTGTTGAATCCTTGTCTCCAGAAAGTACTATTAATTTTATCCACTGAGCTGGCCTCTCAGGGCTGTTTGGCACAGTGTAGGCTGATTTTTTTGGTTTGTTTTCTTTTCTGATCACTGGAATGAAGAGAAGAATGAGACTATCTAACAGTATTTGACACAAATAAAATCCCCCTCTATTACTGTGGCTGCAGCAGTGAACAAGGACCTGCCTGGGAAGAGGGGATGGAGAGCACCTGACGGTGAGACAGGAGCAAACCCTCTCCCAGGGTCTGCACAGCACTGGGTGGCTGTGTGGGCCAGTGATGGAAGGACAAAGGCAGTGGGAGGGCAGGGAGTGTTGTGCTCCTGTGCTCAGGGCTTTGGAGTGATGCAGGTCCTTGTTTTACAGACATGTATGGGTCTTGCAGTTTGGGAAGTATTTTAAGGCTTCCATGAAGTGTACTTTATGACTAATGTGAATTTGGCCTAGATATCTGCCTGTTTAATACTCCTCATAGTTGCATCTGAGGTAGAGCTCAGGCTTTTCTTTCAATTTTTTTGGTGTTAGAAGTGAGCTGAGAGAAGGCTGCCTACACAGCATAGAGCCCTGGGTGCCTTCTTCAGTGAAATATTGTCAGGCCATTCATTGGCATAAAACCAGCAAATTCCATTCAGTTCTGGTGATGTTTTCTTCTGCTGAGTAGCCAGGAACTGAAATACATAATTTCCAAGTGTGGAAGAATGCTCACAGCAAAGTGAAAGTCTTTAAAACTGTGAGAGTAAGTGCTCATGAGATGTCTGCAACATGTTGGTTGTGCTCTGTTCCTGTTTAGAGAGCTACAGCCAGCCAGTTAGGAAGCAGAAGCAGTGACAGTTCAGGTGATCAGTCTGAAAAATGGATTACAAATAGCACAGATAGGTGTTGTTTGATGTATTAGTTGCAGTGGATTGCTTCTGCAAATCTTTGTCTGTATTGGTTGTTAGTGGAATAACTCTCAGTATTAAGTTTATTAGCAACGTTTTGTGCTTGTGATGCATCTGTGGACAGAAAAATGAGCTCCATTAATTATGTAAATGGTGAATACTTCTGGCAGAGTCATTTTGTCAAACTGTCTCACCACTTTCCAAGTGTTAGTGAAAGCAGGATCTGACCTAACTATTGCCTGCAGGAGTCCCTATGGCAATTGGAGAACTGAAGCCTTCTCATTCTGTAGGCTGACAAGACACCTTGTTCCACAAAGAGGTTGTGTCCTTAGTCCACCTAACATTTTTATAGTTGCTAATCTTTATCATAGTCTTCCAGGTTCATGTTCAGTTTCATTCTGAAATAATACTCAGTTTAGGTTGAGGTTAAAGAGGGTCATTTAGCATTTAAAATTTGTAGTAAATGTGTTTCTGATCAGTCATATTGTAACCATTCCAGGAAGTCACAGCATGCCTACTGCAGGCCGGTGTGAGCATCCTTTAGTGCTACAACTGGAACATCTTGTTTGTCTTTTTTATCCAGTTGCAGCCAGGGTGGGGTGGTGTCGAGAAACATTGCCCTGGTGAAAACTCCAAGGGGCTACCCCCTTTGGTTTGTTCCTTCATTCATGTGCTTTGTGTTTCCCTTGCTGCTGTCATTAGCACTGCAGGATATCCACTACTGATTTGCCACAGGAATTGTCACACCCTTGTCACAATTGTCCTCCTGCCCTCGTGTGTGGCTGCTGAGAGCAGACTGGAGAGGGGTGAGTGGGGAGAGTGGTGTGAGCTCTTTGCCTGATGCCTTCTTGAACCTGACTCACAGGCTGCCTGGGACAAAGCTTGGGTAAAACAGGACAGAATTCTGAAACTGTCAGTCTCTGCATACTGAACTCTTAGTGCTGAGTTTTCCCTGTGTTTAAATGAAGCAGAACTTTAACCAGAGCAGGAGCTACATCTGTGCACAGGCAGAAATTAGGACTCTTTAAGCAGCGTAGCAGTAGTCCACCAAAATACCCTGATGCTGAGCAAGAACCCCAAAAGTTTCTATTTTCACCATAACTGGTGAATATTAAGAATGTGCATGATTTTTTATGGATTTTCCTTTCCATTTCTCAACCACATCTGAAGCTGTCAGTGCAGAACAGAACAATTCTTTCCAGCTATTCACGCTGGCAAAGTGGACAAATCTTGTTATGCACACTTAACTTGTCGTGGTTTGCGATTAAGGCAGAAAGCACGTTTTTCCTCTCTAAAACACTCATTATCAAATGAGATTTAAAATGCAATCCATGTAAAGCAATTCATGTAGCCCAGGAGATTATCTTGGGAAATTTCATCTGGTGCTGGAACCCTTTGGGCTTCACAACAGCAGTAATACCAACAACTTCATAATAATAGCCAATCTACACAAAGCAACGCAGAAAGAGTGGTCTGAACAGAAAAAAAAAAACCACTAGATCCAAGTAGCTATGCTATAAAGCCTTCTTAATCCAGGAATGCTGCATGTTTCTTGTGGTAAAATGGGATTCTTAATTTCTTCTAAGTTTTCTCAGAGCCACGTTTAAGGCAGGTAACACTTGCAAACAGATACAGATGGTAGCATAATTTGCTTGTGTATTAGTTACAGTTCCCATTTCTTCTCAGAAGTTCTGTTTCTGTGCCCCAAAACACTAATGCTAATGGTTTAAAAATAAATTTTTTGGACTGGAACACAAGTACTATTAGGAAAAGGGATTTGTTTTGCCCTCTGAATTCTACAGCAGGACATTAGCAGTGTTCTGTAACAAGTTCTCCACATAGTCAGGCTCTCCAAGAAACGGGCCTTGATTTTGAGTTGTGTGGTAGGATCTGCATACTCTGATACAAATCAAAAATAACTGGCCCACTGTAAGTGTATCCTCTGGGTTTTAGTTTTGCTTCCAGATCTGAGGTGGAATAAACAAGGGTCTCAGTTCCTCAGCAGTCTGAATTTTTGAGTGTGTTGAAAAAGTTAACACAGCATGAGGAAAGAAGCTCTGAGAGCTAAAAATTATGTCCTAGTGAACTGTGCCAATGTCATGACAGGTGAAAGAATTATAAAAGAAAGGCCTCATAAAATCAGGCCTGCTCTATTAAATCAATAGCTGGCCTGTCATCTCTTCTAAGTGTAGTTAAGCAATTTGCAAGTTCCCATGCAAAAGCAGTCTTGGTATGAAAACTCGTTAGCATAACAACCTATTCCTAGGTTAAAAACCAAATGCACCTGCAGTAACAAGGGATTTGTCCCATGAGAATCAGTAGAGAAAATATGTAAACAATACAAGAATAGAGAGATTTGATAGACAAGTAAAATACCTTTTACCAACCAACAGAGTAATTAGCAAAAAAGCTATTAACCGATTAAAGTTACACACAAGTCTTTACAGTCTTTAGAGACTGTATAAAATGAGTTGTGATAATAAGGAATTGGCTTTTCCTGCATAAAGATAAGAGACTCTCAGCTAACTTATTACAATATGCCTTCTTCCTCATTTCACTTACAGCATAACAGTCCTGGAATTCCATCATTCTCAAGAAATATTTAAAGAAAGTTTAGGGTCTTATCCTTTATGGTAGAGCTGCAAAGTCTGAATTGCTCTGGACTTATCGCCGCAGTTCTTGGAGAGTGTTCTGTGATGTCGATAAAAGGTGGGGCACTGTGTGCTCAGCTGAGGGAGCATCGACTCTGTGTCAGCACAGGAGCACAGAGATGTGACAAAAGCAGGAGGTGAGACAGCAGTGTGTAACTCACATTGCTAGAGTGCACAGTCTCAGTTCAGAGGGGAGGGAGCGTTTGGAAAAAGAAAGGAACGCAATCAGTTTCAACTGAGCAAGCAGAAAGAGACTCCATAAATATTGTATGAAAGGAGAGAACGAAGGGATGTTTGTAGTCTTCTTTTTAGAAGGAAGGAATAAACGGATCTCGGAATGCAGCAGAGTTATAGTGCTAACAAATCTCAGTCCTCCTTTCAGAGAATAGTGTGGGAATATGATTTGGACAGCATGGTTTTAGGCACCAAGACTCCCCACAGGACCAAACCCCTAATAGTGCCAGTTGCTCTCTTCCCATAGGCACATCAGCTGAGGCTTCATTTTTCAACACACTGCTTCCCAGTCCTGACAAAGCAGGAGCTGTGTCAGTGCAGGAGAGCTAATCTGTCTGACAGCTCTCATGCAGGACAGTTGGCATCTCTGAATTTTGCATCAGCATGACCTGGAATGAAATACCAAAAATGGGCAAATGTCTGACAGGATGGAATTAATTGAGACTGAGTTTGCAATCTGTTTTCCTTGGAAAAAAAACCCGAGTCTTTACCAGTGCAAATACTAAATAATTATTAAAAAAAATACATAACTAATGAACTTGCATATGGTAACACTGTAAATTTTTTTCCAGTACAGGGATCGGTGTTAATACTGAAACAGGTCACTCATCAGCCTCATAGAAATTGAGGAGATGCTTTCTTAGTGCCTCCATGCAATTTCAGGAACAGGTTTACCATTTAGTTCTCTTTAAAATGAGAGTTCTCAGGTCCTCACAGTAAGATTTGCAGACAACACTTTGTAAGGATGAAATAAAGTGAAAAAGTAATGGAGTGTCAGAAAAAATAGTGCAGAAAAGGGTTCAGAGTTTTTTTCCTTGTGTCACTCGTGTTTTTTACATTCCAACTTTGAACACAAAGCAATACATTTTCCATATTTTATGCTGGCATTATAGTTTTTCTAATGTTTAAAGTATACTGTTTTTACTGTAAGAAAAAAAAAGAAAAAAAAATAAATAAGACTTATATGAGTGAAGAATTATCCAAAGAAGAGCCAGAACTAGAACAGGGAGTCAGGACATGCGTATGGTCCTAAACATGGAAGTTGGAATCATGCACCAATGAAAAGAAGAATGCAGAACTAAAAGTACTCAGAACCAGAATCTGAGGGAGGCAGCCAGAAAGGCCAAGACTAAAGAGAATTAAAAACCAACCAAACAAATGTGAACAACCCCACTGAGATTTCAGCAATATACGCAAAGCAAGAAGGAAAGTAAAGGAAAATACGAGCCTAAGTGTGTACTAAAAAAGGATGAAACATTCTTTCTGTTTTCATTTAAATCATTCCTACTTATATGGGATATGTATTTAATGAAAATGGGATTAATGAGAAGATAGAAGTCAAAGCAGGTCAAATATATGTAATAGTAAAGTATGGTGTAAATCCACAGGGACAGGACCAAGAAAGTCACCTTAAGGCATTTAAAAATGGGCCAATTGCTAATGAATTACTAAAGGAATTATGGTATTCATATATTTAAAGAGACTTGAGTAAATTTGCAGCTGGTCATCTTCACTGTAATCCCTGGAATGTTATGTACTAAATTCTTACCTAGGCAGTTGTTGTGTAGCTTCAGGATAGTGAGGCAGTAAAGTTAAATCCAGCCAAGGTAATCTGGTATGAGTGCCAGATTACATTAGTTTATCCCCCACTCTCCTTTTTTTCCCCTTTGGTTACTGGTCTTGTAATCTTGTTTTAAAAAGAAAAAAAATTAAAAACAGGAAAAAGGAAAAAAAAAAAAAAGGAAAGGCAGTAATAATGGTCATTTTGGCCAAGGAGTAAAGTTACCAGAAGAACCCCATGAAAATATGTGGTGGGATGTATGTCATTGCATGCATTTGTAGCTGAGCAAAAAATGAGGTTGAGGATTAAACCAAAAATATTTACAATTGAAGAAAAATGGTGGGGTACTTCAACATAAGTCTGCCCAGGAAGAGTTTCAAAATGATTTTTTCAATGCTGAATGACTCGGTGATAAAATGGTAGATGAAATCCAATGCGGATAAATGTAAAAAAATGATACCAGGGAAAATAACTTCTGAGGCATATGCTGTAGTAAGTTTTACCTTAGCTGCTCCCATTCAGAAGGACCTTGTTTAAGGTCACTGAGTGGAGTTCACTGCAAATATCATCTGTGTGCTCAGTCACACTGAAAAGGCAAAGAGACTCGCAAAAATTGTTAGGGGAAAAAAGGAGAACAAAATAGAAAACATCTTTATGCCATCTATAAATCTAGGCTTTCCCTGCACAGTGAACTCAACAGGCAGCTCTGGTCACTCCTTGGGAAATGGCAGAGGAAAAGCAAGCACTGAGAAGGGCAGCAGAGATGCTGAGAGGTGGAAATGCCTTGTTTGTGCAGATCTGGTTAGGCACACCCTGAGGACTTGTGGAAGGAATACAGCTGGGACATCCAGGCACAGAAGGCACGTTGGACATTTCACTAATTCTGATGGCAGTCGGTGGTGCTGAGCACTGTGGCATTCAGGTATAGCTCCTCTTCCTTTCAGCTGGAATTGAGTATGGATACAGTCTCTGTGAAAGTACATGCCTTGGTCCATGAAATTTCATTCAAGTATATTTTGGTAGGTTTTAAAAAAATATCTGTTATGGTATTGTTGAATGTATTTGCAAAAAGTGCTCTCTGCCCCATGGGAAATTAGATATTTTTAGTAGTGCTCCTCAGGCATGGCTCACATAAGTCTCAATGTTTTGGTCAATGCTGTGGTTCTGCAGTATGAGCACACAAAAGCACTCCTTGAAAGAGGACTGAGTCCAGGAAGAGGAAGGATTGGCTACTTAGTGAGTTATGTTCTGTCAAATGTCTCTTTATCTTTACCATTTAGTTCTGTATTGTCTTGGCTTTTTTTCCTAACGTGAATTTTTGAATTTTTTTTTCTTTTACAGTAAAGCTGTAATGTCATCAGGGACTGTAGTGATTAGAATAGAAGACTTTTGTAGTATACGTATAGGAGAAATTGTTGCTCATGGGGAAAATAATTAGCTGAATTAGTATGGAGGTTCTAATGATCTAAGTGTATTTTAGAAGTTAAGGGTTAAGGGTAATTGTTCTGCACTTCTGTGGCTCACAGGTGAGTCTGCTGTAATGAGGCTGCTGATAAAGCATTTTATGTGAGGGGCACAGCCTTGCCAGGCCAAACCTTCTGCCTCCCCCAGTGATTACCCAGATTTTCTCACTGAATGCAGCCTGAGGGCTGCAAACCTCACAGGTCTGTGCATGAGCCTGTGTCAGTGCCTATTATACCAAGCTGGAAAGGTGTCAGCCTTTGCCATGACTGCAGGAAAGGCTCTGAATGCTCCAACCTCCTCTGTCTCATGTTCCCCTGAAACAAACTCTCTGCTAAAATCCAGTGAACTTAATTTAAACAGAACAACTCCGTGCCCCATGCTTCAGTCCTTGAATAAGGGTAGGAGATTATGTGGATTTTTCAGGTTGAAAAGCAAGACATGAGAGTAATTTTTACATGTCCCTGCTTGGACTTAAGGATTGGTACAATCATTTGTCAGGGACTTACTTTTTTTTTGTTAATAAGATCTGCATGCATACACTGAAATCTCAGTAATTCTAAGATTTACTGGTAATTTGAGTTTACATCATCCAGTGGAAGAATTAGGCAGTCTGTCCTTTGGGACTGAGCCATCTCTAAGCAGGTGGCTGCAATATAGAGGTGTTGGAATTAATCCTGAAAAGTTGTCCTTGTGCCTCACATGGGTCACAGGGACCTCCTGACACTGGAGACCTGGATGACAGATCTTAGAACAGGCATAATCTCAGTTCACAAGGCCATGTGATGAAAAATCTGTCAGTAAAAATTAGTCTTAATCAGCAGTATGTGATTCTATGGCACTTCATTTGTTTTAAACCTAAATTAACCTCTGTTACAAAGCCTCTGCTTAGTTTTTGTGAATTAACAACAGGATATGGCTTTTTGGAGCTGAGGTTACATTAAAAAAGTACACATGTGCAGAAAATAATAGCCAGCTAAATGGGAACCTCGTTAATGCTTCTCTTGCAGTTTTGTTCCTAACTACTTATTTTAAAGACAAAGTGAAGCTACATGTTTTCTGTTACCATTGGTTGTAGCAGCTGTATATTGCTGCCTATTTAAATATATTTTTCTTTCTCCTTTCCCTGCTGCTTCTCCAGCTCCAAAATGACCCACCCCATCCAAGCCAGCGCTGAAAACTTGGTGCGGCAGGACAGCATTGTCCCCTCTCTGAAGTGACTGGATGAAGTGAAAGCCAGGATGTTGCAGAGCTGGGAATATTTCTTTACTCAGGGCTGGTGTGCTGTTAGCTCTAAGCCATCTGGCAAAAGAAGTTCTGCAGCTCACAGGAGTTCCTAAACCTATAGCTGTGACCTGCACAGGACTGGGGTATGGGCGTGGCTCAGCTGAGACAGTGTGGAGAATGATGTTGTGTTCTTCTGTCGCCTGTCTCTGTGACACAGTGTGGTGGCTCCCTGCTGTAAGAGTTATTCCAAGTGCTGCCTTCAATTTGGAGTTGATTCTTCCTGTTATGACCAATTCTTGTCATCCTTCTGCATACAGAGCTGTTCCTGCTCCTCCCAGCAGTAAGTTCAGTGCCCAGGCTGATCTTAGAACTGATCTGTTACTTGTCCCATGGATGACAAAAGAAAGGGGCCAGGTGTAGAAATGGGCAAGCACAAGTCCTGTACAGTGGCTGTTTGGAGTAAACTGAGGTAGATTCTGGCAATAAATATTAAGGAGTTTTCCCTCTGACCTTGTGAAGTAAATAGGGGGAAATGCATTTTAAAGTCAGAAACAGACAAGAAATAGATTTATGGCAGTGTCAGGAAGTGAGGATGGAAGACAAAGTGCTGTTACAATTGCTGCTTTCAAAGTGAAAGCTGTAAGGCACAGTGAGTCCTGTGCCGGCCATCTCAGCATGGTAAAGCTGCCAGGACACAGTTCCTGGCTGCACCAGCTTGTAAATCTGAAACCCAGAAGCATTGGAAAAGATAATTCACCCATCCTTGTGTGTACTTCAGAGCTGCTTAAGCATGCAGGTCTGTAAATTAATCCATATGCTGATATTAAGACTTAATGAATCCAACTGTTTCTATTTAATCTGTTACAATGGAGGTTTCTTATTATGCTTGGATTGCAACTGGTTTCCAGCTCTGTCTCATGAATCTGTGGCTCCACAGTGAAACATAAACTAGTTTACAGCACAGCAGTCACTCCTGAACTGTGCCTTGAAGTCACATTGTGAGCATGCAGAACTCCATCAGCTGTAATTCCGAGGAAGGATTGTAGTGATATTACAGACAGGATTATTGCCAGGGAGTAACAACCTTGAATACAAAACGCCCCAAACCTTTGGTTTCAATTCATTATGAAATCTTTAAAGACTGAACTCATTATCTGTTTAAACTGTCTTCCATGACCATTTCAGTAAGTGCAAGAAATCCTGAGTCTGGTGTGGACCACTGGAATTTACCAGCATATGCATTTTAGGTAAATACTTGAGGAGCAGCTCTTCAACTTGTGTGAAATATCAGAGTATTAAAGGCAGCTTCCCTTATCTATGTGTCTCTCAAGACTCTCTTCCATCTCTAGCTGTGAGAGGGGCGGAAAAAATGTTGGTAGGAAGGGAAATGTGCTCAGGGTGTGATTGCTTCCCACCTTTGTGAGGGACTTAGATGGGCTACTAGTGACGAGGTGGCAAATGCATTTAAATTTCACTGTGTATTATGTTCCCTTTGCACTGATGTAAATAACGAGGTGGGGGGTAGAGAGCCTGCATGTTGCTAGAGTTTATGCAATATTTCTGAACTCAGCTCTTAGCTTGAGCCACAGGACACCCTTATTTCCCACCTGATGAGCCTGGTCAGTGAGATTATGCAGAAACTCATGGGCCCAGCTCTGGAAACTCAGGAGAGAGGTGCAGGGTACAGTGGAGATCTTTTTACAGAGGCAGATTTTAGCCAGCACACTCAAGGGAAAGGTAGCAGTGAGTTAATGTTTGTCCATCTGGTTGAAGGAGGAATGAGAGGAAGGATGGAGACAAGGCAGTTTTGCAATTGCCCTTTTGACTGAGACATCTTTAATGATTCAAGTCTCATCTCTGCTGTACTGACAGAACGGGATTAGAAGGAAGGTGGGTGGAGAGAGGGGAGGAAGGCATTCTGAGTGGAATTTAAGCAGGGCAGCATAAAAGTTTGGAACAGCAAGTACCTATAAGTACACATAAGAAAGCATTGAGCATTTAATTTACAATATTGATAGATTAAATTTTTTCTGCTGAGTTTTGCTACTGAAGTAAGAAGTTACACTTAAGCAATTTCATAACATGTCAGTAATAGCTAATAATGCAATATGTGTCTTGATGTTGTGTGTGTTCTTGAAGGCTTCAGAGCAACAGGGAAAAATTAGACACAAAACCACCTCCAGAGCTCATTCAGTCACACCAAAGCTCCCTTGTAGTAAGCAAGTGGTGCAGCTGGAGAAGAGATGGTGCAAGGCTGAGCCAGTTTGTACCTTTCTGTGAACACCAGGGCTGTGCAGGATGAGCAGGATCTCGTTGTGAGCCTCCATTCAGTGGCACCTTCCCTGACCCCTGGAGGGAAATAGAATGGTAACAATTCACTCTGAGCAGAAACCGAGGGAATAAGGTTGCAGTTGGCTCCCTGCCAGCAGCTGCTGAGTGTGATTGGGACCATTTTATGAGATATTCATGTTGTTGGCACAGCTGAACCAGTGGGTGCTGAGGTTTGTAGGATTTGTTACCCGTTATTCACTGAAGGAGAATTGCAATCAGAACAAGTCAGGTGTTCCTGAAGAAATGTGGGCCTCCACTCAGAGAGCTGAAGTAAGATAAAAACCACGAGAGCTCAGCACTCTTCAGCGGGATGCCGAATCTGAAAGTGTGAGATTAGATCATTAGATTCAGGCAGTGGTTTATGATCTAATAAAAACACTAATGTGCTTTGGTGCAGCAGAGGCAAAAGGCGTGGGACAGACCCTATGTCTTGTGTGAAGCAGCACATAAAGGATGGGGTGAATTGTACAGTGTAGCAGATGAGGTGTTCACAGAGGCAGACAGGAACTGTGGGCTTTGCAAAGTGCAGCTGCAAGGGCCGAGTAGATTTCCCTGCATGGAAGAGGGGAGAGACAGTGTGCTTGGCTAGTTAGTTACTGAATATTCAGTGTTTTTTTATTCCTAATCATTCATTTGCTTCATGTCAGTGTCAACTCTGTCACCTGCTGTAAAAATATTTTTAACTGGAGAGCTGATCACTAGTGAGGTAGTGTCTGTGCTTCTGATATTATAAACTGCTGGTATTAATAATCTTTGGCTGTGTTAACATCCTTTATACCATAACATAGGCAGGAGAGGGGCATCATTCTGTATCAGAATAACTCCAGTAAAAAGTTTTAAAAATTTCAAAAGTATTCATTTAATTACTTTCTTTGATTGAGATATCATTAAGTGAAGATAATTAAATGGTTGTTTCCAAGCCCAAATTCAGGTCTGTTTGGCAATGAATTGAAATGAATGTTGTTTCCTTGATCTGTTTTTCTTTTGTAACTATCCAAGGACCGTCTCTTCTTGGCTATATATTCCGAGGGAAATATACAGAAGATATTCAGAGTAGAAGGTGCATTGTAAGGGCACTTGAACAATGTTTCCCTCTCTCCTCTACTGACTGTAATCATGTGAAGTGCTGAGAGACTGTTGAGGTTGAACCAGAGTCAAAGGAAGTAAGCATGCTTGGATAGTTAACATGCTTACTGTGTTCCTTAATGACAGATAAGCCAGTCAAGAATGAAAAAGCCTTCTCTGTCCTCTTTCCCTCTAGGAAAGAAAATGGAAATAAAGTGCTAAGTTTGTATGGAGAAGTTATAAGTAGAAACTGGGGGAAATGAATTACAAAGGATTTTATTTTACTCTAAACTTTTTTCCTAAATGTCTTTTCTATTTAGTCTCTAAAAATTCTCTGAATACAAAGTTTTTTTAACCTACAAAATGTTTTGACAACATTTTTCATTCTTACTTGCTGTACAGTTTACAAACATTTTAAAGCTTTCTTCTTTATCATCAGTGTGAAGGCTGATTTTTTTTTTTTTCCTGGAAGGTAAGAGGAGAACATCTTCCATCAAAGGCACAGTCTGTTTGCTATAAGGCAGAGAAATAAGATATCTGCAGGCTATCTCACTTCTTAATAATCATTCAGAAAGACAGGCCAAGGGTGAACATTTGGAGAAACTTCAGTGGAGTAAAACTATAAACACCTGATTGGAATTACTGCATGAATAATTTAGTAGCACAATTTTCCATCGCTTTCTCTGGGCAGAGACAATGCCTTAATTTTTTGTAACATGCCTAGAACATTTGTGTTGTGTATTTGTAAGTGAGCTGGATGTTTAGTCTCCTATGAAAGTTACGGTATTTACCTCCTGACAGGGAGATTGCTAAAATCTCCCTAACCAGCCTAGGTAAACTTTTTCTTTCAGTGCAGATCAATCAAGGGAAGATGGCCAAGTCTTCTGTCCAGTGTGCCCTGTGATGGAATAGATGAGAATTCAGGGAATCATGAGCTTTAACTTGATTTTACTTCTGTGATATGACAAGCAACTTGGCAAGTCTGATGATTTGGGTTTTTTTTACCTCACTAGGAAAGTAGGATTGATGCTACTGTTGTTATCTGCATCCCAGGGAAATATCTCAGTTTGTAGGTGGGTATCTGTGGCAGGTTTGGACCACAGGCACATATTTTTTAGGGCTCATCTCTGAGGTCAGCTTGATGTATTTGGGCCAGTTACATGCTAGCAGAATTCCCTTGGAGGATTATTTTATATATAAATTTTCTCTTTGCATAATACCAGTTTAATTTATGGTAATTGCCTCTATCCTTGCCCACTTTGCTGGTATTTTTCCAGCAGAGAAGTGCTAGAACAGGACCCTGAAACCGTGGCCTAGCTTTAAGAGCTGGTGCTTGGCTCTGCTTACTGTTCAAAAACAGCGTGTCAAGTCAAAGTCAAAGGGAGAGTCTTGTGGACTAAATCACGGGGGGAGCTCTGCAGTCTGCCAGGGAGAATGTCTGAGGAGTACAGTGTGATCCTGATGTCCCTCTGATGGCATGATGTTATCCTGCCTGACATTATCCTCTTAGGTACATGATGTGAAATGGCATCGTGTTGTGTGTGATAAGACCATGTTGCATTAAAAGCTGGAACAGTAATGACAAAGCCAAACAGGCTAACAATAACTTCCTTGAAAGCCAAATAAAATAACAGTTTTCTAATCTAACTATGGATCTTCCCATTCAGCTGAAGTTAATGTAATTTCATGCAGGCTTAACTTTTTACCGTTACGTGTACCTTCACGCCCACACACAGTTTATTTCTGGTTCTGCCTATGAATTCTTAATGTTTAAGGTTTAATAGGAAATGCACTGGCTGAGTCAATTAGTGCTGCAGCTACTACTACGTGTTTTAGCCCAACTGTAGCTGTTATAAAAGAACATGTCATAACCTTCACAGCTGTCTCCTGTATCCCACATGAATAAAACAGGATTGCAAGTTCATCTCATTTGCCAACCTTCCAGTGTCTTAGCAAAACACACTTGAGTCTGATATTGCTTCTTTTAAAAAATCAGAATTATTTTGCCATCCAGCCCTTCTCCAGGCCATTGCAGCCATCAGCATGTCCAGACCATGCCCCAGTCCATCATGAATGGAGAAGTTCTGTGAGCTGGGCTCGTGTGAAATTATCACTGGCATTAGGGGAAGAGGAAGGTTGGCCAGTGCTTTTGGACTATAGGTAAATGTCCCAAGGACTTTCCTGCATGTAATCTCCCACATTCTACCTATGTGCAGCTTTCAGGATGAACTCCTTAGGAACTGATCCTTTATCCATTAATGGCACAAGCAGAGCACATTTTTTTACAAAGTGCGTATCTTACTGAGTTGTTTCTCAGTTTAGCATTTGCAGGTGTCATGTAATTAAAGTTTAGTCTAGCCTAAGGATTTTTTAATGGTACTTTTCCCATTCAGACTATCTCAGGGTGCTTTGTTGGATTGGAGAATGATTATATAGGCAATTAACTTGGTCATTATGCTCTCAGCAATAGTTCACACACAGCTTTTTATATTACGACCTGAATTTTATAGATGAAACTAATGTTAGTCTAGACATCAGGGTCATTCACTCCTCTTTTCAAAGAAGCCCTCTGGGACATTTAAACTTCTACTTAGAGGCCAAGAGAGGGTCTGGCTTTATGATTTCTATTAACAGAGAACAGTGGCTGGACTTGCCTCAACGTTAAATACTGCAGTGTCAACAGCTGGTTATAAAAACATGTCCTGATCGCCTCTAAAGCCCATGACCTGCTCCTCCAAAAGCAGGAAAGTCAATCAGTGAGCGGGACTGCAATGATTGTGTCTTGGTTTGTAATTGCTTGGAATTGTGCTGTTGGCTCTCTTGGATAGTGTTATAGCTCCAGATGTCCTAAAAGTCCTTTGCTGTTCTTTGATGATGAGTGTTCATCTGTGATACTGTGATTTTTAGGCCCAGCTTTTTGGCCAGTAAATTATGCCTATCAGTCACACATGGTAGATAATGAAGCATTCCCATAAAAAGCCTTCTATGAGAGGCTTTCTCGGTGAAAGACAGTCTTCAATTACATGTGAGGAGCTTGTTTATGTGATTGACTTTCTGTTTCAATAATGGCATAACCATAGAAGGTCCTTTTCAGTCCAGAGTAAGGACTCCAATGTCCCGGGTCCTGCTTGCTCTGAGAGTAGGATGCTGATGTCCTGGATCTGTGGCCACATGGGCTTAAGGCACTTTATTTGGGGTAAGGTAGAGGCTAATGAGGTCTGTCCATTTGGGTGACCCTCACTGAGGATAGGGAACAGCATCAGTAGAGCATCAGTCCCAGTCAAAATTAATAAAATGTGTTAGACATGTCCTTTGCTCATCCTCTCCATGACAGTGAAGGAAGCACCAGGAGAGGGACAAAACAAGTATTTTCCAAAGAGAAGGACACACCTGGTAGGAATGTAGGTTCCTGCTCATTGGTGAGGACGGCAAAAGAAATTAATTGTGAAATGTGTTTCCTGCTCTAGAGCAGGAAAAAAAGGTCAAAACCAAAAAGAGTGGATTGTCTGTCCAAGAAAGGGATGGGCTCCAGTTTCCTGGAAGCAAGTAGAGATGGAGAGAGGACAAACTGAGCGTGTTCTCAGCAGTGGACACTTTCCTTCATTTTTTAGGGAAGAGATGTAAAAGTCATTGTAGCTGTGCAAGTTAGAAGGGAATTTACAGCTGTTGTAAACACCCACTGGGCCTAGCTAAGATGATTTTTCTACTGCATGTCTATAAACAGTTTGAAGATTTGATAGTATTTCTGTCTGTGGCTTTGCAGCAGCAGGGACCACAGGACAAAATATACCTGCCGTGATTTGTGACTTGTCAAAAAACCATTGATTTCCCTGCAGTTCATATACAATTTCATGGCATTCGTTGATACTTGGTGCTTTCTGGCACCTCCTCTGCTTTCTGCCTTGTTTCAGATGTACATAGGGAATTTTTTTTTTGCATTCCCATGTAAATGAACCAGTTCTTCAAAACGTAGCTTATTGATGGAGTCCCTTTCGAATTTCCAAACTGGGTTTGTCAGTTGGAAGGTGATTGCTTTGATGGTCTCTGTGATCTGGCTATAAACTGGAAGTGCCTGATGAAAATCAGTGTATTTTAGAAGAGCTGGCACCTAAGAAGTGCTTTCACTAGAGAGGATTTTTTGACAGCAACATTAGGCAGTGAGATTTCTCTGAATGCGTGGGCCTGGTACTTGTCTGAGAATTACCAGTGTGGCAGCTCTTGGTGAAGCTGTGTGTATCACCAGGTGCACTAACACATGAATGGAACATTATTTAAACCTCAACAAGCCCTCAACCCACATCCCTTGGGCTTGCAGTGGATATTGTCACAGATGAAAGTGGATCTGTTTTCAAATACTGTCTGAAGTCAGGCTGCAGCTACCAATGTCTAGCTAGCACCACCTCATTTTAGTGTCTGGATTTTTTTTTTGTTAATAATTTTTTTCAGACATTTTCTTATGTTAAAATATTCTGTTAGGGACTTTTCTTGCCTCATGATTTTTGAAGTGATGTTATCCTCATGCTTGTTTTTAATAGCCATTTGGCACCTGACAGCACACCTTTTGTTATATATTGTCTTCCATTCTGTATGCACTACGGTTTGTTTATTTTGTTGCTATTTATAGGAGGGTCTCCCACAAGGCTGTGGGCACTGGTAATGGTTTTTAAAGAACAGAAATATCCTTGGAGAAATTTCATAAATGGAAAATAACCCAGATGATAAACAGATGCAATGAGAGAGCATAAACTGGCTTTTCATGCCTACATCACTCAGAGGAACCTGTCCGTCCACAGCTGAACTATTATGGACCTGTCTCAAGAAATATATGCTTTATCCTCCAAATATGATTATTTCCCCTGGCAAAAGAAAATGCCAGT
The DNA here is from genome assembly GCA_008694505.1 of Cyanoderma ruficeps. Classification (NCBI taxonomy): domain Eukaryota; kingdom Metazoa; phylum Chordata; class Aves; order Passeriformes; family Timaliidae; genus Cyanoderma; species Cyanoderma ruficeps. The sequence goes on from VZDJ01000116.1 coordinate 2,671,508, forward strand.
AGACCTGCCTTTCTTAGGAAATCTAAGTAGTTTTAATATGGAAAATATGGAAATCTCAGTAATTTACATGCAACCATCATTGTTTTAAGTGTTTTCCATAAAGGACCTCATAATTTATAATGCTTTAAAAAATAATAGAGGAGGAATTAATATGTTTGCTGGGAAGGGATGAAGCCAGTCATAAAGACTCCTTTTTAAAATGTTGTAGATATTGTATATGGGGAATAGGTATAATAATTGATGGAAAATATTACACTGAACTGCTGTTGTGATTCCAGCATAATAGTAACAGTTTCCTGCATAGCCTGACCTAAAACACTGGCAGCACTTGAATTCAAGACCAATTGCTCACCTGACCCTGACGACAGAAGCCAACCCTGTTCAGTTATGCTGGCAGTGTGCTGGAAGGTTTAGCAAAGCAAATGCCTCGTTCATTTAGGCTCAGCTTTCAAAACATTTGTCATGTACCTCTCCATAAAGAGAACAAGCAGGCAAAGAGCTCTCTCTCCTTCCCAGATTTCTCCCGTGGCTGGTTCATAGGGACTCCACAGCCAGAACTGCTGGGGCAGTTTATACTTTTATACTCAGAACAGTTTGTTGGGTTTTTTTTGTGCTGCCTTCTCAGAACACAGGGTTCCCCTATTTAGCTCTTAAATTCTTAATCTGCAGAGCTTGTATTTGTGTGAGCAGACAATGTGTTTGCAGTGCAAATGGAGGAGGGCTGAACAGACATCTGCTTGACTTTTAATAATTGCTTACATTTCCAAATATGTTAGTTCTAAAGTATCCAATCTGTGCCCAAATCTCAAACTAGGCATTCAGAAACCTAATTACAGAGTAAAGCAAAACATTTAGATTAGGAACAGATGCCTCATGCTAGGCACCTAATTTTGAGCATGCTTCTTTTCTTGCTTTAAGAGGACAACTGAGCTGTGTGAGTCACTGTAGTCTTCAGCTCAGGTGTTAGGGCATTGTCTTCGAACACAGCTGCCTTTCTTTCCAAGTCCAACAAAATGCTAATAGCAACTAACTGGTATCAATGGGCCAGTATATGTTTAAGGTAGGTCTTTTCCATCATAAAAGCTCTAGGCCTTCAGATCTTCTATGTTAAAGATAGCTCAAGAACACAGGATGAAATCTTCCCTCTGGAATGAATGGAACTTTGTCCAAATGAATTCACAAGTGTGATATATAACGACTTCCTCAGCTCTTCAGCACTTTTCTGTCCTGTCCTGTCAGTATTCACATAGAGAGACAAAATTATTTTAGCTGCAGGTTGCATGTCCGTTCAGCTGTATGCATAAGACAGTTGTTTTTTCAAGTTATCACTGTGAATTTACCCAGGCTCTTCTGTAACCATGAAAATGTGGACTGGTGCTTGCACACAGTTTCAATCCTTTAGGTACCTTGTATTTATGCTGGGGTAACGCATGAACAATAAGCTGAAGGAAGTGGAGGTTTTTAATTCCAAACACGGGAGCCAGCATGAAGCAAACCACAACTTTTGTACATTAGATCAATTTTCTCTGTTCTATTGGTGCTGACTGAGATCAAATATCAAAATATTGGCGGGAACTCTTTTCTGGATAAGATCCACATGGTTTTCATTACCAATATCTGTTAGAAAGCTCCTGATCAAAGCTTGGTAGGAATTGTGGTTGGGCATGTATCTGTGGATATAGATATCTATATTGGGCAGACTACCAAATGCAGTTAATAATCACCTCCAACAAGTTCCTCGCACAGGGCAACAGCTAACAAGGGGCAAACGATCAACAGTCCTTCACCCCCAAACAGATTTATGTTGTTTCTGATTTTTATCATGTGAATTCCAACAACATGTATTTTTTTTAATAGTTTCCGACCAAAACACAATTTTAACTCCAAAAGAAACAGGATTTCCCTGACCATGGATCAGTGGTCAATCCAGAAGGCACCCTTACGATATTGCACACACCCACATTTTTACATACTGGTGGTGGTTTAGCATGAATGTAAAAAGATTTTTTTTTTCCCTGAAGAAGTTATAGCATAGATTGACAGCTTAGCTGACAAATAAAAGTGTTGTACATGCCTCTGGAGACCCAGTCTTAAATCAAAAGTCCCCCTTTCCTTTTTCCAGCTGGCAGGGAGCTAACAACACTTTGTAAGTCAGAAGTTTAGGCCCGGCCTCCCAGGGCCAGGCCCAGCCAGGCCTCGGGTTGGGGTGCCATTGCCTGTGGGAGAGCTGCCTGAGCCAGCAGTGTCCCCTCTCTCCCCCGGCTCTTCCAAGAGAAAAAAAATAAAATAAAATTGCAAATCAGCAGTGCTAACCCTTTGCCAGGGGCCCCGGCAGCCATGCTCTTGGCTTAGCTGCCAGAGCCTCTAGTCCGAAAAAAAAAAATTCTTAAGAACCTTTCTCCAAAGCTCTAAGTAGCTGATCCAAATTTAAATTGCTTTAAATCTGACTAAGAGTAAAAAAAAGTCATCCATCAGCATTCCTAAGCATACTCCCTCTTCTCCTCCCCCCCACCATCACCTGCAACCTTAAAGTTGTTAAAATCAGCTAAAACAACCAAAAATCTCTAAGCAAAGACATTAACCCTTCTCCCTGCTCCATAAAAGACACAGTAATTTGAAATGTAAAAAAACAGCATTGAGACAAAGTCAATAAAAAAACTGATAAAAAACTACTGAATAAAATAGAAAAAAAATTGACATTTCTAACCAAACTTCTCTAAATGTGAATTATAAAAAAATAAACTATGATAATGCTGTTTAAAAAATGCAAATTATAGTCAAAAAATTGTGTGCTAATATAATTAAAAGTTTTAAATAATGTCCCCAACTCTTAAAAAAAAAATTAAAGTCTCTATTTCTTTTGAAATAAAGACAAATTTGAAAATACAAAAATATCCTTGCTTTATACTAAAAAAATTCTCAAAAAAATACCCCAAACATGGTAAAAAGCAGCTTAAAAACTGTTATATAAGTAAAACTGCACAAAATCTGCAAAAATTCTGAGCAGTTGCAGATTTGTGACATTAAAAACCACCAAACCTCTTCTTATAACGTTTATCTCCATAAACTCTAAAAAAACTCTTCTCCCAAAATAATGCAAAGTTGTGTTTAATTAGTAGCAACTAACTAAAAATCATAGTTTACTCTCTGTGTTAAATGAAAAAGTGAACAGTTTGTAGTAGAAAAGTGTTTGAATGTCTCATTCTTTTTCCTTTTTTTCCTTAGTGTATGTTAATAAAATCTGTTTTTACTTTTAAATTAAACCTATTTTGCCTTTTTCTCCCAAAATCCTATCTCCTAGTTAATAAACAAAATCCAACAAACATAAAACCACCACATAAATAATGCATTAGCCAAAAAATCAAACCAAAACCCCAACATTTACTAAACAGAATAGTTACAGCCTAAAATCTGCAGCTTTTCTAGAACTGGGAAATGGGATTAAATCCTGTTAATTAAAAGAGAAATCTGAGAACTGACAATTTAGAAGCTATTTTGTTTGATTTGTAATGCTGTTTGCGTGCTCAATGTATGCTCTCAATAATAACAGTTAATAGAGAGGACCAAATGTTGTGCTGATAAAAACTGGTGAAGCTCTGCTCAAGTCAGTTCAAGTCTGTCTGTTTGCAAGAGTGTTTTACTTCTAAAGTACTCACTAAAGGAGATTTTTCCCTTTTGTGTGTATAACCAGAATGTTGAAAAAACCCTAAAGAAGGTGAACAACAGATTTGATTCAAAGCAGTAAGGAATGAGGGGTGATTTCGTAAAAAACAAATATTTGCTCTGGTCTGCAAAGCAAGGAGGATTCCAAATATTCTTGGATTTTCTGCCTCTCCCAATCTTGTTAGAAAATTCTGGTGCATTTTTATGGCAACAGAGCTCTGATGTTGCCAGTGGTGCAGAGTCTAGTGATGAATGGTCCCTGTCATTTCACCTAGCAGTTTTTTCAGCAATATTCAGCTAAGTCTTGTAGAAATAACTTTAAAGGATTATTTGTGGTTCAAGGTGACATTCTGTTTTGACGGTGTCTTTTTCCTGCTTGTAAGGTAGTTTAACTTGTTGGGAGTGTTGGGGCAAGGTGTAAAAGCTGATTCACCCTGCTCTAAAAGCTAATTCACCCTGCTCTCTGCCTCTCCTTCATTGGAGGGAACACTGGCTTCCTGGTGCTTTCTCTTTTTCTCCTGGACACTCCATTTTGAGGGAACTTTAAACATTTGCTTCCACATGTCTCCATTGCAGCAGAGCTTGGGAACTCGGCCTTGCTGCATACTTGAATTTCATGTGGGAAGTGGTGGCATCCATGTGTGTTTGTGGTGGTGGTGCTGCAAACAAGTCACACGTTCTGTGCAGCCATGGCTAGATGTGGCTGTTTCCACATTACTCCTCAGTTTCTTTCTCTTCTGTCTCCCTTCTCTGGAGGCTCCTTTTCAATTATGTGCAGAGATCCTAAACAGCAGCAACGGCTTATTAGGCCTTGCTTATTTGCATCAAATTTGGCTGTGGGCTCTAGCCAGACTGGCACAGAGGTCATGTTCTCTTTTAAAATCTGCTGGGTTTCCTGGTGGAAACAGGTTGTCAGTAGTAAAACATACTCTGTCAGCATCCAGGGCTTGTTCTCTCTATTGATTTTTTTTCCCAATTTGGAGGTCTTCTAATCAAAAGAAGAACAAGATTCTACTTTTGTGCTTATTGTTTCTACTGTCCTCCTGGTGCGACACATGATATCCTTCCTCATAATTAACTTAAACAGTGCAGTTCAGTTTATAAAGATACTTTCCAGCAAGCTGGGTATGTATCATCATGCACAAAAATAAAATGAAAACAAAGAAAACCCTCTCCAGTTCAACTGGGATTTAAATATCAGTCACATTGTTTGTTTAGTGGTAAGTATTTGATTAATTGAAATCTCTGTCACAAAGAAGAGCTTTCCTTAGCTGGGCTATGTTAGAGACCCCAGGGAGCCTGAGGCAGGGTCAAATGAACACAATAGATGGAAAGTTTTGGGAGATAACAGAAGCCCTTGCTTATTTACCCAAAATTGCTCAGACAGTTTTTATTCTCTTCTTAATAAGAAGCATTGTGGGTTTTTTTGTGGAATCAAAACTGTTTCTTCAGTATCTGGAACACCTCAGCTCTTTTTGGTTGATCCGGACTGACTTGGTAAAATACGAAATTTGGCTCCACATTTATTTTGTTCTTTTGGGGTTCATTCATCACTGATGACTGCAACTACTGAAAGGCTATGTGGGGAGATAAAAGGGTAGGTGGGGCAAATCATCTTCCCTTGCAAATCCTCTCTGGTGGCTGTGTGGCAAACCTTTCTTCCTAATGCTTTCTAGGAAATTCCTGGTGTTCTCTAAGTCATTTTTAAACCTCTTGCTTTGAGTTCTTCCACACTGAGTGAGAGAACCTGGTACCCAGAGAAAAGCATGTTCTCCTTCCTGCTGCTCTTATTTGGGATCTAATGCAGGTTCCTCTTGTTAATGGTGGACATAAACCTAATCTCTGCATCTCTCGGAGCCTCACAAGCCTTTCATGCTTCCTCAGTTTTCTTATATTCAGTGATTGATACCTTTAAACTAGTTAATTCTTATGAAACTCTTGTTTGTATGGAAGGTTTCACCAGCACAATTTTAATGAAGGACTTACTAAATGACTAAAAGGCTCTTTAAGAAGTGATTAGTCAAATGTCATAGGTTTTCCAATGAATCAATACCATGATTCTCATCAGGAGTCCTGCTTTTAGTGCTCTGTGTTGCTCCTGGAGGAATCAGCCTCTCCTGTTGGGTGGAGCACCATGCTCAGAGGAGCTCAGGTGGGTAAATCAGATGCCAGGAGCTTTGTAGCTGACTCAGGCTGCTCCACTCCTGCCAAACCTTTCTGTCCTCCTAACTGAGAAATCAGGGATTTTTTCTCTGATGTTGTAATGTAAGCTGAGTTCTCAGCTCAATATTTTCATGGCATTGAAGCTGGACACCTTAACACATCCAAACAGAATAATTGTATGTAACAGTTTGCTCGTGTATTTTCATTCTGTTTTGAAACCCAAATACATTTCAAAATGTTAGAATTTTCTGTGGAGCTGAAGGTCTGAATTTTGATTAGTTCTGATGCAGGGAGCATCTGTGGCTGGGTGTGCTCTGTGGGTGCTGCAGGATTATCCCTGTAACTCCGTGCCCCAGTTGCAACTTTGATAGCTCTGCTCAGTGCTCAGGCAGCTTCTGTCTTCCAAATGCAGCCAGGCTGTTTTCAGCTGAAGTAATCACATACAGAAGTTCATCATCATTTTTAATAAAGAGAATGGAAGCTTGACAAGCTAAAAAATGATTAATTTACAGTTTCCCTCAGAAGCTTCCCAGTATCAACAATGGAGATAGGAAAGAAAAGACTTTACTCATTTTAATGAGATTACAGACTCTCCTGAGCATCTGGGGTTAAATTTGCAAAAAGAAACTTAAATTGTGGATTTTTCTTTTATTATTTTTCCAGGGAAAAAGCTTCTTGCGATAGTCTGTGCTCTATGCTCTATTCTAGGTATGAAAAATCAGCAAATGGGCAGTAAACAATCAAAGAATGTTGATCTCTGGACTGATTTTTTTGGCCCTCATGCTGTCTGTAGTGTGCCTTTTGTTCCCTGAGGTGGGCAGGCTCACTGACACAGGTACTGTGGGCCAGGGACATGCAGAGCTGTGGTAATAGTTGTTTCAAATGGAAAACAAACACCTGGGAAGTGGATGTGTCTTTATCCCTGTCCTGACAGGCTGGGCTGCACGCTGTAGCATTTCTCATGTGTGCTCCAGTGTTGCCCTGGTGCTGTCATCTGCTGCTTTTCTCAGAACCACTTCCCTTTAGCTGGAAAATTGCAGCTGGTCACCAAGGAGGCTGCTGGCCTGCTGCAGTCCCCCTTTCCCTCTTTGGTATGTTATACACTGGCCAAAGAGTTTATCATTTAGTGTAAAGGGTGGGTGTCCCCAACACGGCCTCTCAAGGGCTCTGCTTGTTTTTATAGGGCTAAATGTAACCAGATCGAAGCCCCCAGGCATTCACCTTGCTGCTTGTTTCTTTGTGCTGAAGGGAGGATGTGGGCCTGATATTTCTGGGTCGGAGAGACTTTAGCCTGCTAGCAGCTGCTAACTTTTTCCCAAGGAAAAAAATTCTCAGACCCAGAAATATCAGGCCCACAGGAGGGAGGGAAGATCACTCCAGTCAGACCTGTTCAGTGCACAGCAGGAAGGGTCATGAGCTGAACCGGAAACCTTCCTCCTTATTCCTGAGGATCCCAGAAATAAGTGAAAGGCAAGGAGACTCACAAGATTGCAGTCATAAAAAAAAAAAAGGAAAACTATGTTTTGGTGTATCTAGGGTTACCAAAGTTTAGTTTGGTTTGTTTTAGCTTAGTTTGGTGACTGTGTGTCACGGTTCTGGGCCTGAGATGGAATCAGTAAGCAGCCCCCGGTAGCAGGGACCTGCAGCGCTGAATAAACCAGCTCATTTAAAAGCTCTGCACTGTGCTGTGAATCAAAAACATGTTCAGCTGCCTGTTTGCTCTGGATCCTGGCTGGCTTGCTCATAATACCAGAATCATAAGCCTGTTTTGTTTTGATTCTGCAGAGGGTGGAAAAAGAGAGACAACAGGAGGAGGCAGGAACTGTTTGTTATTTATGACCATATGTCACTGTACTAGCTATGCAGAAACCAGAAGAGTGACTTTAGAAGGAAACTCACTGAAAAGATTTGAAAAGGATTTAATTAATTCCTCCCTCCCTCTATTTTATCTCTGTCTGGAAAGAGCTGGCCTGTGTGGCTTTTCTATGGCTCTGTGCAGGATCAGGTGCCAAACTGTGGTAATTAAAATTGGGAGTGAGGAGGATGTGGTAAGACAAAGAGCCATTTTTCTTGGCACGCACCTCTGTTACAGTTTTATAAAAATAAATTGCTCACAATTTTTTCCAATTTTTCAAAGCTTCAAAATCCCCTTCAAACCACCTCCTCACAAGGGGAGGAAAAAAAAAGAGGCACATTTTCACACATTAATTATCTTCTTCAAACTTGCACATCATTTCAGAGCCTGTTCTTATTATGGCCAGTTTGAAGATGATGTGGCTTCAACAATATGTAAATCTAGAGATTCTGAAGGGGGAGTGTTTCTACTATGAATTGTTCATATCTGTGACTGCCACACCCCTGCTGTGCAGGGTGTTCCAAAGAAAACTCTCTCTGAAAAGGTGCTAAGCTCAATTAGTGGTGTTCCATCATCAATATGAAATAAGTGAGGAGAATTTGTGCCACTGTATGTCACGAATTTGAAAGAGACAAAGATTTGTTCCTGAAGAGGAACTCAGGCTGAAATGATACAGGATAAATCAAACAATTGCAGAGGCACTTACCTGCACTCCACAATTGCTCTTAAAATGGCTGTAATATGTTTTATTTTCTGTCCTGTTTGTGGACAGTCTAAACAATAGTCAGCATCACTGATCTTGAAGGGAGAAGGAAAAAGAGCCTATATATTAAAGCATTAATAGTATACAAATATATCCTTTATACTATACCCCAGCGTAGCCAGAATTGCTGTGTTTTGTCTGTGGGAAACACTCCAAACTCTGAGTGTCAGTCTGACTAAAAGCCCTTTGCTACACAATATAGCTAAAAAAAGCCAGATCAAGCTCTTCTATGAAGAGCTTCTTATTCTAGTAAGTAGAAGTCTTCTGAGTATGTGAAAAGGTAGTTTGGTCTCCCAGTCCACTGTATGGGGATTTTGATGTAATAGCATTATAGGTAGGCAGGGGATTTGTCCTCCACACGTAGGGGTGGGTGCTGTTTCCACAGTTTATGCAAAAGTCCACATTTATTTACAGGAAGAAGGATATCCCGGTTACATAGAGAGGCTAAGTCTAGACATTGCTGAGGTGAAAGCATCAGCACAAGTAGCTTAATTAGCCCCAAATATTTTTGTCATGTTCTGCACCCTTTCCTAAAAAATGGCTTACAGGAAGGGTTCTTCAGATGCTAAATAGATTGTAATATTTAAATTCACGTTCATATGAAAGTTGTCACAGCTTCAACATCATAATGAGCTATTCAGAAAGCACAATCAAGTCATGTTTACAGCCCTTTTATTGGCATTCTGCTGCGAGTTACAAGGTGCTTGACAGCTTTTCTCTCCTCCAAGTTGTCCTTTTCCCTGTTTAATAAACACTGATTTGTGTCTCCAGCCAGCAGAGCTTAGTGTACTGTCTGCAGCCACTGTGACAGCATCATTTTGCTTTATTTTGATGAGAAAGTGTCCTTTGCAAGCAATCCCGGGAATGCTCACAAAGACAGATGGGGCACAATGGGTGCAGAGGTGGAGGGCAGAACTCCTGTGTGCTCAGCCCGTGTCTGCTGCTGATCCCCTCCAGGACTGCTCTGTGCCTCGCTGCTTGTGAAGGGCGAGCGCTATAATTCAATGTGTTAAGTGGCTTTGCAGGATTAAAATAGTCATTTAGCCATGTAGCAGGAGAGCCAAAATGTCAGCCTGCCTTCCTCCTGGAGATCAGTGTATCTGTAGAAGCTGTTGTTGGAAGAATGTTGGGGTCCCTGCTGGGATGGTATGGGTGAAGTTTTTCTAGCTGGACTCTAGAGAAACAGAAGATATGTCTGGAGGCTACTGTAAATGGATCTTCTCGGTCTCTGACATGAAATGAAAGCTCCAAGGAGATTTAGGTGGGAATAAAGTTGTGATAGAGGTATTAAAATGTCCTCAGAGGCAAATCCCCACTCATGTATTTAATGGGTTTTGTCAGCTGAACTCACTGTGTGTGTGCCAGCAGCTTCCCACCGCCTCATCTTAGCAGGTATCTCAGGACTTTGACCCATTCTGGTCACAAAGTCAAAGATAAGGGAAAAAGTAGCAAATGGCCTGAAAAGAAGAGTTTCCAGAAGATATTTGCAATGAAGTTGTTTTTCCTTATTTATAGCACTCGCTGATTTCTTTAAATGGAAGGTTTAGCTGTGTAGCCAGGGCTGCGTGTGTACCTTTTCATCTGATGTCTCACCCTGTCTGATTGTCTCAAAGGCGTGGATGGACTGCCTTGGACTGGTGCCTAAAATGAATCAAGTGTAACAGGAAGAGTGGACCAACACCAGTGTGTTGGTCACAAGCAGGTATTGCTCCTGGGAACACACACATCCCCTTCGGAAGGTGCATTATTGCTGGTGGAAGCACAAGGCTGCCCACAGTTTGTCTGTCTTCCTCTACCGAGGCAGACTGTGGGAGTGCTGGAGTAACAAACAGCCTGATAAGTCAAAGAGCCCATATTTACATCAATGGAAGAAGAGTTTTTCAAATCAAGATCTAAAAAGAGTGAAAACAAAACCACACTCAAAACCCTACAGGCCATTAAGCGTAGTTGAGGAATAGTTCATCCAGCAAACACATGCACTGCATGCTTTTGACAATGAATGAGGGAGAAATTGCTTCATGCTACTCCCTTCTCCCCTCTACCTTACTTTTTGAAGCACGGGACCTGTGAAGAATGCTGTTGGTTTAGCAAGAAATAGTTCTGATCCACAACAAATAAAAAACCCCAGCATATGCTCCATCATGTATGGTAGAGATGGATGGAATACACGGAGTGATGCACTCTTGCTTTCTCTGTCTCCTAAATCTACCAATCTGAGCATTCATTTTGAGATAAACCAGTGATTTGTACAGAAACCTAAACACGTGGAAACATGCTGTCCTGTGGAGTGACAGGCAGGCAGTGGAATCCCCAGAACATGCCTTTGCAGAGAATGGTTCCTTGGTGCAATCTGACAACTTCATCGAACAGCAACTTGAAATACCGCCAGAGGAGATGTTGTCTACATGGGCAAAAATTTTAAAAAAAGCTTTATTTGCTTTCTGTGGTGACACCTTGCTAGTTGTAAATGTGAAATTTGCAAAGTCCGTAATTCACAGCCTTAAAAGCATTCTCCCTGTGTTGTGTTGTCAGCTCTCCATAGGGGGGTGTGACATACCAGAAGAAGGGCTGACTGTCAAATAGTAGTCAAAACACTTGTGAGGGACAAATGGCTTTAAAGTGACCCAGACAAGGCCAGCTGTCAGTCAGGTTCAGCCTTGAGTTGTCATTACTTGGTGTACTCCACACAATTACTGTCTATCACCTGCACTGACAGTCTTCTATTTACCCAGAATTATTTTCGTAGAAGTTTCTGAATATGCAGCATTAGTTTCAGATTCTCTCTTTTGGGAAGAAACCTTCTGCTATCCAGACCTTTCTGGATTCTCTTCTCAGCTTAGCTGAAAAGGAAGACTCTGCTTTCTTGAAGAGCTGTTGAAGGTACCAGAGTGTTTTGGACTGTCCAGTAACTGCAGCAGTTTCTGCTGTGAGCTGTGGCTCTGCTGGATGTCACTGCAGAAAGCATTGCTGAATGGGACATGTGCCTGCTCTGTCACGCTGCAGTCACTGTCCGGCACATCAACAACTCCACCTCTGGGCTCCAAATGGACCTAATACGTTCTGTTATGTTCCATTCAGCTGAGAGGAACAACTGCTGCTGCCACTTAGTCAAATACTCTGGAAGGCATTCAACAACGAGGTTTCCATCTTGCCCAGCAGCTCCATTCTCCAGCCAGCAGACAGTCAAAAATGCTGCAAGATTTCCTTTCTTTAGTGCCACACTGTGCAGTGTAGTGATCAGTATGTGAGGAATGTTATTTATTATTTGAATCTACAGCTCATGGTTCAGGCTGCTGTGTGCTCACTAGACACTGAAAGCAAGTTTCAGGAGATGAGGCACTGGGGCCTCACACAGCTTGTGAAATCCTGCCATAATTCAAAGTTACAACATGGCTGATTCCCATTTATCCAGGTCCACAGGTTTCTTTTCTTTTTATCTCATTGTTCACAGGGGTGCAGAACTGTATCTTTGAGAAACAAATTGAACTTGGCTTTTGACAAGACTTCCAGAAATAGACTTAAGCATGTTATCCTGTACTGCTACCTTTCTGGATTCTTGTACCCTTGTTTTGTTTGGCAGTAGATTTTTTAGGGCAGAAATGACTCACCTAACTGCCTCTTCAAGGTAAATATGAATTGAAAGCATAAGTTTTTCAGGTGTGCGTGTGTGTTTATATCATTTGGCCAGAAAGAAACTGTCTAAACACAGCAAGTGACAGATGCACTTTGGTCCTTCCAACCCAAACCTCTCTAGGATACTACTAATGGCTTATGCAGTTATAAACAGCATTTTGCTTGGTTAATAATAAAGATTTGTGGAGATCACTAACCTTTTTCCTGTTTGGTGGGAGAGGAAAAGTTTTTCAGGGAGACAGCAGGTAGTTTTGAAAGCAGAATGTACACATGGATAAAGCTTTGCCTTCTTTTTTCAGAAGTAACTGAAGCACTTTGGCTGATATTGAAAGCAGGAAGAGTATTAAACTAAAACAGCAAGGCCAAGAGAGATGCCAGGAACATCATTCCAGATAGTGAATTTCTAGCTAAGCCCACATGCAGAGACCCTCAAGATGCTCTGGTACTAGAAAGCATCAGAAAAGGCCGAGTTGTGTCATGATTTTGCCAGTCTCCTTTCCTCTCCTACACCTCTGCTTCTGTTCTTGTCAGATGCATCCAAGCTGCAGATTCACAAACCAGTGAGTTTCAGGGGTCAAGAGATTTTTTTAGACTCTTTGGGATTACATAGTATTAATAATCCAGGTTGTTGTTTTAGTCCAGTGAACCAGTGACTTTGTGAAGGAAAGGAGTGCTTAAAAAAAATAAAGCAACCCTTCCCCCCCAAAAAGACTCAATCAAAACAAAAACCCGCAAGGCATTGGCCTCTTTAGTACATTTGTAATATTTTATAACGTCTAAACCGTTGAGAATAGTTTGGGAGTCTAAACAAGCAGAAACGTGGAATACTTGCTAGTAAATTGCTTGGCTTTTTGACCCTTAAAATTCAGATTGTTAAGGATAAAGATAAATTTAAAACAGGATCCCAGTTTAAAGGAACCTGTCAAGATATTTCCCATCATCTGTAAAACATCTCCCTCAGGCTGTTTGTTATATAACAATACCCTAAGGATCTTGAAATTCAAATCTGTTGTGACTTTTAGTTATTTTTTAAATGGTTACTTCTCTCTGTTAAATGCAGTCAATTTACTTATTGTAGAGTAGTACAGAAAACATCACTCTTGTTTTAGTGTGATATATGATAAAGAAATTCTGAAGAATAAGTTTGAAAGGAAAACCTGGAGAAATAAAGAATGTGAAATCCTGTTTAAGAATGACAGAGAATTGGAAAAATTACATATTATACATACATTTATATAAATTCTGAAATTTTAAAGTATGCAAATGCATATTGAATATATCAAAATATTTCTTTCTGGTAATGCTGAAATTAATCCAACAGATGCTGCCAGTATGCATTGTGTGTACTTGTACAGTTTGTGTGCCTGTGCTCACATAAAGTAATCCACCTAATAGAACCTGAGAAAGCTGGAACAAAGTGTCCTCTTTCGTCTTTGAAATTTCTCTGTTAAGCTTCACTGAAATTGGCAGGCTCCCTCCCAAACTCCTTTGCTGCAGTCAGAACATATTACCTGGAGAGGGAAAAAAGAATCAAGCTGACTAATTCTGAATGCAGTTTTAAGGATGCCATATGAAAAAGCTTGTTTAACTTAGATATTATCATCAACACACAGAAGGGTGCAATGTCATTTTAAAAATTATTATTTCTCTTTGTTTTTGTGCATGCCTAGTTATCTTAAGTTCAGAAATACACATATTGTTTTGAAATCTTGCCCAGTGCATGCAGATATTTATATCTACAATGGTAGAAGAGCTTCAGTTTGATTGGTGGCAAAGAAGGAAGGAAGCTCAGGCTGGATCAGGCTTGCATGTCTGTCAGACAAAGAGTGCAGGAGATTTAAGGGTAAGTGCATTGACTTGTTTGACTGAAAGACAGAAAACAGAAGGAGCATTAGTTTTAAAATGCTGTTAGGAGTGCTGGTAATGTGCTATTTCCATCTTACAGTGACTCCTGAAATGAATAGGGACTACTAAATTTTAGTACACAAGCATTCTGCCTTTCACACATACAGTGATTCATTCAGTTTCTCAACTCACTTTATCACTTCACTTTTCACAATACTGAGCCCAAATCAGATGTGGTGGGCTCTTCCTGCTGACACCAATGTTTACCTTAAACATCAGCAAAAGCAGCCAGCATGGGTCTCTGTTAGATTTGGCCACAGTGATCCTGAGGGAACAGAGGCAGCAAGAGGCATCACCTGTGTGAGCAGCTCCTGGGTGCTGGGAGCTCTGCCTTGCCTGGGCAGGGATTCAGTCTTGTACCTGCACAGGTTCAGCAGCATGTTGCACAATGCCACTCTCAAACACTGGCTGATTTTTTTTTAATGTCTCCTCCAAAAAGTCACTGAGCTGAAGCAGTCTTTGGATGGGCGCTTTTTTATGCTCAAAGTAGAAATGATGGTGACTGCACTTTTTAACAGCCATGAAAAGGAACCATGCCCTTCATCAGCTTACATTAGAAGTGTGTTGCTAGCTCAAACGTTTTATTTTAGTGACAAGGTGGGGGGCCGAGTTATTTTTGCATTTTTATTGGTGCCCATAATTGTTTTTCCCTGGTTTTGCTCATCTTTTCCACCGCTGGCCACAGCATGCTGGTTGTTGCCTGCAGGTCAGTTTGCAAATGAGACAGCTGTTCCAATTTGGACACAGAGTGGACAGCATCTCCCTGGCAACTGGAGCTGCACAAAGGCTGCCTGCATGGCCCTGCCCCATGCTTTTGTTTTTCCCCCTGTTTTGGTAGCCATCACTCACATGGGAATGGGCACTGCAGCATTAGGGAGGATATAATGCACAGGTACATAAGGAATGGAGCCTAAGCAATGGCATATGTTTTCATCTCCTACATGACGGGATATCCTGATATCCTTTCACAGCATTTTAGTTAAAAAACCTATTATTTTGTGCTCAAGCGCATAGGCATGTGGATGGGTTTTGTTGTGTGTGTGAAAATATTCTCCAGGCATGAGCCATCAGAGTAGGGTTTGCTTTAGTTACCTACAGCATTGAAGCCAGCACAGAGAGGGGCAGGAGGACATGAGCTGCCTTGTTGAATAAGAGACCTTTATGCACATGGATTATAATTTTGCTTTTGTAATTCTCTGTTAGAGAAAATTAGCACTTGTTTTTGTTGGTGTAAACCACTTTTGAGTTATGGGAGACATCTCTCTTTCTTGACATCAGCATCCCCGTGATGCCAGCTCCTTCATTCACTAGTGAATCAGTGGCACGTTAACACTTTTAAACATTTTTTCTCACTGTGGGAACACTGTCCAGACTGTAGGGGAGAGAAAATCTGAGGCCACGTGTGAGCTTGGCATATAGTCTCGATATAGAAACAAGCTAGTTGTACCTGGAAAAGCGTCTTAAAGGATTTGCTGTCAGTGAAGCTATCAGTGAATTGTCTCCACTCTTCCCCTATACTTCCTTCTGGGAACTCCCAGATGCAAAACTGGAGAGCAAATCTGTAGAAATAAGTTACCATTGCTGTTACCAAAAACCTGTTGTGGGTGGCTGTTCCCTCAGTTAACACCTTTCATCCTGTCAGTTCACTCTCTCTTCTCGTGGAGATTCGCCTTTTAGACACCCTTGAAAGCATTTTAGTTACTTTTTTTCATTAGTCCGTAGACACTAGATGGGCCTTGCCTGGCTTTGGCTGTAATTGCTGACAGATGCCTCGTTAGCTTAGGAGTGAAACGTATACTACAGGAAAAAACCCTGCCAAGACCCCTTACCTAATGACCCAGCCTCTGCTAATTGCTTGATACTGCAAACAGGAGTTTCACTTGCCAGATACAGTGCTGAGTGGTGCAAAACCTGAATCAAAACCATACTCACGCAAAAAAGATATTTTTGGGGACGTGGATAACAGCAAATGGCATGTCTGAGAGCGAGACCCTTCGCCCTTCTTGCCTCAGGCTGTGATTTCTCCTTCCTAATGCAAGTGGGTGCTAATTGCAGCTTGATGGCCTCTCCAGTGGCTGAGGAAAGCAGGGTCTTGAAGCTCTGCCGCCTGAGAGGAGATCTTTGCTCAGGACACGGGGTTTTTCTGTCAGGAAGAAGTAAGAAAATAGATTTCCCTACAGTCATGAGGTCTCTGGTACGCCAGAAGGCATTGTACCGCTTTATTAGAGAAAGGGAATAGAAAAGCAGCATGAGATGGATATGACTAATAACAACGGGAGCCCTTGGGCCTGGGGGTTTGGTTCGTTCTTTTTTTTTTTTGGTAGTTTGACTCTCCCTGTGAAGGTTAACTAGGGAAAAAAAGTCTTTTCTCCACCAGCAAGCTTTCCAGGCTGAAATACTGCAGTCATGTCTCCTTGCTCTCTGAAGATTGCAGAGCTGATTGTTTGGTTGAACTGCTTTGTGGAAAACAGAGGCAATTCTCCTTCTCTTCTTAGAATTTAAATGGCTTTAGAGTTGTTTCCATGTAGGAAAGTAGCACTCGTGGTGCTGAGTACGGTACAAAGGTACTGTGTTGGAAACCTTGAATGAAAAGGCAGAGAAGAAGAAAGCAATCTAGTATAGTATTTTGAAAACCAAGGGTTAATACAATGAAAATGTTTGGGAGAGATTTTTGTGGGAGACTTGGAAAACGTAGCTGGAAACACACAATTGCCATTCATTTGTGGAAGCTTTGGAAAATGTCAGCAGAAGAGTAGTGAAGGACAGTGGTGTCTCTGGCAGCTGGGCTACCTCTACTCATGTATCTAAGCATGGAACGGGCTAGTTGATGTGATTAGGACTTTTTGGGGGGTGGTGGATCAAGTTCTGTGGTCACTGATGGCTTCCCAGGTGTCCAAGAGAAGGGACAGGTGATTGCTGGTTAGTACTCACCTGTAAAAAGGCTCCTTATTCCCAAGGGCAGAGGAGATGGGAGCTCCCTCAAACTGGCTGGCTCGTAGGCTCCTTCCTGCTTGCTGTGTGCTGAAAATGAAAGACTAATTCTCTCTGCATGCCTGCTTAGTTGTTTCATCCCTTGCAGAAGTTTTAGGGAGATTTCTGTGAGCCAGTATTTCTGTGGCAGCAGCTGCTGGGAGCTGGAGCTCCTGGGAGCAGGGCTTGTTGAAGTGCAGTCCTGGCTTTTGCAGATAGGCTCCTTGATAGAGTGCTGTGTCTTGGTGATTCCTCATTCCTCTGACCTAGCAGAGCAAACAATGGAAATAATTTATGCTTGACTCTGATCCACATCTTCTGTCAGCCCTTGGCATATATGCATTAGGAAACAAGTTGTCCTGGCTGGATTCCCTAGTGAAAAGGGAGGTGAGTGCTTCATTATATTTCCTATCAGTGTACATCACAAAACCACTCTGGCATTAATTGCACAGCAATGGTTGCAACAAAGGCATCTCCTGCTGCAGTGATGGGAGGAGAGGGGGGTGTCACAAAGCAAGCCTGGAGTTTCCTCCTAAACCTAATTAGATTTAGAGGACCTTTCTGTTTGGAACAGGCTTTGGATGTGACCCAAGAAGAGCAGCCTGAGGCAAGGATGATGAGTAAAGGTAGATTCAGGGAGCTGGCGGAAAAATGCCCAGATCTTGCCTGTGCTACTCTTCGTTAGAAGTCTCAGCTTACACAAACATTAAAGACTTCCTCAAACACTACACTGAGTTTAATTTATAATCTCTGGTGAAATCTTTTTTCCACTGCTACTTTTAGGAGGAGAAACCATCAAGAATTTTTTTTTTTCATGGGAATGCATGAATGTTATCATATCCCATGGGAAAAGCTGTTTCTACCTGCTTCCTTCATTTTTAAGAAACCTTTTCCATCTCTCCCTTATGGATATGAGAAGCAGGGAGAAGGACTTTAAAAAAGGATCAGAGTTCTCAAACTTTCATGGTGCTCAAAGGAGAAGTCTCAAAAGGCCCCAAGAAGATTATTTTAATAGGAAAAATTTGGTTCTGTATCTGCAAAATTGTTTATTGAGATCCTAGCAATTCCCTTGCTTCATGCCAGAGGAAATCTCTGTCAGCGTCCAAAAATCTGACTCAAAGGCAGCGTTCTCATTTTGACAATTTTCCATTGATTTACTTCCTAGTGCCTGCCAGATCACATAATCCTGGTTACATGCTTCATCTTTCTGCTTCCCGGGGCTCTTGGTATTTGCTCTTGAGTTTTTCTTCTTTCTTTTTCACCTTGTGTAAGTTTCTGGTCAGTGAAACCAAAATTCATCTACTTTTCTTCTGCCTTCCCTCTTTCAGACATCAGCATCTTTGTCTTCTATGTTTTTCCTCCCCTCAGATGTCCAGAGGGACATAAATTTTGCTTTACAATGGGCATCCCCTGCTCATTTACTTTATTTCTGAAATCTCTGTGATTTCTTTTGCTAAGGAGTTAAAATATCTACAAGGAAAGCAGCAATGCTAAAACTTTATCAACTGAAAATTAGAAAAAAAAACCCCGTAAAGCCATCAGCTGTGTGCTTTCAGTTTCTTTAATAGTCTCTTTCCTTTTGCTTTTTTGGTAAACTTTATGGATGAATACCCCTCTGTGGCAATTCCTCACTCAGTCATGGGAGGAAAACTAATCAGGTCAAATGATGTAACACTGACGATTCAGTCTGAATTCTGAAGAGTAACAGCATTGCAGTCCCTGGATGTGAAACTCCAGATTCTGGAGATATATATATATATTTTTTCATTATCAGGGTAAATAGCTACCTTAGTTTTTAGAGAATTTACC
This sequence comes from Cyanoderma ruficeps, assembly GCA_008694505.1. Lineage (NCBI taxonomy): Eukaryota > Metazoa > Chordata > Aves > Passeriformes > Timaliidae > Cyanoderma > Cyanoderma ruficeps. Next base: position 2,690,269 of record VZDJ01000116.1, read on the forward strand.
ATGTAAGTATGGACTCATACTCACCTGACTGTCTTCAGATCAGTGGCAGCATAAACAAAGACAAAAGGGCTAAACCCTAAATCATTAAGGTTAGTCAGGTATCTGCAACAAGTGTAAATTACCTCAAAATGTTGCTACATCTGTATGGTTGTGGGAAAAACAGGCTTGTTCAAAGAGAAACGAACAAAAATGATTGGAGATTTTGGAAGAAAAAAACAACAAACATTAGTCACAGGAAAATATGATAATCCTCTTTATTTGCTTTTAAGCAATTTTCTGGAATCTTTTTACCAGAAATCCAAGTTTACATAAAAGTGGTGTTTCTCCATTGAATTTTAGAAGGGTATTTCCCACCCCTCCTCCCCTCCCCAAATCTAGCTGAACTGTGGTTTTCTCTGAGAATTGTTCTGCACATCTCACACCGTTATCTTTAGGCAAATGAATAGCCGGGGAAGTTTCTCTAAGAGGCTTCACAGTCCTCTTAAAAATGCAAAGAGACTGCAATCTTTTAGGAGATGCGAACAGCACCTCAAATTCTCCAGGGACTTTTGACTCAAGGAGCAAACCTATTTTCCCCTCAATTGACTCGGTAATGAAAGGATGGAATCCTGGAAACATTTATTAGCTGCTTGGTGAACTGGAGAGAGACAAGCACTTTGGTGTGGTCTCAAATCTTTATCAATTAGTAAACGCAGGTGTCAGAGAGACACAGAACAATACAAATCCTGTAGCAGCGCTGGTGCAGTTCACATTATCTGCCTGGCTTTCTGCAACCTAATCAAATTCCCTGCCCCTTAGTTTGGAGAGAGGTGATATTTTAAAAAGCCATTACTGCTAAATCGATGCTATTGACAGAAGATCGGTCTTCTCAAAAGAAGTCATAACTCATCAAAGCACATTACCAGCTGGCTGGTTTAAAAGCTATCTGAATGTGAAATTAAAGTTTGATTCCACAGGTGTAATGTGATGTTGGCGTTTGCCAGAGATGAATTGCACACAGCGTTTCGTTTGCTCGCAGTGTTGCTCACAGCAGTTTGGAGCTGGCACGCTCAGACAGGCAGGGAGAATGAGAAGATAAACTCGCTAAGTTTGCAGCTTGGTCAAGTGGTGTGGCTCTGCCTCTTGTCCCTTTTCCTGTTTGTGAAGGGTCAGTCAGCATCACAGCTGCCACAGTCTCAACCTCCTTAGGATGCTGGGCCAGCCCAGAAGCTGAGTGCTGACAGCAATAAATAATTGCAGTGCTGACAGCATCTGTCTGGGGAAAAAAAAACAAAACATGAATAATAGTAAAAGACAGCATGTCTCAAAATCCAAGCTGAAATAATGAGTCGAACCTTGTCATTATTTTGTTAAAATAATTACCTTCCACTTGAATTCGAGGTACCTACTGCCCTTCTGTGACCTTAAAAGATAGATCTTTTGGAAGATTCATGGCAAAATTTTCAGAGCCAGGAACGTTGCTCCTTCAGCTGGAGAGTGTGACTTTTAAAATACTGTTCTTTACTCAACTCTTCCACACACACACACACAGCTCTCATTTAAGGTTTGTGTGCCTCTCCAGAGCCCTTTCCCACTGCCCCTCGGGAAAGCCTGCAGGGCTGCTGGCTGCCCTGGCACCCACAGCCTGTCCACAGCCCCTTTCAGCAATTGTCTGCCGGCCTGAGCAGGTTTCTGGCCAGCACACTCCCTTTGGGCATGCAATTCGTGTGTGTTTATCCATCCCTCGGCCAGGGTAATCCTGAGATCAGGGCACATGAGAACATATGTTTAGTGCTACTGTATAGAAATTGGAGGTACTCATGGGAGGCTGTTACCTCAGAGAATTAGCAGTCCTGTCAGTTAGGATCCAAACCCTGGATCTAGGCATTCTATTCTTCTGCCTGGAAGAGAGAAATGCAAAGCACTGATGCCAGAGATTAGCGTACACTCGGTCCTATGTTTCTATTTTCTCCCTTGCCGTTTCCCTGCTCTGGTGTTCGCTGCAGAGCACGTAGAGTTAAAGGCACTATCATTCTCAGCTTATAGAACAGCACATTTGTAGTTCATTAGCATCCAAATACCTTTAAGCCGTTTGTCTCCTTGGTCACACTGCTCCAGAGCTTACAGGATGAAAGTTCCGAAAGTTCAGAAATGACGGGTTGCATTGTTGCTGAAGGGAATATCTGTTTAGTAGAGGCTTGTTCATATGCTGTAGAGATGAAATGCAAAAATGCAAAGTAATTTTCTCTTTATTATTCATGTGTAATCACATTTTAAACCCACTAATAATTAGACAAACGTTTTTGGAAAACATGAGGCAGTTTATTCACAGTCTTCCTGTGTTTCGCAGAGCTTTGACTTTTATGTAGGTAATTAAGAAAGAGGTTATGAACTCTAATAATTGCTAGGCTGGTCTCTTGTAAGGAAGTAGTCTGAATAGGAGTGAGGTAAGAAAAAGGATTGTTGCTAACTTTTCTCTCTCAGACTCTCACCTGTGCCAGGCTGGAGTTGCAATAGGGATGGATCACTGAGAGGAACAGGGCCTAGCGTGACTGTGTTTTGGTTAGCGGATGTATTACTCTGTGGTGGTTGAAACACAACTGAGGTGTAACAGTTTTTTTATCGGGAGAGGTACTCTACTCATTCAGTAATGGATTAAAAGGACTAAATTCTCACACTGCAGTTTGAGAATGAAGTGCTTAATGTGAGTGCTGGAGCCTGGGACAGCTGGGGTGCTGTGCCTCAGCAAGGAAGTGTTTTACAGATCCATATGAAAGACTTTCTTATGCCTGTTCTCCCCGGGTAGCAGCATCAGAGCTTCACTCAGCGATATAAAAGTATGATAACCAAATGGTGCAAAGAGATAAAAGCTGCTATCTGCTCAAAATAAAAAGGTCGCTAGGGTCATGAAAAAAAGCCTTTGCTGGAGCCATTTGCATTGTCAGCTCTTTCTGTGGAAATCCCTGACTGCAAAACTTGGATGTGGCCCAGCCCAGCAGCTCTGGGATTTACTTTCATAAGGAAGAATAAGAAAAATCAATCTATTAAAGTGTCTGCATGGAAAATAAGCTATTTTGTCTCCTACGGCAGGAGAGCAGGGGAGATATCTGAGGTGATGGGTGGAAAGCACCACCCAGCAGTGTCTAATCCGAGGGCCACAACCTGCCAGGTTTTCTGTGGCAGCCCCATGCAGCCAGGTGTGGTTGGAGGCTGTGCCTCCTCTTGTTTTTGAGCCAGGCACTGGCAGCTCATGCAGCCAGGTTAATCTGGAGCAGGGATATACCCAGGACCTGCCAGCTCAGCCCGTGCAAGGAGCACAGCCTGTCCTCTCCTCCTGCTCAGCTGAACGCTTTTTGCTGTGCCTGGTTGCACTGCTGGGGCGCTCTGTCATTTTTCAGCTTGCTGAACACAGATATAAGTGAGTAATGTATACATTTCAGGCCTGCCACTGCCTAGGGTTATTTATGAATTAATATTTTCTTTATCATTAGGTAGAAGTAGTTTAAGCAAATACATACTGAATGCATAAATCTGCCAGCTCCACTCGAGTAGGGGACAGCAGCTGAAAAAGAGCATGCCCATTTAGGCAAATTTCAGAGAAAGTATTTTTTTCAATTTTCATGGCCCAGGGTGAACCTGATTTTGAAGGCTCATTTCTGATGCCTTGGTACAGAGGTATAGCCTTTTCTTTAAGCAAGATAAATCTTTGGATAGCAAAACCTGCTGAGGGTGTCAGAGAACCAGTGCAAGAGATCTCCTGTCTCAAGATCTGCTGCACCAACCCAAATCATATCCAATGGATGCACTCATTTCTGCTTCTGGATAAAGAAACCTAAAGAGTCTGGAGTCCAGTTGGTCATTTATGATAAAAACCTATTTTGATGAGATATTTCTTTTTCTTTGTAAAGCACTACAAGTTTAGTGGACAAGAAAGAGAAAGGCAAAGATAATGTTTTAATTTATCTCCATTTTCCATACAGTAAAGAGAAACCTGGGCTGTATTTACTCCATCTTTTACAAAGCAGACAGACCTACTGCAAGCTGCAAATTCAGAGTTACTGTCTGTCTAGACAGCTGGAAATCAGTCTCCTGTGCTGACTGAAGGCTTCTCTCCAGTGAATGCAATATGTGTACCCACAAGTGCCTGGCAGCCTGGCTCTGCATGGCAGCAGCACACAACCAGGGTACTATTAGCAGAACTTTGGATGTAACCAGTTTTCTGCAGTGTGAATTTCCATCATGTGCTAGCTGCCTCCATCACATTTTTAGGAAGAGGAGGCTGCTGGATCTAATGTCACACTGTCCACAAGGCATAAACCTTGTCACAGGGATTACGTGGTCTGTTCCTCTGTCCTCAGAGTGCAAATTCATTGCCTTAACAAAAGGCTTTTATTTCTTGCCCATACCCTCAGCTGCGTCCCTCTAGCAGCTGCCTTTCACTGAGATGTAGTTTAACACCTCAGCAGAGCAGGTGTTCGGATGCTGTTAGGGCGGGCAGGTAAATTGAGTGTGTCTCCTTCATGGCACAGTTCCTCCCCAGCGTGTGGCAGTGAGCTATGCTGCTACTCTGAGCTGTAATGCTCTAAAGACTTGGAGACCATCTGTTTGAAAAAATGCCTCTTTTACCTTGCTGGGCATGTCTGATGGAAGCCATCACAGCAGAACAAGACACTTTAAAGCCGTTTATCTCATCTAATGCTGCCACTGTTCTCCCTTTCTCTTTTTATCTTTCGTTCTCTTTCTTTCCTTTGTGAAATATCAAGAAATGATATCAGCACATTGTACTAATCAAGGAAGCATCTGTAGCACCTGCTTTAGCTTTTGCATCTCGAGTGAGTAAATGCAAGATGTGACAGGCTTGACAGATGTAACTGTTATGGAAAGTAAAGCAGGACTCGCACTCTGGGGCAAGCACAGGAAGAAAAATGTGAAGAAAAGAGTGAAAAGGGCATCCTTTGTGTCACACTGGCAATTTATATCCGGTGCTTTCCCCACTAGCATGCAGCAAAGAGGAGGGTTTTGTTCTGGCAATGACTTGGGGAGAGCTAGGGAGCCATCAGAAGGATGCACTGCATCTCTTCCCCCACGGTACTGGAGGAACGGACCTGTGGTCAGCTCTCTGAACCCAGCCCTTGTTCTCCAGCACTGGCCAGGAGGTTTATGGACAGGGTTTTATATAACTGGTGGAGGTCCAGCCCAGAGCCCTGCACTGATCTGACTTGACAAGGCACCCCTGTGGGCAGAGCTGCTACTCTGCACTTCATCCCAGCCTGTGGAGGGTTGCAGAGCTAAATGTGTGGCACTCTGCAGCCTGTCCCTGCTGCCTCCCCACGCTGGTGCTGTGGCTGGGACAGCCCAGCTCTCCTCTCCTAATCCTGGCTGTGCTGCTGCCTTCTCCTGCAGGGAAGCCACAAACACAAAAGTGGGGTTCTGCAAAATGTATTTTGTGCCACAGAAGTGTCAGCAATGCTGTAAACAGAGCAGCAAAGCTCCACTGATCTAGCAGACAAGCACAGAAAAAGGAGAAAGCTGTGTATGTGTGCTTTGCTTGGTTTTTTTTTTTTTTTTTTTTTTTNTTTTTTCTTTCTTCCTTTCTTTCTAAATACCAGCCTTGACTCAATCAGATATATTGGGTAGTTACCAGGCGTGGCCAGTGAAAAGACAGAAATTCATGAGGAGATGCATTACCCGGGTAGGCACAGAGTGTGACTCCATATGAGGGCAATCAAAGGAGATATTCAGACATATTCATAGACCAGAATGGGCTATACTGACCCAAATTATCTATAACCCTGTGAAAAAAATCCCTTCGTTTTGTAAAGATTTAAGTACTGTTATGAGGATTATATTTGGGCACAGTTAGAAACTTTAAATACTCCCAAACATCTGAAGAGAAATCTGTATGCACAGACTGGGTTATGTTTCTGTTTAAAGGCAGGAACAAACAGAATACTGCTATAACCAAGTAGTGTTAAACTGCACGTTAACAGGACTTACTATTCTCAAGGGTACTTTATTTGATCAAAATCAAGCTTTTGTCTCTAAAGTTTACATGTCTCTATCTTTCTTTCCTCAGCTTTAATTCATTTTATTGAAATGGAAAGAAAAAATCAAAGTACTAAGGTGTTTTGGACCCAGTTCAGTTAGAAACTTTAAAAATATTTTTACCTTTACACACTAAGAAAATCAATAGGTGTGTTGATTCTCAGTCTACAAAGCACGTTGGAACCAGGGGGACAAAGTGACTGGGAGAAATGAATTAGAGAAATGACAATTCTGGCTGCCATCAATTTTCTGCAGAAGTGACATGTTTATCATGGAAGTCACTCCAGCAAGCAGCTGCATTCCCAGCAAGTGTCATATATCCGAGATGATGCAATCTCTCTTTCCCTCGTGTCAGATATATACGCCAGCTGTAAAATGGCCTTCAGAGACAAGCAGGTTGGGGCTTCTTTTTGAGCTGACAACGCATTATTCATGCTTTAGACACTGTCAGGATTGCTGTCAGACTCGGGAATCTTTTTCCAGTTTTTTTAATAGGCAAACATGAGCAATAGCATGAGGGTCAAGCCTTTTTTTCCCTTCTCCTTTCTGTTGTTTCCTCTATTCTTCAGGCCGTGTAACTTTCTGAGCATGACATTTTGATGAGTAAAATACAGAATGCACTCCATGAGGAATCCCAAAAGGCAGGCAGAGCATGGTACTTGACTTTCATGTCCTCTTCACCTTCAGCAATAATTTGGTGTTTTAAATGGTTTCCATTCCATAAATTTGATGATGCGTGGTATGGGAAGGGGAGACTGTGAAGGGGGAGGCAAAAAGGAAGGATGGGTAACACAGCAGCTCAAAAATCAGGTAACTACTAGAAAGTCCCCTTGAGAGTGGTTGTAATTTTTGAAGGAAATTGTTTCTAAGAAGCAAAAAGAATTTTCAGACTGTGACAAAGAAAAAAAAATCTTACTTTTATGCTTGTCAGGACTTGCTGGCAGTTATAGTAGTTGGTGCAGCATTTATGTTAGGTGTGAGTTTAGTGCTGCAGGGTCCAGGCCACAAAGTGGAAAGAAAATGGAGTGTGCCATAAGCTTTGAAAGCTCAGAGTTGTTCTGGCCCCAGTGGAGATGCAACAGCAGGACAGGCTGGTTTTGGCACCCACACAATCTTCACCACTTTATTAGTTTTTCCTTCTGTAAACTAGGGATATATTTTAGTGATTAAAGGCCAGCTCTGTTATGGACCATTTGTTGTGATCCCTCCTTGTCAAACAATCTCTTTAGATAACAGATAGTGCAATCCTTGATTTGAGCTAAGTGTATAAAAAAGGATGTTTGTTGTAGGGCATAGGTGCCTGATGAACAAAGTCATGGAAGAAACTCTTAACTACATCAAAAGGAAGTGTTTTATAAATAAGTAAAGACTTTTATTTAAAGCCCATTAATGTTTGTAACTCATTTGAATACAGACATATGTTTCTGAACACCTGAATTGCTTTTAAAATATTTGCCTTGGAAATAGCTTGGCATTTTGTTTAGTTAGGGTTTTGTTGTTTGGTTGTATGTTATTTTTGTTCTATGGCAGCAGCAGCAGCAGCTCTGCTCCTCAGGACTGTGGAGCTGTTGGGAGACTATGAAAAGAACCAAAAATTAATGCTGCTGGTAGATAAAATGCCTGTGGTAGAGGGGTAGCCCACACAGCCCTTGCCAGAGCCAGGACTGTGAGACCTGCAGGCAGTGAGGCAACCTTGCTGACTGTATCAGTCACTCCCAGTGTAAAGCTTTCTCAGAAATCTTCATTTCACTCCTTCTCGTGATCCAGTGGTGCTGCCAGTCACCCATTCTACTGAGCAGGGTGTGCAAGGCTCAGTTCTTAGAGAACACATCCTGTCAAAGCCAAGAAGAAACAGATACTGCAAGAAGCATGTCCTGCTGTAAAATAAGTGTTAAGGCAAATTTTCACCATTTGATTTTAAAAGATTTGGCATAAATGCAAACATGTTTACCCAAAGAGGCTTAATCAGACAGAGGGTTAAGTTACAAGTAAGAAATCTCAGAGCTAGTTAAGAATTTTTTCTGGAAACCCTTTGGAATAGTTAATTAAATTGTTGTTTTTTTTTCTTGTCTCTCTCTTTTAATACTGCTCTGTGGAAGGAAGAAAATTTACTTCAGAGAAATGTTTAAAGTAGTTTAAAATTTATCCAGGCTATGTAAATCCTTTTAGTTCAGTTTTTATGCCACCAATGATTTCCGTGAGCTGCCTTCAATTTGGAATGCACTTAGGCAGTGTTTGTAGAAATACACAAATCAAAGTCCCTCTTTTTGCACATCATCAGTTGTTCTCCTTTTCCCAGTTAGGGGTGGAGAAGGAACATTATGTATGAGAGAGAGATGGGCAGATGAACCTGAAAGGCACCAGAATTTGCTGTGGGTGTTTGCTGGGCCTAGGAGACATCATTGGAAATGTATCTTTATTTTTCATCTTCATTAATGTTTGCCTTTACGAAATTGCTGATAAATTGATATATAGCCCCTCTTATAGAACAAAAGTCCATCCTTATTTCTAGAGCTGTAGGGACTTTAAGTTCTGCACAGGAAGCAGTATAAACTGTGTGGCAAACTTTCAGGGCAGCTCAGACACAGCAGGACTTGGGAGACTGTCAGTTCAAATGGCTGAGAGTGTGATGGGCAACAGACAGACATCATTGTTGAGGATCTTAAAAAAAAAATCCATCCAGGGTATTTTTTTTGTTGTTATAGAACCGGCACAAAGCAGAAAAGGATGCCTCAAAAATGAAAAGGCTTGGAAAATGTAAAATGGCTAAACCATAGTCATCAGTGACAGAATATACAGGTTATTTGGGAAGTTTATAGTTGCATTTCTATTTCTGAGCCTGTATCCCGAGCCTCCAGGGAACTGTTCTGACAGCAGAGGTAGGAGTGTGCCAGTGGCAGCAGTGGTGCTTTGGCAGGAGGTGGAAAGGGGTGGGTTATTGAAATTCTCCGGCATGGCCACAGAGGTGTCTCAAAGCAGAGTCGGTTTATGCCAGTTACTCACCTACTGCACAGTGAGGTCTCATCAGCTGCAGTTACAAGCAGGACCCAAAAACTAACCAGAGAATAGAGGATTCCTAAAAACCTAGAGGAGGTGCCCCAGCGTGGCTGAGATGTTTTCCATTTTCGTGCTTTCATTTCCAACTAAGACATTGAAGTAGCCTGATGAAAACACAAGTGTTCCATTGCGTGCATGGAAATTATCTTTAAGTAACTTTGGAGCTAAAATGTAGATATAGAAGCAGGGAAAGCACAAACTGATTTGTCTTTTGCTCAGCCTGTCATTATGGGAAAAATCCTTTTTTCTTTTCCTCTCCTGACCTCATTTGAAATGTTTCTGAACTGCCACCTGTAAGAACAGGGAACCAAGTGGCAGTAGGTGAGAGTGACTGAGTGCCTACGTTTATTAGTAGAATTCTTCTAACTTTGGAAACAAGGTGCTCTTTTGAACCTGAAAATCATTATTTTCTGCTTCAAAAGTTTTGAAAAGAAACAGAGAATTTGGAATTAATTTCAAAACATTATTTAAAATACATTTTGGCTAAATGTTTCACAAGTTCAGCATTTTTAAATAAAAATACTTTGTAAATATTAATAATACTGAGTAAAATGTAAATTCTTTTGGCAGCTGCCTTATCAGTTTTTCTTACTTATAGAGAAAAACAACCGAGAAAACCCCCTCTTCACTGAAATTTCTGCTTGTCCAACTCTAAGCCTTGTCAGAGGCTGTCAGCTAAGGATAATTGCAGAGGAACAGGTCAGACAGGAGAGCTCAACATCCACATTGCAGGCTTGTCTCTTTTCCAGATTTGCTCTGTGATACCTGGAGTGTCACCACAATGAGTAAATCTTACTTTGGAATTGCAATACAGCATTTTTCGTTCAGACCAGAGGACTGCTGTGATGGGGACTTACACAAAAAACAGAATAAAACAAAATCAACACCCACCCCTCCACCCCCCCTCCCCAGGAAAAAAAACCCTCCACACACAACAAAATAAAGAGCTCTTTTATTGAGGAAAAATAGGAATTTGTGTTGGGATATTTTCAATTATGGTGGCTGGTTTAAGTTTCCATAAGGCAAATAAATGTTCGAGCTATAAATTCTTGTAAAGGCAGAATTCACTTCTTCTCACACCTGTGCCACCTGCTTTATCTGTGTTTATACACATGTGCCATATTTTTATATTTTTCTAGACAGTTCTCATTATTACCACCAACCAGGGTTGGAGAAGGAAAGTGCAGATGATGAAATAAATTGGAGTGTAGGAGGAAAATTCTGCTTTTTCATAGGAAAGCTGTCAGATGGATTAATGGCTGCACTGAGCCAAATAGCTCCATTATCAGATCAGATAAAGACCTCTCCCCTCCCTGGCTAAAATAATTGAGAAAGGGGGCTCTGATACGGATTTTGTGAGAGATGAACTCCTTGAGAGTAAATTAAAGACAGGATAATAGAGTTCCTCACTACGCATGTGTAACCAGTACTCTGATAAATTGGGATGAATGTAATCTTATATAGGCCAGCAGCATCCAGGTCTGTCAAAACCCCAGATATATCTGTATCTATCAATACAGATGTGTTTTATTTTCTCGCAGGAGTGGGAAGGAAGCTACAGAGCCTATGAATGAAATGGAAAATCACTGCGGTGGGAATGCCATACCCACACAGACAGAAAACTCCATTATCTTCCACTCAACCATGAATAATACCTTTGTTCAGGAGAAGGTGTGGGGATGTGCAATAGCCTCTCCCAGCCTAGCACACAGAACATAGGAAAGAAAGCAAAGCAGTGAAGGGAGTGAGCTCAGTGTCCCATCCTGGGCCAGTGCTCACAGCCCAGGGGAGCAGCTGGGATCCTGAACCCGAACTGGGAGAAGTGCTTTGGGAGGAATTCTGACCTTCCATGCCCACAGGGCTGACTCTGGCTCTGAAGGGACATGGGTTTATTGAGATATCCAGGCATGGCCACTGAGGTGTCTCAGAGTAGGGCTGGTTTATGCCATTCACTCACCTACTGCACAGTGAGGTCTCATCATCAGCTGGAGTTACCGCAGGACGTGTGTGCCCTGAACCCACACTGGGAGAAGGGCTTTGGCAGGAATTCTGACCTGCCATGCCCACAGTGCTCGCTCAGGCTCTGAAGTGACACAAAGAGCTGCCTGGGTGTGAGGAGAGGGGCTGTGTGAAGGGCTGCCGAGTGCTGTAATGCACCATGTCATTCCCTCGGGAGGAGGTGCCTTTCACAGGTCCTGCCCCTGGTGTGGGACCCAGGGAATCAGCTCCTCCCTGGTCCCACCGTGGTTGCACTGTGGGGAGGGATGGAGGGAGGCTGCTCATCTCTACTGACCTCACAGGGGTGTGCTGAAAAATTAACAAAGTGAAAGGAGAGGTCAGAGGAACTTACTGACAAGATGAACAAGACAAATGATAAAGGAGGCTGGAAGAACTGGCTGGCTGTGTGCAGAAGGGCTGCAGATGAGATAGGAATGCTCCAAGCAGTGATTGCAAGGTGACTTGGCAATGTTCTGCAAATATTTGAGGGAATAAACATCATTGGGGAAGAGAAATTAGTACAACAAGTTTTATCATGGAGAACAGGGAGATGATCTGCCAGAAAAAACTTTTTGAAAGACATTAACAAATGGTGAAATGAGTCTTTCAGGAGCAAGAGGAGATGTAACAGTAGGTGAGGGTTTTTTTTTTTTAACGAAACTGGAAATGAGCCACAGAAAGCAGTTCTGCTTTGGGTGAGAGAATGAAGGTGTGATGTGCTAATATAGGCAACTTTTGGGTTTTGATTCCCTTGTACACCACTGCTTCATATGGATTTGTCTCTCAGGGATGTGGTGTTCTAGGGAAATGGTAATAACTAAGAAAAGGAAGTGGGACAAAACGCATCAACCCTTTGACAGCATGAGAATTGAGTGTATAATCATGCTCAGCCTTGTTCAGAAGCCCAGAATAACAACTTGCAGTTGTCTGTGTAGGGGCTTTGTCCCTTATTTGCAGCAGGAATGCTCCGTGTTGGGGACATTTTTCAAATTGTAGATGCATAAAATCACTGACGTTTTTTGATGTATGCTGACTCTTTAAAACCAAAGTGCATCGCACCTTTGTGACACTGCTTGTCTTTAGAAGAGCTGTTTAATTCCCCATCACTGCATTTATTTGCATCTCCCGATTTCGTTATTTATTACAGCTGCTAACGATTTATACTGTGCCATGCTACAGCTATAGTTGTCTCTGGCTCCTTATGCCAGTGGACCCGTGGAGGATTGCTCTCAGCAGAGTTGGGTTTAAATCAGAATCTCTGTCAGATTAATAGGTTATGAGCAAGCACAGAGGCGGGAGTTTGCTCTCTGGAGCTCTGTGATTTCTGCCTGCTCTGCCTGGCAGTGCTGCTGGGGGAGCTGGGTCCCTGTGTCTGCTCACCAGGTGGAACAGCAGATGAACGTGTGTCTGAGCATCCCTCCTGGCTGGATCTAAACTGATTCTTTTTCAGAAGTACTTTACTTGTCACAGGAACATTATCTGTATTAAGATCTGAACACTGATTTTTTTTTTTTTTCTTTCCTCCGTGCTCCTGTGTTTTTCTGCTGTTTATCTTCCCTGGGTTTGCTGTAGGTCATCCCTTTCAAAATACCGTGCCTTCCTTTTTCTTCTGTTTAGGGATTTGATTTTCCCCCAAAAAACCTGGTGTTGCAAAAGATGATTTTTTGGGGAAAGCTCTTAGAGGGGATCTGATTACCTTCAAGTCCACACTCATTATCAATGCTTTTGTTCACCACCTATCCATCATTCCTGAGTCATAGTAACAATTCAGAGATCTCACTGAAGACAGAAGAACCTTATGCTTGTCTTTACCATAACATCTCTTTCCAAGCAAATGCTCCATCCTATGAAAAGTCTTCTCTCTGTTTTGCCTCCATCTATTTCTTAATTCTGCATAAAATAGATAGGTGACCTTGGTAAGAAGTGCGTAGCAGAAACCTCTCTTCAAATACAGAAGGATTTTCTGGTCATCTACCCTGCCTTTATTTTATTCCCCTTGGAAGATAAGAAGGGATAGATGATGTGGGTGAGTTACAGGCTGCCACCAGGATGCTTTAGCAAGCCTTTCCTAAACCAGGGGTGCTCCCACTTTTCAGCCTATCTGACCCCTGTTAATTGCAGTGGTGCTTTCCTCCTGCTTGTTTGCAGACAAATGCTTGAAAGGAGGTGTAGTGCTACGGTCTGTTCTGAGAAGCCTCTCCAAGAGGACAGGAGTTGTGGCTGCTGGTTCGCTCTCCCGTGCTGAGAAACCAAGCAGAACAGATTAACACACTTAGTGGTAACACGCCTTTGAATCTCAGAGGGTTCCACTTGTTCTTCCTCCTTCAAAGCAATTAACTGTATATGAATTCGATTCTGTATGGTATATGCCTTTTGACTGTTTTAAGATCTTTTCCTGGTGATGGTGAGGTTTTCAATAAAACATGAAATAATTTACGTGACTGGATTACCCTAGGTCCTTTTTCATATGGCCCAGTGTGAATAATAAAAGTGTGAGACCTGAAATATGTCTGTGATCTCCAAAGCTATAATAGCCATGCTACTTAAAACCTATTTAAATTATAAAGAAAAAAAAGAAAAAAAAAAGTGAGCTGGTTTTGCTCCATCCTTCTATCTGAGAAAATGACCTGCATAACAATCAGATGCATTTTACTGCTTAATTCTTACTTACAGGGTTTTGGAGAACCAAATTATTTTCTATCTCTCATGCAGAGGTTTTGGTCTGAATATTCAATCCTGTCACTCTTTTGTTATCTTGGTTTCCAAGTTCTCACTTCCAGAATATTTAAAAAAAAAAAAAGAAGATAAAGAAATTGGTTCCTCTGCATTATATGGAAGGAAGACAAAGTGTCGGGAAAAGTTTGTGGGAAAGCAAAGCAGTGATCTTAAATCCTCCGTTTCACCTCCCATTTCTCTGCTGTGACTACACAACCATTTTGTTTCCCAAACATCTTTCAGCTGAGTTCCCTCTAGGCCATCCCAGCTGCACACATCCCTGGCATGTGCTTCCTGCAGGAGTGGCACCGTCCCCTCCCCACGGATGGTGTGCCAGTGTCACAAAGCATGTCCCCTTTGTTTGTTAGCAGGATGACCAGCACTAGCAGGCTGCTCACAAATGCCAGCTCTAATTACAAATTTTGCTCTCAAGGGGAGCGTACAGATTATGCCTGGGTATCTTAAAAATGCCTCTTGCCTTTTGAACTCTCTTGTGTTTTGAGAAATAATAAGGCTTCTGTTCTCAGGATTACTAGTCCTTGCTGTCACCCTGTCCTGTCCTGTTCTGTTTCCCAAACAGAAACAAATGGCAACAGACAATCTTGTGCATCTTGAGCTGGCTGATGGTAGAAAATAATGCAACTTCCTGTTAAAAAGAAATTTAAAAAAGCATTGGGAATAAGTTGCTTGCATTGTTTTCTCCAAAAAGAACCTGACCCTCTGATTCTTGACGTTAACCATTGCAGAGGGTGTCTCAGAAGCACTCGGTGTGGAACAGACAGCACCAAATTCCTCAGCCTGCCTTGTTTTAAGCTCACATGACCCACAGCTGTAGGCTCATCACTATGCACAGTAATGTGAAAACAACTGGCTACTAATTCCTTCCTGGATGGTGAGCTACCTTGTGTGTAATCTTGCTTAATAAATGAGTCCATAATAGTTGTATTAATCACCATTTTGGCAGAGCAAAGTGGATGAAAGCATAATGATGTTTATTTACTCTGTAGGCCCATAACACTTCCATAGAAACATAAGGAAAAACTGAGAACTGGGTCACAGAAAAACATATTGCCTGAGGTATGCATCTATTGTACTATCTTAAAAAAAAAAATATATATATATAATCATATATACTTAGTACAACAGAGGTTCAGGCATTAGATGATGACGTATTTCAGATTCAACAAACTTAACATCAAAACTGACTTCAAACTCTCATATTTTGGGCCAGCTTTACTTCAGCATGTAACTGAGATTGCTGAATCTTTCTATGCAATGCTTGGGAGAGATGGCTGGAAATTGATCTGCTTACTCAGAGTTTGTTCTTCAGGGACTGACACGAAGAGGCATTGTACGTGGTGGGCTGGCCAAAGGGTTCAAGGTCAGTCCAGCAGCTTGGCGGGGCTGTGTTCCTTCACCCATGATATTCAATTATCTTGCTGACTGCATGTGGAGATGAGCCCTTGGTGATTACAAAGGAGAAAGTAAAGTTTGGGGATTTTATTAGCACATTGACAGCTTTTTTAGACTTTGCTGCTGACCTTGGGGATAATCAAACACACAGAATTTTTGCAGAAATCATTGCTTTGAAGAGGAAACGAATTATCCTGAAATATGGGGCTAAGGGTTTTATGGTCAATGACCAGGAGAACTTTTTTCATGTCTTTAAAATTGTAGGGGTAAGAAAGGCTGGAGGAAAAAAGTCATTTAAGTGGTTTTCTTTCAAACTAATGATACTTAATCCTTGGTAATTTTCTTGATTCTTATCTGCTCTCTGCTGGTATAATTCCACTAATTTTCTGTACCATCTCAAAGGAATTAATTGTCCCTCACACAGGAGATATTAAATAAAACCAAAGAAGGTGATTTGCATCGTTCTGAGCTGCCTACTGACACTATTTTTAGCCATGGAAGGTGGTGGCTGCACTCCAGCTCTGAGAAAAACGGAGATGAGTGCATTGATTCATTCAAACATTTGTGCACATTCTTCATATTCTTCCTGTCTCACTAGCTGGTCACTCAAAAGCCAGTTATTGGTGGTCTTGTTTGTTTGATTGCTTCTTTTTTGATTTCTTTTTCAGTCTTGTTTTCCTGAGACAGCATAACATGATGTGCCCCAGGCTGCATAGGTTCTAGAAAACAGAGTGGGTCACAGGCTGAAAGAGTGGAAACCCACAACACTAAATTTGCTGCTTGTTGTTTTATGGGCTCAAAGATGCAAGAATGAGAGACAGAAGTCAAGAGAGTAAGTCTGTTACATGTTTACTTGGTAGGGATACAGCCAGCTGAAGCACAATTCTGATTTGAACCATTTATTTTTTTGTGCCATAACTGTCATTAAATGATTAACTTGAGAAGGAAAAGGTTAAATTATTTGTAATGGGTTGATTTTCTCCACGGATCTTTTAGGAACACATCTAAGATAAAATATATCGGTTTTTAAATGACCTTATGCAATTTTTAAAAGAAGGTTTCTTTGTCCCTTCTGCTTTTTAAAACTATTTAGTTCTCTGGTTAAGACTTTCTGGGTCAAAGCAGCTACTTCTAGAAGAGTCAAGCTGCCCTCATACATATTCCATTGCAGAATATTGACATCATGTGAAAGCAGTGGTGATTAATCCTAAAATACTCTAGAGTAAGTCACTGAATAGCTAGGTGCCAGGGAAATTAATTTTAGCTTAGAAAATCTATACTTATTCTGGGTTGAAAACCAGGGAAAAGTACTACATGAGATTCAGGCAATGGAAAAGTTTTCTTTTGAAGGTAAATATTTATTTCCTCATCCACTGCAGTCATTTGGAACTAGGAGTAGTCTTTTATTCTTAAGAATCCCCCCTGGCACTGCCCAAGTTCTCTTCCTTCACCACAGTCCATGGTTTTGATTAGTGCCACAGGGGCTGGATTTAGGTGACCAAACACAGACTCATCAAAGTCTCACTTAAGAGCCAGCAGAAAGCAATAAGCACTTTCAGGGCCTGTGTCCTCTCTCCTAAAACATTTTCATGAAAGTCAGTTCTGTTCTAAAGAAGAATTCTTTGTATCTGCTGACTCCCTGGGAGTTTCTGGGAATTAGCACAGATTTAGGGGTTTGTACAACAGCCACCTGAACCCCCTGAGCTCCTGGCCAGTGTGTCTGAGGCAATGTCTAGAGTGATCGTTAGAAGTTTCTTGGCATGACTGTATGAGAAAGAAATAAGTGGAAAAAATTTAAAGGATAAAATAGAAACATTTGTGCTTTAATGAAAAAAAATTGTAGTTTTCTACTTTGGTTAGAATTCCCTCCATAAACAAAGTGCTTAATGGTTTTGTCTGGTTGTAATGCTAAGGATATTTATGCTAAATTTGGTCTTTGAAATATGAGAGTCTCTGGATCAGGCAGTGGTCACCCTTTTTCAAAAAAACCAAAATTAACTTCCCTTGATATAGGTTAAAGAATATCCTCACAAAAAATTTTTATAAAGTGAGCGAGCCATGTAGGGTTCTCAGGGTACCTCCTAGCTTATTTTCTGTTAAAAAATAACTGTGGCAGAAATCAATATTCCTTGATCTAATAAATCCTTTGTTACCTCTGTGATGACAAATATCCTCTCCCCGATTTTATCCTGTTAAACTTCTCCTAGAATGAACATTAAATACCAACTCAACCAGGAACCAGGTGAGTGATGGACTGAGTGAAAAGTTGTGCTGTCGTATTTTAGCTAGGCCTGGTTTATTCAGGAGTGCCAGAAGCTGCCAGCTGGAGGGGTAATACTGGAATATCCGTGGCAGAGACAGCAGGCACCGTGGTGGACCCTGGCTCACTTGTGCCACCCTGCCCAGAGGCAGATCCCAGCTGTAGCAGAAAGAGAAATGTTTTCTCTTCCAGCTCAGTTAGTCTTTGGATCTTCTTGGGAGCTGGGGAACAATTAGAACCAATATAGTATCAAATCAGAATAGTAGGAATATTAAGAGGAAAAACAAATTAACCTGCCTTAAAAGAAGATGAAAGATTTTATAGCTTTGTGCCAGTGAGTGCACCCTGCATGTGCCCATTTTGACTTCCAGAGAATAAAGGAGTAGCAGCCAAAAGGCATAGAGATAGCCTTGTTCCAGCATGCATTATACATAGATGAAAGAAAAAGAGATGGCATGATCATCCTGCTCAGGTACTGAGAGGTTCCCCTGTGCTGCTTGGCAGGGCAGGGGAGGATGCTGGGGTGCAGTGCTGGGTGTGACACAAGTGGAGTGGGCTGCTCCCAGCAGAGCATTTCACAAAAAACCTCTCAAGGCTTTCTCCGTGTAAAATAAAATGCCTACGGGCTTTTTTCCTCTCAAGGAGCATAGCTGTGGTCTCTTAAACTCCGCTCAGCCTGCTGCTTCCCAGTGTATTTTCCCAGTGTATTTCCCAGAGCACGGTGCACATTGCAGCACTGGCTGGGAGCTGCCCAGGACACAGTGCTGGCAGGCAGCATTCATCTTCATTACATCTTCTTATAACTGCAGGGAGGCCACTCTACCAGCCTCAGCATCACTTGAAGTTTTTGAAAGTTGGAAATGCTGCTAGTCACTTGTATCAGCTTTCCAATATCCTGATGGGATAAGTAAAAACAGTTATTCCCATATATATACATATATATTCTCAAAGAACTGTTATTCACTCTAAGGCTTTAATTTATCTCAGAGTTGACATTTCTGATATTTAAAACAACTGTTTTGCTGTAATAGTATAAATAAGATTATAGACTAGAAAATGGTTCATGTTCTGTGAGGATAGAGTTTGACATCACTCAAAGATATGCAGTAAGAATGGTATGGATGAATCACCAAAAATGTTCAAGGAAGTTTGCTTCCATTAAGCTAAAAAAGTAATGCAAACATAAGAAAATCTCTGCAGGAGAAAAGTTGACGAGGAAAATTTCAAAATAAAATGTTTGTAAAGTAGATCACTGAAAAAAGATATTTTAGGCATCAGTTGTACTGTTAAGACATAGCATAAGAGTTCATGCGCCTGTTCCAGGGACTGTGCTACAAAACATCACACCAAGTAGGGTAAAAGAGTCACAGCTATATCTTTTCTTTTTTTTCCCCCTTAGGAAATGCTAAGGGTTTTTTTTTTTGAGGGGTGAAGCCATGCAGATGGCTTCTCCAAAGCATCCTACTTCAGTCACAAGAGCTATTTGCAGTGATTTGTTTCTCCTTGTGTTGAACTGGTTTTGAACAGGCACAGTGCTCATCAAAATATTTCTAATTCCGTCCAAAAGAATAGAGAGATGAGTTTAAAGGTATGTGGCAAATGAGTTCATTTGGTGATGTTTCTGTTCATTATTCATAACAGGCCGCTGAGGATTGGTTTGCAAGCAGCAGCACTTCAGATAGTGCTGACATCCCTGTGGCCTGAGACATTCTCATGCTGTGGCTTTTCTTCTAGTCTGGCTTTTTTTTTTGACAGTCACAAAGCTGAAAAGCATTGAAGTCCCAGAATCTGACTTCACTTTGTCTACTTCTAGCTGCGGCCCATGCTGGGGGTCTGTCCCTCCTAGCAAAGTACTTGTCTTCATCTGTGCCCTTCTAAAGGCCGGAGCCCCACCATGTTTTTCCTTGGGAGCCTGGGAGTCACTATTCGGGCCTTTTTTTGGGTGTCTTTCTTTTGACACCTTCCTTTCACACGATGGGATGATGTTCTCTCTTTGCAAGTCTCTGGGGCCCAGGGACAAGAGTTCACATTTTCAGGCACATTCATCCCCAGGGATGTGTCAGAGGGAGGCCAAGGGCTGGCTGTGTGGGAGGCAGAGCTGCCTGCTTTCTGCATTGCTCACCTGCCCTGGGTCAGCCCGTGGTGGGAAGTGGGCTTTGCCTCTGATTATGCTGTGTTGACTTGATGGGTGTCAGATAACAGCATCTCAACGTGTGTCAGTCCAGCAGCTTTTTAAAGAGCGCAGTTGCTGTTAAATTCCTTTGCAGATAATGTTAGACTTGAAGATCAAGCCCAGTTATTTTCTTTCTGTACCTTCTGCCACCAGTCCTTTTGTCACCTGCTATAACCTGTTTAGTTAGCGTAGTACTGGGGCCATTTTTATGCACACTGCCAGTTTTACTGGTCTGTTTTTCTCCTGGAGTGCAGAAGAGAAGTGGATGTCTCCAATAGAGTGAGATTTGCTTCTCAGATTTTCTGTTTTCTTTATAGCTCCTATATAACAAGAGGAGGGCTTGTTAGAGCAGACTTGTGTCTGCTGATGGCAGATATCAAGGTTTTCCAGGGATGAGGAGTGGGTTTATACTCTCCCAGTGCATCCCCTGTGGCTGAGTGTCATTGGAGAGAGCAGCCCCAGCTACCATGGACCTGCTGGAAACTTCTCTGTTAGGATTTTATCCAACAGAGGAGTTTGCCAGAGTTTGCTGAGTGGTATAAAAGGAGCAGAGTGTGACAGCATGACAGGGAATTTTTTGGTGTATCTGAAGTCTTGTTCTGGTTGCCAACTTTATCCCATGTTCAGTTGCTCAGTACATTCGTTTGTATTTTAGCTCCACAAAAGGCTGCTGAGCTCACAGAACAAGTGAAGGAAAAGAAGTCATCCTTCCAGTTCTGGAAGTGTTTAAGGGTTCCAATTGCACCATTGAAAATGCTTTAATCTACTGACATTTTGTTTTCTTTCCCTTATTTCTGGCTATCATAGACATGATAAGTAAAATAAGTTATACTACATCAAATTCTGATCTCATATGTCTGCCAATGAAAGTTTTCTCCCAGAAAATGCCTTTTTAGTTACAATTAATCTTCAACTTAGTTGTTTTTAAAACAAATTCAAATGGAGTTTCTGCCATTTCTGCTACAAAACTAAATCACAGTGATGAATAACTTTGTGTGGGAAGTCCTTGACACATTTTTTGTTTTAATATGATGTGTGGCAACTTTTCACTACCCATATTTCTGATTGCTTAAATGGCTTTCAATCCAGAAGATAGTATTATTACAGCTTGCTTTTCTGTTTGATGCAGAAATCTGGGATATGGGATATTTGACTCAAACCCAAGCACTTACACTCAGCATGTTCCCACTGGTTTTGTCATTGTCCCAAATCACTTAGAATGCCATTGCTTTGTCTGAGGTGCTTTTTCTGGTGGTAGCATTGCTCCTCGGGAGGAGGTCGTGCCTTAGGTGTGCAGTGTCTCAGGAACAGGAAGCCTTTCCTGGCTGCTGTGGTGAGACAGGTTTGCCCAGCTCCCTGTGACAAAGGGGGATCTGATGTGACAGGCTGCTGTACCTGCAAGAGGAAAAGGTCTGCCCAGGACAAGGAGCGAACATGCTGGAGAAAAAAATTTATTCAGAAGGCACTTCAGCATGCAGAGTTATCTTGAGGTCTGTGAGGATAGGTTCAGGATGAAACAGAGAGTGAAAATAAGCAGCTTAAAGGAAAGGAGGCCTCTGGGCTTGCCTGTCCTGTGCAGCCCTTGAAGAGAGTGAGTGCTGCCTTAGCCTGAGTGGGACAAGAGTTGCCTGTGCAGAGAATGAGGTGTTGCCACCACTGCAGGGATCATCTGGGATCCAGGCTGGAACTCTTATCACCCACAGGGGAAACCAGAGGACTCTTAAGCACCACAGGCACAGTGTGCTGCATTGACAGCCCTCACGAGAGGAAATTAGAAGGGCTTTGTCTGTTCACTTGAGCCTAATGAAGGGTGAGAGACAGTATGGAAACATCCTATAAATACATCGGGAGAGAGGAGAGCTGTGTGGGTGAAAGGAGTGTGCTGGCACAAAAACCAAGAGCAGGTATGGTGCCTGTGGATAAACACAGGCTGTGCCTGTGGATAAACACAGGCTGTGCCAGAGAAGCACGTTGTGATCCATAAAGGATGGAAGTCTGACATGGTCGAGACAGAATGCAGATTTTGGGGAGGAATGTGATTGTTTATGGGACAGTTTATTTCATAGGTTGTCTACAATAGCAAGTGGACCAGGCTCAGTAATCTAATCTAATCTGATCTAATCTACTCTAATCTGTCACTGTCCTGGGCTTGCTCTGAGTGGGAGCCCACCAGTCAAGTCAGTCCTCTCTCTTTACCTTCTTCCCCTGGTCCCGCACTCAGCAGTCTCCTGAGCAGGGACCTGTACCTTCCTACAGCCCGTGACATCTGCAGGAGGGAAAAATGTCCCCTTGCAGTGTCTCTTTTTGCCAGTGATTACACCAGACCCTATGATGAATGTGCAAAATATTTTTTCTTTTAGTATTTTTTCTGAGAAAAGTTGAATTGCTTAGACTAGTTTTTTTTCAGTGAGATATTCCTTTATTTTATGTTTAGGGAACCCTTTTAGCAGTTATGACTCTCTGAGTGTCTCCCACATTACTTCTGTGATGATCTAATTGTCTAATGTTATACGCTGATAATTTACTAGATTAAAAAAGGAACTTTACTTGGTGTAGTAATAGAAATATGAAATTAAACTGATTGATTTGGATTTAGCTATTTGACTATGCATGTAAAGATCCTCTCCCTTATCCTAAATTCAGTATCACATTTATTTCAGCTGCAGTAGTTTGCTTATAAATAAGGCATGGGACCTGAGTTCTAGATGCTTCTCTGAAACACTTCAGCTTGTAGCTTTTAATCTAGCTAGTCAGATAACACAGTAATTACTGACAGCAAAGATCAATGCCTCTAGAGCTCAGTGCATCCAAGGAGAACCTTCAGTCATCCTACAGAAGAATATGTTTCTGCATTGACCTACCCAGCAGCATCAGAGCTCCTGCTTTAGCTGAGGTGGATGAGTACTTAGAGGAGTGAATCTGGACTGAAGTGTGTTCATGTTTTCCAGCACTAAAATCCCTTTTACTTGCTGTGTCATCCATACTGCATTTCAGCTCCAGGCCTTTTCATATTTTGTTTGTAGCTGTACAAAAACCTATTTAGGGTTAAGGAGTTAGGCCCTACTCTATAGTGTCTGGTTTTATTTCTCCACTCCCCACAGGATAAAGGGAAAGAAAGGGGGAGTCTACATTTGAGTATATTATGACAGCTCTGTCTCTTAACAGGCACATGATTTAATTTCAGGTAGCTTTAACACGTGGATACAACTACTGGCATTGTTTCCAAATAGCTTTTCTTGCTTTTATTCTTACTGTTGAACATTAAATATGGTGGCTAAATAGTACCATATCACCCATATGGTTTTGCTCTTGGAAATTTTCTTGAATAACAGCTGAAGTAATGTGTAGATAGTTACAGCAATTTAAAACCTCACCTTTATAAAACCAAGGACAGGGCCTGATAACAGAATATGAAAGCAATAGGCATCTGTAGACTCTGTTTTCTCCTCTGAGAAGTTGCTTCCATCTGCACAAAGGGTTCACCTGCTGCAATTCTGGTTTAGCTTTACAGTCTGTTTGTTACTGCTTTTGACTTGATTATTGTTAAACCGGAGATACTTAACATAAAAGTTTGTAACCAAATGGGACACACAAAGATTGGAACACGAATTCAAATAGATAGAAACCGAGAGAGAAATCAGCGCTGCTTTCCCAAACTCGATGTTACTGCACCCTTGCTGAAACGTTTGGAAATCTGCCGGCCTGGTTTACATCCTCGGCAGGGTTAAGGGCCACAAGATGTCAGTGTAGCACCAAACATGAAGGAATGGCAGGCGGGTTTGTGCAGCCCCTCGAATTGCCCTGCTGGTAAAAGCCTGTTGGCTCTAATGCAGAGAGAGGTACAGTGGTCAGGAAATGGCCCGTGTGATGAGGAGCCACTTCTGAGCCTGGAGCACGGGGAAGCAGCCGGGGAAGGCAGCAGGAGCAGGCGTTCAGCAGGGCTTGTGTGGAGGTGAAAGGCTGAGTGTGCTGCAGGAACCGGGAGTGCAGCATCTCCCATTTTCCCGTACAGCACAGCCCTCTGGGCTTGCCCAGTTCCATTAGTCCCATTCAACACGTTGGTTGCTACTAACTGGCAGTCAGGAGAAGTGTGCTTTATTTCACATATTCTACTCTGTTACTATGTGTAAAGTAGTAATTTTTGATACTGTGGAGGAACATGATTGAATAGTGGTGAGAAAAATCAAGTGAAAGATCAGTTCCTTGCACTGTCCTTTGGGTGATTGCTGAAGAAAATCTGGTTCCAAAGTTCTGAGACTGATAATAGCTAAAGAGACATCTCCAAAAGCTTGGTTTTGTTGTTAATTTGTTTTCCCTGTTTCCTGTTTCTAGGAAGTATAGCATGAGTCCAGTACTGAACAACAAACCTGTTTGTTAAAGGCATCTCATCATACTGGAATTCTGCTTCTGCAGGGGTGACTGTTTCTGGGTGCAAAAGGAGCTTTGCAGACTTGCTGTTTGCCTGTATATATCTGTACCCCCAAGTGTGACAACAAAGGAATCCAGAAAAAATGGCACTGGGAGAGCGCAGAGATGTCTGATCCTGATTCCTTAAGTTAAACCAGCTGTACAATCTAGTCCATTCCCTCACTCATTTATTTTTTCTCTTCCCTTTGCTCTTGCCTCAGAGGTGGTATCTCTTTTGGATTTGCTTAGTTTTTCTTACATGGTTTCCTCTTCCAGTTGAGATTTGTTCAGTGACAGGATGGGTGATTACAGAAATGAGAGAGAAATTGCCAATCGCGGACTCGTTGTCGGCTATCGGATTTTAAAAAATAGTTAAAGGAAACCAGATATTTTGTGATGTGCCAGATGAATAATTCCAGAACATATTTTATTAAAGAAGATGAAGAGCGGTGCTAATCTCTGGGAAAGTTTCCCTTCATTAGTACAGAGCTGTTAGCACAGTTCTGGCCTGGAGCTAGAGTTGTGACTGAGCGCCACTCTGAGACTCAGACATCTGTGTTTGGGATCTGTTTGGCACAGGTGTTTCCAAAATACTCCCTTGTCTCTTATGGACTGAAGCTAAAGCCAGTGCCACAGATATGAAGAGCTGAGAACTTAAAACCCAACGCTTGGCCACCATTTTCTGTTTGTGGCTCTTTAAATTTGTGCATTTTGAATTACCATTTTCCAGGCAGTTTGTCCATGAAGACGAGTTTTGGATATCACTGAGAACTGGGAAATGGGAGCCATGGCTGGGAGAAAGACCCCAGTGGGAACTGCTGACCCATCTCTGTCCCTCCGGGGCAGGGACAGAGCTCACCTATAATGGCCAGATGTAATGACATGCATTTCTCTAACACAGATTTTCTCACAAAATTTGTATTCTGTTTAAACAGGTCTCCTAGTGTTGTGGTTTTTGAAACTGCTTGGGACATCTGAACTGAGGGTAACAGAAACGACAGCGTTTCTCTCAAGCAAAATTTGAAGCAGTACTTCATGCAGAGTCTCATCCAAAACAAAAAGGAAACCCAAGCAGTCTAAATGACAGAAATTATTTCTGAATATTACTGAAATGTGGTTTTGGTGTATTTCACGTAAGTACAGTTTAATTTTGTTGATGAAAATTGTAAAAAAGATCAAAAAAGATAACAATGACACTAAGACCAGACTTGCTCAAGCTCTTTTTATCTCTGTGACCATGCAAGCCAGCAGCCTACTGAATGTTGCAGGGTAAGTGCCAAGCTCCTGACTTTGATGTTCTTGTAAAAAAAGAACACTGATTCAGTGACAAATAACTGATAAAACTTGTTTTATTGCTATATTACTCATTCCTTTTTATTAGATCTGTGCTATGGTGGGATATAACCATTGGAATACCCAGGCAGTTTTGTTTTGCACACTAAAACCTAATCAGGCATTACCTAAACACTTTCTTACCGTTGTAAGTGACAGCAGGGTTTGATCCTACTTCTGCCAAAATCGATACATGAAAACTCACAAAGATAATACTTAAGATAAGCTATGGCACTCATCAATTCTCCTCTTCTCTTTTTCTGTTTTTATGAACATATAATGTTCCTCTTTACATCGTGGGCTTTTAGAACATACACATATTTGGACTTTTTTGTGGCGAGAATACAAAGTGCTAAGTCTTGATTTATGATGGGGCTGCTATAGCACATGCATATGGATAGACACTCTGATTTTTATTACAGCTTTTTAAATTATTACCAGTCTGCTCAGCCAAACTATTGTGCCTTAGATAGAAGAATTAAGTATAATTAGCCTGCATTGTTATCTTCATTGTGGTAGTGGAGATGGATGAGTAGATTTTGAGCTGGAAAATATTCTTGACAATATTTTAAGGTTGTTTTTCTTTATGTGCTGGTTAAGGACAATCTAGTGTTGGTGAAGTACCTTGTAGTAAATTGAACTAGGAGAAAGGAAAATCAAATATCTTGGCTTGAGGTAACATCCTTTTCACTTTTGTTAGACATGTACACTATGCTGACTTTAAAAGCTGTGCTTTGATTTCACTTAAGTGCAGCAATTACATATTGCTATCACCCCAAAGAAAAATGCAAGGGATCTTCTAATCATATGGTAGATGAAAAAAAAAACAACCAAACTAGTTACTTTTAAGACTTCATTTGAGAATGTTCAACTGAAGTATGTGTCTTGTGCTTAGTGATTAGTATCTATCGATAAATGCAGGCATGAAAAGCTGGGAGTGCTGATGCACCTACAAGAGCACATCCAGATGATACAGAGATAGCTTTATGCAATGCATTTATCTGGCAGAGACACGAATGGATCTGTTTCTGCTCCTTTTGTATTAACATGAATGGATCTCTGTGTCTCCTCCTTTTGTATTAATGTACTTTGGTTCACCACACTATCCAGTCACCTTTTGGTGTGAATGGAGGTGATTAGTTCATTGATGTCCTAATTGCCATCAGGTTGCATTGTTGTTCAGTGACAGATGATCACTTTATATTTGACCATAGACTTAAAAACCTCTTTGTCTGTCATGTTGCTCTCATATACATCACAGCTAGCACAAAATCTGCTGTCATCCTTTGTGCGTTTGGGAAGGTGTCCTTTGCAGGAAGGCTGGGGCTCAGAGAAAATCTCTGTCATGCAGGCTTGCATTGCTGCTTTTTCCCATCAAACCCATTTTCCCAGCCACTCTGGAAACAGGAAAAAAACCTCAAATCTTCTTTGACCAAATACCCACCCACCCCACCTCTCCCAAGCTGCAAATCCAGGAGTTGAAAGCCTCAAAAAAAGTTTTGCTCCTGAATTTGAGCAATCTCCCTTTGCTCAGTAGAATGTGGTTATAAAAAACACACACATGCTCCTTTCAGGGCTATCTTTGGACTACAGGTGATGTCAGCTGCTGCTTGTCCTTCCATATCTCAGTCTGGTTCTAAAGATATGTGGCTGTGGGCCTCTGCCTGCCTGGCGCTGTTAGTCCTGCCAGGTGATGCAGCAGCCCTCAGATCAGTATTGATGAGAGTGGGAGCAGAGCCACAGCTGCATGGTGCTGTCAGCAGGTGGTGCTTCCCTTGACAAGGGATGACAAATTGTCACACACCTCGTGTGTCCACGTTGTGTGTCCTCACTGATTTGCGTGCGTGCATCATGCTTGTTCCAAGTACAGATGTATTTCAGATTTGCAGTATTCTAACATGACATATAATACAGGCTGAATGCCATGCAGATGAAGATAATGTCCACTTCTTTGACAGCAGGATTTGCAGTGTTGGTGTATTTATAAATGTGCTGTTTGAAATGGAACACTGAAAACTAATTACTGTTAAAAAAAAAAAAATTAAGGTTGATAGTGCCCAAGGAGGGATTATGGAAAAATGGAAGTGCTGTGTTGAAGAGGTCTCCAGTGCAATTGCCCAGGCAGCCCATGTCAACAGATGATATCAACAATATCAACGCTGCTCATGCCAGTGAACACCTGCCTCACTGCATTTTCCCACTGCAACCAACACCGCTGCTGGGAGTGCTCAGCCCAAGGCTGTCAGCACTGCTGCCTTACAAAGATCCTAAGAAATTTTAAACGTTATTAAAGCTCTGGTAATCCCACAGTCATCTCACCAGCAATGCTTATGGGAGAGCTGACTAAATACAGCCATTGTAAACCTGATTTCAGGTACACTTGATAAGTAAAATTGGGTGGATAAAAGTATTTCTGCCATGTGAATTACTGATGACCATGTGTTTACAATTTTTTTTTCTTATTCTGCTAATGCTGGGTCAAAACCATACTGGCTTGTCAGGGTCTGTTGCAGATTTCGAAACATGTAAATTTGCCCAAGGATAAAGACAATCTCCTGTAAATCATTTTAGGTCAACACACAGGTCAATAGCATGAAGAAATGACTGTGATGGTTGAGCCAAATTTCAGTGAGGATTCAGGTTTGGGTGGATCTGAAACTTGTTAAAACCTGGAGAAAGATTTGGAATTCTTGTGTGGAATTGCACTGGCCTGTATGAACACCTGTAGTCCTGAATGCTGCTTATAACTGGTGTTCTAAGCAGAAGTGTATTCAAGTATAGCTGCAGTTTAATATAGGAGAAAGGCTGAGTAGTAAACTTAAAGTAAGCTGATGTGAGGCTTATTCCTTCTAGAAATTTGCAGGAAATTGACAGTATGCTTTTAAATAACCCACATAGTCACTGATTTGCACTTAGTCTCAAATAGAAGTGCTTTATTTTCTTTATCTTTACACGAAATGCCTTCCTCCTCCTTTTAAAGGAAAGCTTCAAAATTGTCAACCCAAAGTGACAATAATGCTGTTTGGAAAAATTCTCTGTGGCATGAGGTTTCACACCAAATGCTATGAAGTGAATAAAATCATCCTGAAAAATAGCACTGGAGTATGAAAGGCCATCTCAGCATGTTTGAGTGATTCATGCATGATACAGTCAAGATTTATTTGACCTGAGTTTTTCCTTTGAGCATTAAGATTCCTAATAGCTAGGGCAACAATTACTCCAGCAACATCTTTGGGATACCATCTACTTGTTGGGAAACTCCCTGGAGATTGTTTAGGTTTTATTCCACCATAGTAACATGGCTAGATCATTCCTCATCTTTCTTTGGAATCTGGAGGAAGGCAGTCTGTCTTGTGATTTAGCCCAGAGGACAAGCTGTGCACAAAGCAGAACAATGCTGTGATGGGCACATAGGTACTCATGAATCACAACCAGATGTATCTTTAATTTCAAACTCAGAAGCCACAGCCATCCCTTTTAGTGAATTCAGAGTATTTCAGAAACAGTCTAATAAACTTCAGACTGCATTTTTATCATGGAGAGCTTTCTGTCTTTCTGGCCCTTTCTTGGAGATTCTTTTCAACAGATCAGCAATACCAAACAAATCTGTTCCCTGCTTTCTTGCTTTACTTTCTTTGTTTCTTCTTGAATAAAGCCAGTTGGGTCTCTGAATTAGGAGCTTTTGGGTTTGAGGCTTTGTTTAAATAACAGCCTGGAAGAAAAGGTTCAAATACCTGCGGTGTCTTGATGGAGTGTCACAATTTGATTTTCCCAAGTCATGATATTCTTTCCCTTTCCTCTTTCCTCTTTTGGTGTCAGGCTAATATTTGTACCTTTTGATAAGCAGACCTCCACAGGGACTTTGGGCCTTAACCCCCAGCATTCTCAGCCTGTGTTACTTTTGATAAAACCAGATGGTTTTGTGATCACTAAAAGCTTTGAAAAAAATTTTAGAAAAAGTCTTTTTTTTTCCTTTCTCTTTTTTTCCTTTTTGGGGGGATTTCAGGCCCCTTAACACTCGCCCAGAAAAAGGAATAAATTTTTAAAAAAGAGGAAAAACTAAGGGAACAAAGTGCTGTTCCCTTGGAGCCCTGAAATAAGCAGTGTAGGGAGCACAGAATACTTATGTGCCTGATAAATGCCTGTGTTGCAGAAAATTAAACTCTGAAATGGCAAGGCATGGAGGTCTTACCTTGTATAAAGGATGATGAGGATGTACACTTGTTTTAGGGACATCAGACTGTTAGGCTGACTTAGGGCTTTGACTTGCCTGGGACTTGATTAATACAACAAATTACATGTAAAATAGTTCATGTGATGAAAACAAGGAATAGTTCTTTGTGGAGAAACAAAACCAATTGATAACCCCCTAACCAGACTATGAGATGATTGCATTCCATATGAATCTAGTGATGTGAGACTACTCAGGGAAACCCTCTTAGCACCTTGTAAAGAGGCCAGAACCTCACTGGAGATGCAGCTTCCCTGAGGATTTTAGTTCTGGGGAATTGTTTTTGCCAGCTCCTCTTCAAATCATATTTGGATAACACTTTCTAGACAGAAACACTGGTTGATAGGAATCTGGTGATAGGTTTTACAAGTCCTACATGTGGATTTATGCCATGTGGAACATCTGCCTTGTTTGTCTGCAGAATAATGCATGCTGTTCTACCCTTTGTAAGTTTAAAAGTATTGTTATAATTCACGAGAATGAAGAGTAGGGGTGCAGCAGAACCTGCAAAAGCCTGGAAACGTGAGCTGTGAAAGGTGGGGGCAAGAGTACAGGTTGAATCAAATAATGGAAATGTGAGTTACACCAGAACAGAGCAAAACAGGGCCAGAAACTGGGAGATGTACAAATCCTGGTCATCAGCAGGGACCCAGAAAACTCCTGGAAATGACCCCTCAGGAGCAAAAGGAGCATAAAAAAATGAGAAACCAGCAAGAAAATAAAAACTTGGAAAAGAAGAGGTTAGGTTTTTTTTTTCACGTGTCTCCTCCACAGGATGGGGATTACGGGTAATGGGGCTGAAAAAGCAGGGAATGAGCTGCTCATTTTGAAGTGGATCAAAGCCACTGATTTTGGATGGGGTAGGATTTGTCAGGATTGTGACAAGGTTAGAATGTGGGCCCTGAACTACTTTAAGGCATGCTCAAAGCTCTGCAAAGTGAGAGAAACTAACCTACTGCTACAGCTCACCCAAGGAAAACTGCTGTGTGACAACTTCAGGAATTTAGGCCAAATTGAGCAGGGAAAAGCAAAAAAAATCTTTAAAAATTCCTTTGCTATTTTCAAAGTTGCATTGTATTCCAGAAAGGCAGAAGCTTCTCATTTCCACATTTTTGCACAGAACTTACTGTTTCCCAATTACAATATGGCGTTACAATTTCACTTAAAAGATGGTCTAATAAGAAAAAAACTCAAAAACCTTTCAGAGAATTGAATACCACCAAAATTGTAGTATAGTGAGAGGCTTCTGTCTTTCTTAATTAAAACTCCAAACAGTTAAAATAAGTAAGGTGATTAGCATTTGATCTAACCTTTTTTAAAATTTATGTTCATCCACCAAAGTAAAAAAAAAAAAAAAAAATCCATTATTCTCCCAGATCTAATTAGTTGTGAATACAGGTACAGATTTTCTGCCCTTTTTTCTTTTGGTTTCAGCATTCACTGGACACAGTATCTCTTGATCTGTCAATTTTTCTGAGCCTTAACTTAAGGAAGACAGAGTTACTGTTGAAAAGTCCATTGTAAAGAAAAAGATTGATCTAATGCTAACAGAGGTACTAAACCCCAAGGAATTGAAAGACACCTGTGGATTTAAAAGAGAGGAAACACTTTGAGTGCAGATAAACTGTGGAAAGAAGAGTTCTATTTATTGCATCTGTTGCCCGATATCAAGGTGTTCAATGCTGCAAGCAGGCAGGAGCCAGTGCTTCTGAGAAAAGCTTGGAGTTTTGGCTCTTAGGCAAGCAATCATTAAGTCATTTAAGCAGCATTTCTGATCCTTGAGACAGCTGTACAGGTTACATAAATTTCCTTCTAGAAAATCCAGTAAAACGACCCAGGGCAGCACCTAAGTGTTCCCTGCCCGACATCACGGAGTCAGGCTGGCTTTCTGCCTTACAGAACATCCCAGCTTTCCCTCCTGCTGTCTCTCCCAGCTGAGCCCCCACAGGCTGCAGAGATGCCCTCATTTGCCTTCTGCCTCCGTGCATGCCTGAGCAGAACCTGCTCCAGCAGGGAGAGTAAGGGCACTGTGTACTTGGTCAGGGTGGAATTTGCCGCTTTCAGTGAGGGTTTGTCCACTTGATGCCTTGGGAAGGCTGGCCTGGAACAGAGACTGAACGGAGCCAGAGAATAGAGCAGATATTTATTGAAAGGCCTTAAAGGATACACCTTGGGCAGGACAAGAGCCTGACCAGGGCTACACCCGAGGTGAATTGAAAATGGTCACAAAATAGACGGCCAGTCACGAGGTCTCACTTTTATAACTTTTGGTCCATTTGCATATTGGGGTTTAATTGTCCACTTACAGCTTTGGATTGTTCCTCCCTTAGCCACTGTTGTTTGTGCTTTTGGGCCTGAGACTTGTACTTGTTGTCCTTGGTCTTCAGCAGGAAAAGGATTTGTTTTTTCTACCTCCTCTGTGAAGAGAATGCACTAACACTTAATATGAGGCTCAGGACTACAGCCCTAGGCAGCACAGAATCTGAAAAGCACTAAAGTTAAAACTTTAGGCATCACACTTGGCCTCCAAATATAGTTCCTTTGTCCTGCCAGTGCAGTAATCCACTGCAGGGACAGTGTTTGGAGTGAAGGAACTCAGACACTCCAGTCATACTCTAGGATTCTCTCTCTTCCCAGTAAATAATGAATAGTGGTCAGTAGACTTCAGAAAGATAAACGATGGCCAAGCTCAGCAAATCTGTGAAAAGGCAAAAGACAATTTCGTTCTGCAAAATTTCCTATTCCTCCTCCAGATGAAACCTGTGCCTTTTCTCTAGGTGTTATAATTTGTCATGCACGTGTGGTTCAAGCTAGAACCAGGGACCTGAGTGCTGAATCTGGCTGGAGCAGCTCAGTCTGCTACCAAGCCCTGTGGCAAGAAGTTGCCAGGTCTGTGGCAGGGTCAGCAGAGAGGAGCATATGCAGCACCTCAGCAATGACTGCAGCAGCTCCTGCATAATTTGTGAGCTCGTTGTCATTGACTCTTCAGGCTAATTAGGCCAGAGAGGTGAGATCACACTGGTAAGAGAGCCTGTGAGTGGGGACAGCTGAGATGTTTGCACACATTCGCCTCCTCTGCTTTTCTTCGGGCGTGTGGGAGGTCAGCCAAGGAGCAGCGAGGTCAGCAGGGTATGGGAACAGCTTTAAACACTTCAGCTACCTTCACCAGGGCTCAGGAGTCGAGCCCTAGGCTTTATCCTTGTGGGCTTGATCCCATTGCCTGCGGTTTCAAGGTCTTTCTTGAAGATATTTTTTCCTGAAATGCTACTTTTTAAAGAAACGTTGGAACAGTGAAAGTCAGAATTAAAAAATACAGTCACACAACAGGAAATTTGCAGGTCAGTTTGAATCCTTCTCTACCTTAACCTCACATACAGCAAAAACCAATTTTTTTTTTTGTGTTCCCCAGAATACGATATTTTTTCAGTGACTTTGTTGATTTTCTTTTCTTCTTTTAATAGCACAAGTCCTCTTTGCTCATTCTCCTTTGTTTAAGAAAATAACAAAAACACCAGTGCCAAATTTTCAACTCCTTGCAATGCTCTTCTATACCAAACATCGTCCTGGGGAATGTTCCATCTCCTCATGCCTGCTTCATTTGATGACCTGATAATGTTTGGACAACAGGAATACGTGATCAGGGATTTATGGCTTGGATTACAGCAAGGGATGGGTGTCGGTGTCCAAACTTTTAGACCTGGTTCTCTCCTTCCAAGTAAAAAAATAATGCAATTGCTTTCTCTCTAGTTTTCTCTCTGAGAATGCCTGGTTGGAGTTGGTGTATTTCTCACTGCCACCAAAGCTACCAGGCAGAATTATGAAGAGATAAAAAGAGCTGGTTTATTCCTTTGTATTTACCCGGCTGTGGAGAGGGGACATCATGCTAGAGCATCCCCTGGTAACCTCAATGTTGCTTGACCCAGAGCAGATGTGATTTTTCTGAGAGGCTGAGCTGTGTGACAGGGAACAAGCTGCTGGGATAGCGTGGACATCTGGTATAGGCTGTGCTTCAGAAGATGTACAGAAAAGTGGCTGCAGTTTCTGTGCTGCCTGGAGCTGCCCGAAGCAGCACAGAGGGGAACTCTTACCCCTAGGATGAACTGTGGATGGCAAGAACAGCTCCTCTCCTGTCTTGGCCAAGAGCAGCAAAAACAGGATATGAGCTGGCAGAGGCACGGGCTCAAATGTCTGTGCAATTAAGATATTTCACAGAGATGTCTGTGCTTGTATAATAAAACCACAACTTTTGGTAATGCAGACATAACTCTTCCCCACTACATTCATCATGGAGCAATGAGACAACTTTTGATTTTTCCTTCCTGATGCCATTTCTCTGATCCAACAAAAAAGGAAAGGAGTCAGTGGGGAAAATCCCTTGGGAGCAGAGTATTTAACAGTCATTTGGCAGGTGATATTTACCCTGTTTTAAGAGGATTAGACACAGTCATAGTCCAGAATACCAGTCAAGGTATCTCCATCATCAGCGATTGCTTTGCACAGTCTTTGCCCTTTTAAGCACCTCTTTTGGTGCTTAAAAGGTTCATCCTTTTGGTTCATCCTCTGTGCAGGGCCCAAGGTTTTTCAGAAAATGAGGGCGTGAGAGAGAGGAGCTCTGCAAACAAGACACATCAGTGCAGTTGTATTGAAGTTGCTATCAAGGCATTTATTGGTATGCCAATTGCACTTCAGCTTTCCAACTGTACAACTTTCTTGTTTTTCAGACCCGCTCTCGCTCGTAGCATTTGAAAACACACCATGGACAAACCATTTAAAAGCAATAGTGCAAAATGCCAGCAGAAAAATAAATGGGGAAGTAGGAGAAATGAAGGGGGTTGTCAGTTCTGGGTTGTTTCTTATTTACTTATTTATTACTTGATTTGGATTTGGAGTGGAAAGCATGTGTAATCATGTGGAAAGTAAATTAAGACAGCTCACTTGTAGGTGTTAAAGAAACACCTAATTTTTCTGAAAGAGGTGTCTGTTGAGAGATGATAAGGGAAAGCACATTTCCAAGCTGAAGTCCATCCCAGAACCTTTTGGAGGGGAGTGAGGGTCCCTCCAGCCCCAGTGGTGGCACTGGGGCCAGAAGCTGATCCTGACTCTGTGTTGGCAAGGTGTGCTGCGAGGCATAGAGGGGAAGGGGGACCCTTCTTCCCTTTATTTTCTTTCTTTGCTTCTTTCTAAATCTTCTGCACTTTGACCTCCTTTCCTCTTTAGCTGAGCTGCCCCTGTGCTTACCTGGCTGTCCAAACAATGCTCAGCTGGCAGCTATGCCAGGCAAAAAAAGAAAGCCCATGGAGAAGGAATGTCTGAGACCATGCCTGTGACAACATCCCTGGGGCTTTTATCAGCTTTAAAAAAAGGGAAACTGGTATTCTCCCATCAGTTACCTGAACTCATGAATGGGTAATGAGAGTAACACTGCAGCTCTTGGTTTTAAGTTCATTGCAGAAGTCAGACCTGCTCCCATAACTGCCCCAAAAGACAGCGTGTCTAACCCTTTGGCAGCAGATTCTCTGAAAGCCTTGCAGAAGGGAAAAGGAAAACCTTTTATCACCATGTCTTTTTCTCAAAAGTATGAAAAATGGAGCAGGTTGAAAAAGACTACTCGAAGGCTGCTACATCTGTGGCAGACAAACAGATGGGGAAAACAAGCAGAGGAGGGATCAAGCCCAGGGCAAGTGAAGAAACAATTTCCACTGAATGCCTCTCTTGGTCTGGGTCAACCCTTTGAAGCAAATGTGTCAGATGTTTGAGGGAGTGCACACCTCTTACATCATACATGGAAACTGGGATGTGAGGCCAACTTTGGCTTGAAAGGCTTGTACAGCATTCTGTGCCCAGGACTGTGTGCTGGAGTGAAATGACAGCTACAATGAATGGCCAATACTGCCCTTTATGCATGTGCTTGCTATTCCAGCTTGTTGAATGAACATTTCATCAAGCCTCATCCTGAGGATTTAACCTGAGCTCGGATTATGTTTTGTTTTGCCTACCTTATCCCTTAGCTTCCCACTATGGGTGGAACTGGTACCTTGAGGCCAGTTATTTATTATTAATTTTTTTTTTTTTATGGTGGGTTATTTATCGTGGCACACAGCATTTAGACATCTGACTTAGCAACCTTGAGCCAGGGCAAGGTGTCCCAGTGTGATGTGTGGAGCAGGAGGAGTCACTTGTCTCAGAATGGGAAAAAAGGCAAAG
This sequence comes from Cyanoderma ruficeps, assembly GCA_008694505.1. NCBI lineage: Eukaryota > Metazoa > Chordata > Aves > Passeriformes > Timaliidae > Cyanoderma > Cyanoderma ruficeps. The sequence goes on from VZDJ01000116.1 coordinate 2,726,083, forward strand.
GATGCACCGAGCGGGGAATTTCAGTCAGAATTCATCAGGCGTCAGCCAGAGCAGTAAAGATCCTGGAAAGGTTTTACTACCCATCAGGGAAGTTTTGCACATTTCCTCAAATCTAAAAAGATACAGTGGGAAAGACCAGGGGCTTAATGGCTCATTTTCTGGATTTCATTAGGTCATTTTAGCCATTCTTGGGAATATTTTCCACCTATTCTTAAACCCACTTTTCATTTACACTTCATGTGCTGAGTTCTGCAAGCACATCTGCATTAATTGTTTTTCTTGAATTAGGCAAATATGAAACAGTGGACTGAAAATGTTTCATCAGCTAAGACATGCATTTTCTATTAAATATTTGCAGCTTTTCTTAGTATCATAAATAAACCTGTGTTGAAAAATCACTCTGAAGAAAATGCTTAATTAAAAAAGTTATTGAATTAATTATTTTATCTGGCTTTTATATTAAAATGCTAAGAAAACAAACATTTTGAAATGCTGTAGTTGTAACAGATTATTTTTCTTTCTTTTTCTTAAGGCAACTGCTTTCATAAATATTTCTGGTTAGTCGTAATATCATTATGAATTTGTACTAATACTGTTTTCTCATAATTGTTTAATGCTACATCAAATATTTCTGGGAAAAGCCATTGGAACAATAACTGCGATTATGTAAGCAAACAGAAAATCCTAAAAGTACTCTGAGGGTATTTTTGCTGCTTGTTGCATTGTGGGTCCTTTTTTGGTGGGAAACGCTGACAGGGAATATGTGTGTGATATGAATGCAGGGTTGTGTCCACAGCCAAGGCTACGGTTGAGTGGGTGGGATTTGAAGTGTGCTGAGAATGTTGTAGGTTTCCAAAGGGAGTTTTTAGCTCTGGTAGTAGCCAGGCTCTTAGGATGAATTAACTACAGAGGTGTTGGGGAGGCTGTTTAGGGGAATGAAAACCTTTATCTCACTTGCCAAATACAAAATGAATTGATGGAGTAATTTTGGCGCAGTGAGTCAGTGAAAATGCCACGTGTGCTCATTTCTTAAAATGTTCTTTTCTGCCTGAACTTGCAATGCCGCTGAGTTCACTGGGAGAAGTAATCTAAATAAATGTACATTTTGTGTCCCCCCAGTGGCTCCAGAGCAGGGCTCCTGTGCAGAGCCACACGTGTGCTCAGGCTGTTGTGTGTCACATCTGTCCATGTGAGCATGGGGACTGGGGGAGGAATACCAGTGTGGTGGTCTTGCCTCTGACAATGACTTGCTCTACGGCCTGTCTCACTATTTCTGTGAATTTTGTTCCCTTCAAAATGAGGATAATGATAATGATTTACCATGAAATGCAAGCCATGAAGCTGAATGAGGTCACATTTGTGAGGTTTTCAACTACGGAATGTGCTATAAAACTCAAAATAGCCACTGAAAGGAGGATTGGGAGGGCCAAGCTAGTGACACAAAGGACAGGATGCACATCCTTTGTAACACTGGGTGGTCATCTAGAGATGCTGCAGAAGAAAAATCTTACATCATCATTAACTGTAGATTGGGTGTTCTATCTTCTAACCCAGGGGTGCAGACCCACCCTGCCCTTGAAGGGAATGAGATATTCCCCTGTGGTTACCTGGGCCTGGGCAGGCTCTCTCCTGGTACCAAGCTCTGCTGGGCAAAGTTACTCCTGTGCTTTAAATGAGAGCTGTCTCCAGGATTCTGCTGGATGTGAGCTTTTAGCTCTGCCCCATTGGTGGCCCACAGCAAGTGATGCTGGAGCGTGGCCAGCAGCTTCTTTTCTGTGCCAAAATGCTTGAAGGAGCACCAACCAGCAGGGCACTGGCTCAGCCTTATGTGTTCCCTTTCTGGCTAATGCCAGTGTCACCATAACATGAACCAGGGCACAGAGGTGAAATGAACCCTGGGAATGTTAGTGGTATACAAAATTTTCTTTGCTCATGTGAAATGTTTCTCAATTTAAGTGGAATTTTTAGTGTGAAAGCTTTGTAAGCCGAAAGAATTTATCCAGCTGCTCTATTGTGCCAGGCAGTTGGCTTGAATTCAGGGTATGTTTCTTGCTGTTATGAAGTAGAATAGAAAAGCCAATATTCCTTGTCATATTTAATGTGTCTGCCTTGGGAAAACCAAAAGTTTCCTGTACCAACATTGCCTCTACAGCAGGGCCATCTAGGTCTACTCTTTTGTGAGTTTCAATATGCCAGTGCTGTGTTCACTGCTCTCATCCTTCACCTACTTTCTACCTGCTGTATCAGGAGGAAGTTGGGGGTTTTTCTCCTCTTTTATCCAGCACTGAGCTGATAGATGTTTTGAACAAGGCAGCTTGGGTTCAAATTGGGTGTACTGCTAGGGCAGGGCAAACTGATGAATTGTAAATGCTGGTTTTGGAAAGATATGTCCAAGGCACTGCAGGTTGTGTGAACTCCAGGACACCACTGCAGCTTCTCTCAAAAAGAGGAGAGGGAAGAGGGAAGGGAGGAGGCATCTGTAGCAAAAATGTGTTACAGTTTTGCAGAGGATGATAACCTTAGCAAGAAAGAGGGATCTGAAGTTCAGCTGGAGGCTGGGGCAGGAATCACCTCACTTAGTGCTGGAAAACTGCTTGTCTGCTCCCATGTTCCCAAATTCCCCTTCAGAGGCAACTCATCTGGCCTACTTCAGTGTCAGCTATCAAATGAGATTAATTAGGATCTAGGAAGAGCTGTAAGGAGAGCCTGGCTGTGTCTTGGTTGTATCAGGTGATTACCCACTTGAGTGAAGAAAGAGAAGCCAGCAGATTTTCAATATTTAAATATTGAATTCAATACAGGACTATTTCAATGGTCCTGTACCCCCTTTCTTTATGTGCTCTGAGCACAGTTCTCCATTTCACAGTGCACAGCACTGTATTTCCCAGTTTAAGACCCTGATCTGAAGCCAGCTCAAATAAATACGAACATTTTAGATAAAACCAAAATTGAATGAAATCTTTACTGCATTTGCTTCTCAAGTTGCTCCAAATTTCCCTTCACAATAAATTCTTAAAGATGGCAGATGATTACATAGGTGAAACACCCCAAAAAAGTGTGTGTGTGTATGTGTGTGTTTCCTAATCCAAAGTCAAGAAACATAAAAATTCCTTCTAGTTAGGAACCTTTTTCAGTTTTTCCCTTCATGGATTAAAATACTACTACCATAATCAGCCTTTTTGTTTTTATTGTGCATTTAGAAGGTCCATTCATTCAGAGGATAAATTTATCTAATTGGATCTAAAGGCGACATCTCTTTCATTATACAAATAACTACGGACGCTTTTCCTGCAAGTAAGTACATAAATACTATCTAAAGTTTCTCTTGTCATTCCTGACTAGGAAATACAGCTACGGGCAAAAGCTAACAAAATATCCAGCTTCAAAGAAGCTGAGTCTTTCTGCTTCAGGGGTTTTTTTTTCTTTATCAGAATGTTGTGAAGAATTCATGGCCTTCCTCTGTGTGCCACAAGCTTTCTTATTTTTCCCTTGTAACCATTAAATTCTAACAGAACTTCTTCATGTTTTTGTATGCTGGATATCCACAATGTGTCATGAAGCACCAAGCAGGGAGAATTTTAAACTTGAGCAGCAGAGTGCCAAATTCTGGCACAGCATCTGGCAGGGGATGGACAGAATTGTTTTCTTCTCCTCTTCTTGTGCAATCCCCTTTTCCATTCCCTCAGCTCCCTTCTCTGCTTTCACCAGAGCACTGTACGAGAAGGGAATGCAGGTGACCTGGCCCCTGATAAGTAACAGCTGTGTTAATTAACCAATACGGCCTTGCCCCTGATGAGTCACAGCTGTAGCCAATAAAGAGAAGTGTGATAAAAGGGAGTGAGTTAATTGGGGAGGGAGAATTATGGAGGAGGCTTGAGGAAGAGGGAAGGAGAGGATCAGGAAGAAGAAGAAGCGTCCTGAGGCGAGAGAATCCCTGCAGTGAGGTCAGTGTGGGTGTGCAGTCAGAGCCTGTTGTTGGAACCTGCAGTCACAGTCTAGCCGGGTAAAAGCTGCAGTTGGAGTCTGCAAACTGATCCCTGCAGTCAGAGTTTAGGAAGTAACCAGCAGTCAGAGGCTGCAAGGGGAACCTCCAGCACGAGCTTGGTGCAGGCAGGGTCAGTGAATGGCTGGAGTCAGGATGGCTGAGCTGTAAAGGGGAATAAACCAGGGCCCTTTTCATGCTGTGATAAACAGGAAGTCTGTGTCTGGGCTCATTTCTACCCTCTAACAAGAGGGCTGCTGCAACAGAGCGCCCGTTCTGGTTAGGAACAGGAATGTGTCTCCTAAATGGAGACTTATATTTGTAAAGACAAACCTAACTGTAAGAGCTTTCTTTTTATTTTCATTTTCCTTTGCTGCTGATGAATAGAACACAGGCTTGAAAATGGGATTGTCTTCCTGCTGATAGACTGCAGGGCTTATCTGTAAACAAAAATGTATTTATGGGAGTTGGTGTTAGTTGTGGCTTTTCATAGCTGCCTTGAGGTATGAGGAACTGTGGGATTATCTTTTAGGACTTTTTTTTTTTTTGCTGCTCATCCCTCCAGTATCTGTACATCTGCTGTATAAAACAAACTAGGAGAACAAAGACCATTGTGGATCTCATGGGTATTTGACTCATCAGCTCTCTTTCTGCTTACAGAAAGTTTGGCCTGGTTGAAAAATATTGTTTATAAGTGCCAGAAAAGCTTTTGGTTTTCTGGTCTAGTTTGAGATTTTAAAACTTTTAGAGAGTGAGGAATTTAGAAGCATCTTTTCAAAATATCCCTTTAGACATCCAGCTATTAGATTATTTAGAAAGGTGTCAGGGAAGAAACCTTTCATGAGGTAGAAACCAGATTTCAAACAAAGGTCCAAAACACAAGAAATATCAAGAAGGAAAAATACATTGTTTTTTTCCCAGAATTTCTTTTGGTGAAGTCCTTGTATTAATTGTGATTTATTGTCTAGTTCTGTGCTCAGAAAATGGTTTTTCTTTCCCTATTTTTCATATCAGATGTTCATAATGTATGACTTTTGGATTTTATTTATTTCCTAATTTCCACTCTAGAACCTTTGTAACAAGCTTAGGGGCTCAGGGTTGTTGTCCTTTCCTTGGTTACCACCAGCAGTAAAGATTATTCAGGGCAAACTAGAAAGACAAGTGTCAAATTTAACAGAGAAGGAGAAGAAAACAAACAAAAAACCAAATCAGACATTAGAGGTTCTCTCATAGTTTATGCTTTAAATGTGCCTCCTAGTTTCACTTGCAGTACAAGCCAGTGCACTCTGGCGCTTAGGAAAACCTGGCAAGTAAATAGGAGGGGAGACACGGAATAAAGAGAATGTTTTAATCAAGTCAGGGTTACCTGCAGGCAGGTAAGCTCAGCTGGGCTCAAGTCTTACTGCTGAAGGACAAAGGAGAGGATCAGGGACAGTGGGTTTTGGATCAGAGGTCCTCTCTGAGTTGTGAGCTGCCCAATATTGCATCCCAAAGGGGGACTGGCTCTGCCAGCTGCCTTGCTCTGGTTGGATAAACCAAGTTTGCTGAAACAGTAGGGTTTTGCAAACATGGCTCATTTAAAATGAGGTTGCTGAGGGGATGATTATGCTGGCAGCTTAGCAGCCAGATACAAGTGACTTTTAGCAGGCATTTTTTCAAGCTCTTTTAGGCACAAAGCTATTTAACTGGGTGATTTTTTTTTGTTGTTTGTAAGTAACACCCTAAATGAGATGTAGCCATGTCATATGGCTTTTCTGTTCTTTCTATGTATTAGAGAGCAATCATTTTCATTGCAGGCCTAGCTGGAAAAGAGAAAATGCCCATGTGGTCTAACCGTCCCATTGGGGAAGGCAGCAATGATGCTCTCAGGGCTCTGGAAAAAGAAGCTACAAATGTGAGACTGAAGGAGGAAAGGAGAATAGTGCAAATGCAGATAACTTGTCCAACCCATGAAAAAAAAAATGTTAGAGAGTATTAAAGTCTGTGCTGTGATTAGTCAACAGTAAGTGAAGAGAGGACAATGGACCTGCACAAGATGATGAATATTGAGAGCAAAGATTTTGAGGGAGAAAATGGGAAAGGAGGTTTAGATGTGAATAAGGGCCAGATAGTGACATACAAACTTTTTTTTTTAATGTTTAATATTGAAAATTTTGCTCATCTTGCCAGTTAGTAAAGTAGCTGTCCATCAGGGCTACAATTAAGAAAATTGTACAAAGGTCTTTTTTTTTCTGTTGAAGGTAGCATGTCCTTGCTTATTATTACTAAAAATAATAAGTGCATAAACAAATACTGTGAGATGTTCCAAACCCCAAGGCTGGCTGTGTGCAGCACATGGCTCACCTGCTGGCAGGGTCTGTGCTTCTGGGCTGTGTTACTTTCCCTCCAGTGACAGTCTGCTCTGATGTCTTTTTCCAAAGCAGAAGTCAAATCCTCCACTGGAGATGTGCAGTGCATTGGAGTTGCTGTTTCCTGGCCAGCCATCCTTGCCGTGCTTCCTTGTTAGGAAGTACTTACAAATAACACTAGCAGGAGAATTATTCTTTTAGGCGTCCCATGAATCAGTAACATCTGTATTCTGGCTTCATCTCTCGGAATTGTTTGCTGCCTATGCAATTATATTTTGTCTTCTGCTGAGGTCACTGTGATTGCAATTGTTTTAATTGCAGCTGATGAGTCGTGGGCTTTTGAAATCATTAGTGGTTCCTGTGAGCTCTAGAAACAGAATAACATAATTTCTTCCTTGCTGTTCTTAGTCTTCCATGAAAGTGAAATCTATACAGAACTTAATTACATTTTATATCTTATGTGTTGTTTTAACTGAACTAATATTTACAAATGGATTTGATGAATATCGTTGCATTTAAAGGAAGGACCCCCTCTGTGTTGTCTTTTCAAGTTGCTGGAAAGAAATCAGATGAAATGAGTTCTTTGGAAAACTTTAATTACTAGCTGGTTTCATTGACCTGCCAGGCTGGTGGCATCTACCTTCCAGTCTTTTTCAAATAATTTCTCTTTTCATTTGAATGTTTAGGACACATTAGCATGTGGCCATAAAAATTACAAATTATAATGATTAAAAATTAGGGGGTTTCTGCTATCAAGAATTTTTCGCATTCCAGCCAAAGGCATAATACAAGCACATATTTCTGTTCTTTTCTTTTTACTAAGGGGATGAGGTTTGCAGATGAGTGTAGGAGGAAGGAAGCAGCTGATGGCAAGTTTAGGGAAGAAGGGAAGGATTTTGTGGGGACTTTTTGAAATCCCTGACTCACATCCCTCTGTTAGAGGGTACTCTGGGTTCTTGTTTCTGGCCACAACTTGGAGCAGCTCTTGAACAGTAAAGGTTGAAGTCTTGGTTTCTGTTGTACTTTACAATTCCAGTTCTCTGACTTGGCCCTGTCCTATGTTTTGCCTTTGTGTTTCTAAACGTTTAAATGTGGTAAATGAAGTGACTGCAGGCATTTAATTAACAAATACTAACAATTTCATCTGCCATATTGAGCCTCTTTTTAAGGCGCTGTTCACAGCGAGAAAAGACAACTGTGTGTTGGTAAAAGCAAATTGTGCATTTTCATAACCGAATACATCTGTCAATTAGAGCAATCCTTGAGGCACTCCCTGAACGCTCCCTGACCTGTCTTTTGACCCCCTCATCTGCTGTCAGACTTCTAGTTGGAGAAATGGATTTTTCCATTCTTTTCCAATCTAAGTCTTCAGAATATGCAAAGGTATGACCTGGTTTACAGCAGCTTTTCATTTGAGATGGGGACCTTCTGCAATTAGACCAATTACATGAAGACAACTATCCCATTCCCCTCCTAAATGGGATAGGAGGAATTCAGTTATACTAGGCTGCTGGGAGATGGGAAAAATCACCCCTATTCTTCCTCCAGTCCTGGATTTTTCATATGCAAGCCCAAAAGAGGAGTTTGGGTAGAAATTTTGAATTCTTTCTCATTCTTTGGCCGTCAAAGGAGAGGTTGGTTTAGTCCAGACAGCCAGCACTGCCAGAGCTTCGCACTTTGTAACAAAACTTCTGTCTGTTGCAGCCCATCTGCAGTGAATTCTTCAGTGAACAGAGAGGTCCATGACACCTCAAGCATCCCTTGCTTGCCCTGGCATTCCTGACTCCAGAGCCGTGTGTTCACACCCTGCAGGAATGGAGGCTTGGTGTGTGCAGTGCCCAGAAGTCTGTTTGTAAATATTGGACTATGACTTCCCCTTTTAACTCTGCCACTTGCTTGTCATTCTAAATTTAACAGTAGCAGCTACCTAAAACTTATTTTCTAAATTTTTTTGAAAGGTAATGATCAAATTCATTTTTAACCTGTCTGCTTTCTCTGTCCTAGTTTTAGCTTCATACCTTTGTTTCTTTTTTCTTTCCTTTGTCACCTTTGTAGGCAGCTGAAATGTTCATTTTCCTTTAATAATCCCATCCTCACGTCTTACATTAGGCTAAATCAGAAAGGGAAAAATTCTTAAACCAACCTGAAGACAATTCTTGCTTGATAAGTGAATTAATATCTTTCCAAGAAGAGAGAGCAAACCAAACCACAATTAATTTAATAAATTTTCCATCTTAATGTTTCATGGGAGGTTGATGCTTCTTACATAACAGGGGAATTTGTCTACGTTTGTTCCAACACAGCTGCTCTTAGCCAGATGTGACCAAGAGTTGCCCTAAATGCATTTTTTTTGTTTAATTGGGCAATATATCTCTTTTGGGGCATGTAAAGTGTGACTGACAAACATCTGCCATGAACATGACTACCTCTGCACGAAAAACATGCAAATAGATCTGGCATCTTCTGGAAACTTTTCAAACATATTAGTGAATATTTGGAAATGTTTCTGACTTGAGTGTTCTATTTCTTCTTATTCACTCAGTGCCCTTTATTAGCACAGTCATTTACAGGAAAGTTGAGATCCTGCAGGGGTTTTTCTGTTGGTTTTGCCTTTGCTGATGCTATTCTTGCTGTTTGGTCTTGGGTTTTTTTTGTATCACTCACTTTTATTACTTAACTAAAATTTACAGTACCCTGGCTGCAGCATCTGCTTCATCACTGCTGCAATGTATGAATTTTTACAAGAGTTTACTTTTCTTCCCTTTAAACAGAGCTGTGTTGAGAGAGCTAGAGGTAAAGTAAGCTAGGCGTTTCCATTATAAAGGTGATTTTTTAAATTACTTTTTTTAGGTAGAGTGGGGTGCTGGTTTCTAGTGATGCTGTCTTCCCCTGGGACTGGGACACAGGTGCAGCTCTTGGAGGAGGAAGGAGGAGGGCTGGAGGGAGGTGGATTTCTGTGTGGTGTTAAGCAAATTGTTCCACCTGAGCAGGTTTTTTAATTTTTGTCACAGTTTATTTGTAGCATTTATTTGTTTCCTGATTTTAAGAGAAATGAGAAAAGGAAGTTCTTGCAAAACGTCATCAGTCACAAACCAAAACCGCGGCAGTCAGAAAGTCAGTATTTTCCCGGTTTTTCCACTTGTTTTTTGTATCTCTTGGTTAAAGTGGCAGCACTACAGTATTATCCTCAGAAAGGAAACAGAAGTGTTTTTTATGAAGGTACATGAGTGACAGTGTCCTGTTCAGTCTGGGGGTGGTGGCTGTGGCTGCAGGGCACTCCCTTGTCCAGCCTGGGCCAGTGTGATCCATGGGAATGGCCTGGCAGGAGTCTGCAGTAGTGAGGAGGAGATGGAGCTGAATGCAGCCAAAAGATGATGCTAACAGTCTACTGAACAGCTCATTCCTCCATTGGAGGCTTCTAGATCAGTTGTGGAGTCCCATGGAAGTCCCAAAAATCAATTGTTGGGGGTAATTAAAGGCCAGATTATCGTGGACCTCTCCAGAGGGCAGTGTTAATTTTGTGCCTACTTAATTCTGATGTTCCTCAGTTCTGGGAGCTCCATTTATGGCTAACTGGACATTCATTTATCAAAGTTCTAACCTTCACAGATTTTGATCCTCACGTTGCTCTTGAGATGGGGAAACAGAGATGAGCATTTCACAGAATCACTGGGTTGGAGGAGACCTCTAAGATCATAGAGTCCAACCCAGCCCCAACAGCTCAACTAAACTATGGCACTGAGTGCTGCATCCAGTCTTTCTTTGAACACACCCAGGGATGGTGAGTCCACCACCTCCCCAGGCCCTCAATGTCCTTCCTAAACTGAGGGGCCAGAGCTGGACACAGCACTCAATGTCCTTCCTGAACTGAGACACCCAGAACTGGACACAGCACTCAAGGTGTGGCCTCACCAGTGCTGAGTACAGGGGAGGAATGACCTCCCTGCTCCTGCTGCTCACACCATTCCTGATCCAGGCGGGGAATATGGGGCTTGACAAATACCCTCACAACTCACACTTTTCCCTGCAGCTTCTGAAGCCACGGGGTAGGCCTGGTATCAGTTCCCATTCTGCTGCTAGCTTGAAGGTGGCATTAAACTGATGAGTGAATTTGTAAAGCAGGGTTGAATGAATTAAAAATTCCCATAATCCACACCAAATTTACTTTTTGTTCTGTTGTATGGGATGATTCAGAATGGTTACTAATGATGAGGCCAACATGATACAAAGCAACTTGAGAAAATGGTGTACATTTTCTTAACAGAGCATTTAAGAGAAGCTGCTGTAGTACTGTGCTTTCATTTTTTTAATTTGATAATTTTATTTTAAATCAAACAAATCCTACATTTAGAGCTTTCTGTGTGTTGGGTCCATTGTTTTCTATGTCCACTTGAATCCCAAACTTGTAGCATTACAGTTTGCAGCAGGATGGAGTTTTCTGAATTTGGTGTTAATGATTGCAGACAGAGTGAGGCAAATTCAGCAGTCACTACTGCATCAATGCAATTGCCATGAAAATAAGTTTTATTGATCCACACCTAAACAGGTACATAAAATATTTTTGTTTTATAACTAATCCCTGTAGAAAAGGCTAAGATATATATCTAAATAAAAATGTTTCCTGAAAGGGATGAGTATAACTCAATTCTAAAATATTTTCCTTTTGCAGTACTTATAAAGCAGCACTAATAAAAATCCCAGAGTAATTGATCACAAAGCAACAAGCTGGTTTATGAAATACATGCTCTTGTGTAAATAGATAAGCCATAGATCCTGAATGAAATCCTTTCCTAATGAAGGATCCATGTTCACTTGCATTTCCTTCCAGATATCTCCTCTTGCTGGTAGAAAGCAGCCTGTGGCTGGCTTCCACACTCTCTCTCATCACTGTGCTGCTTCACTGTTATTCTGTTGTCACTTGCAGGAGATTTTGTGGTATAAATCAAACATTCCTGCTCCGCATGTAAAACGTGGATGGAGCTAAACCAAGTCTGTCTTTCCTGGGGGAGGGTCAGATACAGACTGTTCCCTGTACCAAAGATTTCACAGGTGACAAAACAGCTGTGGCAGGCTGGGGTTTGTGTGTGTTGTGGCAGGGAATCCGTTCCTGTCAGGCATTTATAGGTTCAGCCGTGGCCACGGTAAGGAGTTTATCTATCCAATTTGTGCTCACAGATATGAGGTCTTTGGGGAGGAAAATGCTGCATTGTGGCTGAAGCAGCCCTGGCACAGAAGCCTTCCTGCAGTGTGAACTCGCACTGTCAGAGCTGAACTATGATTCTCTTCCTGGAGAAGCCACATAATGCATTAAAATAAGAGCTGGGAAAGGCTGAGCAAAATTTTGACTATTTCTGACACAAGGGCAAAAAGACAATTACATGAATACTTGTTTGAATCTCTGCAAAGGGCTGATATGGTAAAATGTTGTTATATGCAGACAATAACTAATGCTTTTGCTGCGGTTTTTAATGGGGTATAGACTCCTGGCAATACCCACATCATCTTTAAAAAAAAGAATGAAATTAGTTGATATACCAAATGTATTTCTTTTTATATTAAAATGTCTTTTGGGATACCATCCTAGGACAAAAACAGTTTCTCTCTCATGTAGATTAATTTTGTTCAGCTTTCTTGGATATATACAAAATGAAGATGAAATATCTCTAACCTTTCGCAGGTTTTTCCAGTTGTTAGAATAGAAAAAAGAAAATTCTCTTTTCTTCATTCCTGAAGACAGTATTTCTTGAATAAACCAGGAAGCCCTTCCATATTTTTACCAAGTAATTAAACCGCTGATGAATTTTGAACTGGTATCAAACATTTTTGCAGGTCTGCTCATTGAGTTCAGTCAAAACTCTGTTTATCTTTGAAAGATAATTTAGATGAAAAATTTCTAATCTGGCCTAGGTGTTTTCCATGTAATGGATCTGACACCTTTGGGACATTCCTTTTAAGTCCTTGTCCAAAGCCCTGTAACTTGCTTTTCCACTGCAAATAACTTGGATTAACAACAAAACCTGTGAGAAAAAAATGATTTGTTTGGCTTTGGAAGGTAAAACACTCTGTGCTCATGAAGAAATGGGTCCCCTAGCCCATTTTCTTGACTTTGGTGATTTTATCAACTGGCAATTTCCAGTAACATGAAGAACAAGGGGTGTCAGCAGGTCACCTGCATCAGCTAAAAGGAAACACACCTGGGATAGTGTGAGAATTTAAAAAGCAAAACTGGTTTGAGAAAGTTGACTGTTTTCTCTTTGTCTTTTGGTAGTTCTGACTGCGGCCCTCAAAGGAAGGAAATGTCATCACAACATAAATTTCCAGATGTCTCAAAATCAGCAAAAGGTAAGGTTTATGGGTGTGTTTCTGTGTCCACTGCTTCTCTCTAAATACAGTAGTTATAGGCACAGAGAAACCTTTTTCAGCTGGGAGAGTCTCTGAAGGCTTTCCAGAACAAATATTTAGTGTTCCAGCTTTTCTTTCAATGTTCACATGAGCATAGAAATCTCACCAAGAGCTTCAAAAATCGTGGGGCATTTCCTCAGCAGTTTTGCAGTGTATAATTTCTGAAATTGTGTTCAGCAGCTCTGCTCAATCTACAGATACCAATTTCCTATCAAATGCTCTTTTGGTTTGGGGGTGGTTTTTTTGTGGTGGTTTTTTTTTTTGGTGATTTTTTTGTGGTTTTTTTTTTTTTGGTAACAATTGGTTTGATCATGATTTGAGCAGCAAACCATCAGGCTCTCCACTCCTGCTACCCAGCCTACATGGCCCCTTAGACCTGTCTCGTGCTATTTTTGCTCTACTGCAGATGTGTAACAACTTCTGGTTTTGAAACAAGGTAGAAAAGAGAGGCACTTGCATCTATTTTGTGGTGAAAGAAGTAGCAGGAAGGAAAGGAAGTTTAATCACCTCTTCCAAAAAGCGTGTGAGAAAAAAGTTCCACGTACCTTATTGTCTCTCTTAGGTGACCTTATTAAATTTTTTGAAGCGAGAAGGCAAGTTAAAAAGAAAATCTAGCCTACTTAAACACTTGCACTGCTTCAAGGAGAGTTCAAGATACAGTGCAAGGCACAATTAATACTGGCCCAGGCAGTGGCTGTAAAGTGTATGCTTAAAATGAGGCACAGAAAAAAATGTAGCAACTAGTTTTACTATTACTGTCAAAAATGCACTTTATTATTAAAAAAATAAGTAGACTTAATTTATTCTAATTATGACACCTGCTTTAAAGAGGAGCATGTAAAATAGCGGCAAAGCACTGATGAATTTTTGAATCATGTATTACTTTTATTACCACCTGAAGCCCATATTTAACCTCCTGAGTACAGCAATCAGGATAGATGATGTAAGAGGGGACTTCTATATTAGTTGTGCCTGAAACATTAATGCCTCCCAGGTTGTTTTATTTCAATACACAAGCAAATGGAAAAAAAATATGCAGAAATAAAGGATACTATGGTAGACAGCAAGGAATGAGTGACAAAACAGAAGTGTAGTAAGAGAAGAGATGCAGCTGATGAAAGTGTGGTCCCAAAAACTGAAAAGAGAATGGGTGTGATTAATGAGACAGCACTGCAATGCCAGTTGTGTTAGTGACAGGAACATGGGGAAACAGTGTGAGCTTCTGGGGCAGAACCTGAGGGTGGGTATCTAGGATGGCCAAAACCACCGTGGAATAAAGGGTTTAATTGCACTTTCAAAACTGAAGGACCTGTGGAAATCAGGACAAAGAGAAATTGCTTGTAATGGGATGGAAGGAAGATGGCAAAGCATGGCTGAAATAGGCACTTCTGGACTAAACTGCTTAGGGTGAGAATGGTAAAGCAGTTTTCAGGTACAAATTACACTAAAATTGTTTCAACTGCAAGTTAAGGAGAATTAAAAGAGAAGTCTAAAAATAGGTCTGTAAACTATATGACTGAATTGGAAGCCCTGCACTAGAGACCTGAGAAAAGGACCTTGAAATGGGGCTGCCCTGCTCTCTCTACCAAGGCAGCAGGGAAACAGGGATGGCTGGAGCAGGGTCAGCCTCTGTGGGAGATGGGGGTTGGGTGAGCTGGCAGCTCAAAAATGGGAGCAAAGTACTTTAAAACAAGAGGAAAATATTTCTGAGGCCATTTTAAGGGCTCACTGTGGAGAAAATGGACTGGCTGACAGTAGCAGGGCTGGGAGGGCAGTGTGGAAGCGGCAGAGAAACTTTCAAGGAGCCGAGGAGGGAATTTTGTGTTGCAGAAAATACCTCAGTGTGTGCAGTGGTGGATGTGCCTGGACACAGTCAAGTGCCTCCCTCAGTCATGGGTTAAGAACAACAAATTAAGAGGATTAAGGAGGATGTTTGAGGACTCTGGGGGTTTGCTCTGATGTTGTAGGGCTCAGTAGCAGAGGCTCTGTGCCATTACTGCTGGGGAAAGGAGGAATGATTAATAAACCAAGGGCAATGCCCATTGTATTAAGGCTCTTGAGTCCAAAATACCTTTCAAAAGATGTCAGCTACTCCAAAGCATTTAAATACTAGCAGTGTCCTCAAGTTACAGGTAGAAAACTGGAGTTTATTTTAGGAGCAACAGAAAAAGCCTTCAAGGCAAAGGGCTGTGTGTTCAAAAGGGTTATGAAATCACTGAAATGAAATCAGGAGTTCTGAGTTAAAGTCAGGCAGAAGAATCTAACCAGAAAATTAAGCTACAGCCCAAAAAGTCAGGACAAGGTGATAATTATTCATCACATTGATGGCTAGTGTGGCTAGAGAAGAGCAAAAACCTTGTCAGTGACATATGGAAAAGAAGAGGGGGCTGCAGATGTTACCCATGGCCCCAAAATAAAATGCCCGTTTTCAGCAAGGGAGAGATTATTGACCATGAGAACTAAACTGGGTAGCTGATGAGATGGAAATACATTCAAGGTAGAAGAAAACCCGGAACAAATCACAGTAAAGAAGGCAGGGATTCCTGCAATGG
Source organism: Cyanoderma ruficeps (assembly GCA_008694505.1). Taxonomy (NCBI): domain Eukaryota; kingdom Metazoa; phylum Chordata; class Aves; order Passeriformes; family Timaliidae; genus Cyanoderma; species Cyanoderma ruficeps. The sequence goes on from VZDJ01000116.1 coordinate 2,741,367, forward strand.
ACTGAAACCAGCTCTGAAGGAGGGCATTGAGCCCAGACTGGCAAGTGAGTCCCAGGATGTCAGGTGGGGCACCCTGGGAGCTGGGTGTGGACCTGCTGCCCCTGGTCTAGCTTGAAATAAAAGCCCTTGTCTCAAAGCCCAGTGAGCACTCAGAGCAGAAGGGTGATGTGCTGGAGCAGTGGGTACGAGACCAAAAACAAGCTTGCTGCTGGCTAGTCCAGTCATCCTAAAAGGCAGGTGTGATACCAGAGCCTGATCCACTTGCCTAATACAACAGGGAACTCAGCTCAGTGAGCTCCTGGCTGACTGTTTTTCTTTTGTAGCCAATAATGATATTCATTGCAGGTGTAAGGTGCTACTGCTCTGACTTTGTTATTCAGCGGTTTAAATGCTTTGACCCAAGTGCCTTGATCCTTGATCCTGTCCTGTCTAAAATGAAATCTCTACCCAGAAAACACCTTGAAGCAGCACTTCAGAGCTCAGTGACAACCAATGAGCCTTATCAGGTCAATGAATTAAAGCTGTAGCAGAACTTATTATCCAGAGCCTTGTAATCAGTGATACAGTGTAAAGTCAATTTTAGAAAACTTTCTGTGCTTCCAAAAGACACCTGGAGGATATAAAGTTATTCTAGTTTCTCCTAATTTTTGTACACAAGGTAGTGAAAAACAACTGGAAGGGTTGTCTCTCTTACGATTAATGCATTTGCAGCCATTTGCAAAGTTCTAAAACTACACAGGTTGTTGAAAATGTTTATTGAATATGAGAAAACAAAACCATATAATTTGCCTCATAGCCTAACCACTGAAGCAGTGGCTTAAATTAAATGCAGGTCTCTATGCTAACCTGTTTCTCTGAATCTGTCACATTTCTCTCTGCCACTTGTGGTGGGAGGCGTGCCTCAAAGAAAGGATATTTGGGTTCAAAACACTGGTTTTGAATAGGACAGTCAAAACCCGCACACTTGCTGTAGTGCAGCCACTATGTGAGATTTGGGGTGGGATTTTTTTTAAAATTTTTTTTTAATGGTATCTGCATAGTTTCATACCTCTGGAAGGTATTTGTTCACAGGCAAGCTTTGTCTTTATGTATTCATGCACTTATTTTTGGAATTGACTATTTTTATGTATTTAAGTTGCTGTGCCTCAGCTATGGACGACACTGTACTGGCATTCAGTACTTTTGCCCAAATTCCTGCTCTCAGTCGTGAGGCTACAGCAGGATTGTGTAGGTGGCTGTGCTGAAGGCTTCTGCCTTTCCCAAGGAACCAGAGGTGCTGGCCGCACTCTTGTTGCTGCACAGCTCACTTAGCCCTTGCTTCTAGGTTGAAATTTGCCCAGCATGCATTGATTCCACGCTCAGAACAGCCTGCCTTGTCCTTCTAGGCAGATATGAGTCTCCCAGCTGGTTGTCCAGAGCTGGTTCAGGAGAACTGAGTTTCCACGGAATAGTAAATGCTCTAATACTTTCTGTTCTGAAAACTTCAGTGAGACAACAGCTTCATCAGAAATGAAAACTCATCACAAAGTGCTGTAAATGAGCTGTAAGTGACCAACTGAGTATTCCTATCTAAGCATTCATTTGATTGTATAACACTGTTGATCTCTCGGAAAAGCCACATCTTTGGATGAGATGAAATGCTCAAGGTGAAATCAGTAGAGGTAATTGGTGAGTGTCTGAGAAGCATCAAGAGGCAGAACCCTTCCACGGTGATGTCAGAGGTTAAGTGCCCTGGCCATGAGAGGCACAGGAATGCAAATCCCTGCACATCTTAAACCAGAGAGAACAGGAAGCATTAAACATTGATTTTTTAATTATCCATCTGTGAAGTCTCACAATCTGCTGTTGATTAACTCTCACACTTACTTGTGGGTGTCCATGGGGCTGCTACATATACGTTGCACTGCTTTATTTTCTTCAGAAAAGGGGAAGAAAAATGGATGGACTAGAAAAATAGAATAAGGATCCTTTAGGCAGTTCTTTTTCTACATCCCAGGAGGGAGCTAAGAGCTCATGGGTTCTGATCCAGATCACCACAAAGAGATAATACATTGTGTTTTGAATGAGAAAATGTGTTGTATAAGTCAAATTATGATTCTGCACTGGATCACAACATTTTAAACCTTTTAATTTACATTTGTAAGGTGATCCAGCTCAAGAGACATTTGACAACAAAAAAAGTAACCTTTTTGACCATATACTTTCTGTTAGCTTCTTAATAGGCTTTTTTTCTTTTCAAAGCTGAAATAAATAAAAGATGGGAAAAAATCAATATGTAAACAGGTGGAGAAATTTATTGGCCGAGAGTGTGGGCAGAACTAATTTAGATAAGGCTGTGCTTCTGCAGTAATCCAAGGTTTCAAAATAACCTTCTTTGCAAATGTTTGACCTTATGAGTAATCCACAGTTGATGAAGGTGTTTCAGAAAAGTTTGCTTCACTTCTGGTTCTTATTGATTAACTAAAAACGTAGGTATTATTTGTTTTAATCAAATTGTCTTGGTTTTGTTTGATTTAGTTTTTGTTTGGGTTTTTTTTCTTTTTTTTTTTTAATTTTGCATTGAAATATTGTAATTGCCTAGAAGATTGCAGAATGTATCTTCTACACCTGGTTCACAGAGGGCTTTGAGTAGAGTGGAATCTGTTTTTTCCATGTGCTCACAAGAAAAACGCCATGAAACCATTCATTCTGCTCTCCTCTGAACTCCTGAAAAGCCCAAGACACCAGAATAAACTACTTCACCTGTGCCAGTTGCTAGCCTAAATGTTCTTCTGGAACAAGATACCAATTCTTTAAATGGGATACTGGTCTGAGGTTTTATTTGAAATTATGTAGAAGAAAGCATTTTTATCCCTGTGGTTTCAACTTTATGAAAGTTCAGTGGCGAGGATCTTTTTTTTTTTGAGACAAACAGTTCATTAAAAGAACTTAGAATGCCATCCTTTATAAACAATTTTTCCTTTTGAAGACAGAGCTTTAGGCAGGGCTCTATTTCAGCCGAAGGCAGGATTGATAAAGCCTTCCTAGTGGGACCTAAAGGAGATATGTGCTAAAACCTGTGCTAGAACCATGTGCTGTTGGACTCTGGGCTCTGTTTGGGTTCATAATCTCCAATTCTTTGTCAGTCCAGCCTGTGGGGCTCTCAGCTGGATCCTGGGCAGATCTGACTTTCCCAGCAGATCAGTGTGCAGTACAATAAACACAGCATTACCCACTGCTCTGTCAGGGAGGGACAACAGTGGAGGCAAATACAGGAATTAGTTCTGTGATGTCTCCAAACAGCACTGTAGCTAATGGGAGCAGCTGGGCTCTTGTTCTGTCTCCTGTAGTCAACAAGTTTGGAATGGCAAAGTGTGTCTCTGATCTTGCAGCTGTGCTGTTCATGCCTTGCTGGCACCTCCCAAACAGGAGGCAGCTGCTACTTTTTGCACCTTTGTCAGCTGCATTTCTCACCAGCCTTGCAGTATTCTGCAGCTCACTGCTTTGCATGTGGTATCCCTGCAGCTGAATGAGGAAAAAATGGTGAGGGGATCCATGCATGGTTGTTTGAAGGGGCAGCCCTTACAGTCTGGGTGATCTGTGGCTATTTTGTTGTGAGACAGGTAGCAGGGTGTTTTCATTATATTTTGCAGCAAATTGGAGGCACCAGGAAGGTGCCTGAATGGATAATACAGAATTAGCTAGGTTGGGAAACACCTTTGAGATCATCAAGTCCAACCTGTTCCTGTCTAGGCCAGAAAGACGGGCAGAATTCCTCATTCCAAGGAGTGTACAGGCTGTGAACTGCCATTGTAAACATTCACCAAGTGTTCTAGCCATGGTCCTAAACCTTCCAGCTTACATGAAATAAAGGAATGGTTCTTGTGGAGCTGATGAAGGAACTTGTATGAATGCGAGCTGGTGCTTTGGAAGCTTTCAACCGCTCAACAGGGCTGGTCCTTTTCCTTGTGCTTCCAGGAGAGGTCAGGGAGTTAACCTATAGAGAAGACATCCTAATTGCTTCTCATTTTCATGGAACAAAATTAAATCTGACAATCCACCTGTTAAAATCTCTTCAGATTGGGGGAAAAAAGCAACAACAACAAAAATCAATGAGTCTACAGGAATCATTACACCTTTCAGGAGCCATTACAGACCCAGGGTCTCAGACTTTGTGTCCCATCCTCAAAGATACTGGGTTCTGCAAGAAATATAAGGACAAATAAGGCAAGAATGTGACTTTAGTCAGGCTTGCTTTGTAGACCAGCATCTCTAGGATTTTATTACTTGTCTGAATGGCTGTGAAAACTTTATGAAACTTTAACATTTAAAACTCAAGTAAAAATCAATAATAGTTAATTGGTGTCTTTTTCTATACCCTACTGGGCTTGTCACCACTGATTTTAAATAAATGCCTAGACTAGCAAAAATCTTAAATTTTCTCACATCCTCTGCTGCCTCATTATAAAGACATTTCAGACAAGAATACCATTTTTTTTTTCTAAGTCCTTTTATTTTAATAACAAACACGGGAGAGGGATAGGCTTTTTGGCTGAACCTGTCAGCCATGTATGGGAGAACATGAATCTTGACTTATCAACAGAGTCATCAGCTCTCTCAAAACTTAATTTCTGGCTTGGGTAATATACACTTATTATTTCAGACCGCTGACTGGCAGTGTATTATCAGAAGAGGAGAGGAGCTTGAGATCTGTTTCCCTTCACACATTGGCAATAAAAAAATCACTGCTTTTTTATGTTCTTTCACACTTCTCGAAACAAAAAATTCTCTCACAGATGTTTTGTTCAGAGCTCAGCTTGATGGGAAAAGACATACGTGGGGAACACATGAATCAGCATTTTCACATTCAGACTTGTTTACTGCCACATGCTGGGGAAAGTCTTGGCCAGAAGGTAAGGGGCTTTACCACCAGACAGTGACAAAAGTGTGACTCTGTGACTGAGCATTTTCCTCTGGTTCTAGTACTAGGAATTTCTGCGGTTTTCTTTTCACTCCTGTGCATCTGTGTGATGAGAGACACTCCAGCAGGAGTGAAAGCAGCACTGGATGGCAAAGGTTCAATGAATTCAGCCCTCAGGTTTCCCTGATGGAGACTAGGCACTGAGACAGAGGCTGGCTGCTGAGAGGGAGTGTGAGGAGCACACCATCCCCTGCTTCCTTTAGAGATGGGGATTTACACTTCTCTCCCATAGCTGTAATCCCAGAATGAATAGTTTCCTAGAGCTATGCTGTCAGTGTCAGTAATGGGAAGGGAATTATTTCCTGCAGGAATGGTGAGAGCTCAGCTCACTGCAGCAAACCCCAGCTCAGAGGTCCCTCAGCAGCAGAGCATTGCCACAGGCATCACTGGATGTGGGAGCTCAGTAAAATTCCCACAAATGCTTTTAGGATTATCAATCTTGTAAAGGTCATAAATCTCAGCCTGGGGTAGCTGTGAGAATGCCAGTCCCAGATTTTGCTTGACTACCTGTTGAGAAAGGGAACGGTTGGTGCTGATTTGAGGTGAAGATGGTGAAGTGTTTCTGAAGAAAGGGCAGCCACACCAGGGATTCACCACTGGCCCTTGACCTGAGGGGTTCTTTGTCACTGGAATTTTTTGGCATCCCATGTTGACATCCAAAGTTGTAAAATCTCAATCTGGGAAAAGCATCACTGCATATTACCCTACTAATGTCAGATATTGTTTGTGCCACTTTAGAAAGTCACTGTAATGGGTACAGAGAGCAGGGCTGTGGAGCCTGTGCACCACTTTTCTGCCTTCTGGACAACAATGGGCTACCTCTGCCTAGGAGTCTAGAGCATCTAAATATCAGCAATTCGGTCAAGTTCCACTCTGGGTTTTCTTTAAAAGAGAAAATAAAATAAGAATAAAAAATAAATACGAATAAGAATTAAAAAAATCTTTAGTTACATCCCCATATTAACATTTGTTCTCCATTATGAGGAGTTGCAAAAAGGAATTCTAAAGAACTTGAAGATCTGAATTTGCATAGACAGCGCCATTAATCTCATTCTCTGTTCTTTTCTAACTACAATCCCGAGTCGGGATCTTTCTGAACTGATTACATTCTGTGTGTTATTTCAAAGTGTTTCTTTGTCTTTTCCATCTCATCTTGGAGATGCAAAATCATGGTTTCCCCTTTAAGAAAATCCTCAGTTTCTCATTTCTTATTGTATTCATGTCCACTGAACTGTTTTCAGACTAAAAAAAGCAGAAATTTTACAGTGACAGTAGAACTGGAAACATTTGAATCTATATTACCTGAATATTTTACTTCTGGGTTTCAAGACATGAGGAAGTTGTTTCTTTTCCTTGAAATCATAAGTACTACATTGATAATCCCTCATTTTCAAATTCACCAGTTTCCTGTTGTTAGATTCAATTTCATCATCAGTGTCTGGCCAGTTCAATCAACTGTTCCTGTAAAACAGTCCTGTGTTTCTGTGTATTTGTTAGCAAGGAAAACAAAACAAAAAACCAAAACAACCCCCAAAAAACCCAAAACAAAACCAACCAAACAAACCCCCAAACTACACATTAAATAATGTAGCAGAAATCTCAGAAGGCTGAAAGAGTCATCCATATTTCTCTTACTCTTTTATTAGTTTAGAAATAAAATACCAGAATAGAGCTTCTTCTCCCCTCAAACTCAATACAATTTATTTAATGGGGTATCCTATTGCAAATAATTTAAATGCACTGAAAATAAATATTAGATTTATATAAACAAGCAGGTTGAGTAACCTGAAGGGAGAGTAAGCTGAAATCATCTTATCCCAGGCTCAATTTAGACTTTGTTTTGGTTTACTTTAGAAGATATATATTTTAAAGTTATGCTATATTAGGGATTTCTTTGCACATCATGTAACATTAAAATATAAAGCAAACAAGCAAGGTAATGTCTTATTAATATTTAAATAAGTGGCTGACTCTGTGTGTCTTTCAGAGCTATGCTGTATCTCTAAGGAGATGAAAAATAATTTATTATTAGTGTATATTCTTATAATCTAAATATCACCCCAGAAGAGAAAGTTTTGTCAACACAAAGTCTGTCTTGCACACTCTGCCAGGAAAAGAATTGTCAGGAGATATTTGCTTGTTCTCTATTATGTGTCCTTAACCTGATGGAAGCCAAGGTGACCATTTTCTCCTAACCTGAATGTCATGGTTTCAAGAAGTCACCAGGAGTCTCAGATGTGTCTTCTGGTGACCTCCATGTTTTCCAAAGGAAGTACATAAACTAAATCAGGAGAAACTGCTCCTGTCTTTTTACCCCATTCCTGAAATGAAAGTGGCAGCCCATATGCTGCTTCAAGATCAGCAGAAAGTAATGATCATAGTGTATCATATTTTGTATTTCTGAAAAGAGAAAACTGCACTTGGGTTGGGTTTTTTTGGGGGGGGAATATATATTTTTTTAACCCAGTAGCAAAACAACTCTTCTCTCAAGAAGAATTTCATATTTTTGAAGATGAAGAACTAAGGGCTGAGAAGTATCTTATTTCTTCACTTCAGTCGAAAAATGTACCAGAAGAACTTGGAAAATTACAACATATTCAATGTTGTAATTCCATTCTGTTCTCAGCCTTAAAAAGAAACGATTAAAAATTCATTTTGAAGTTAGCTTTGCATGTATCCTGTAGATACAAGCCCAGTTGACAGAGTGGGTTCAGATTTGTAGACATCTTTGTACATGTAGGAATAAATAAACAAGAGGGCTGAGAATAGAGGAGAAAGTGCAAACCCGTTTGTTGGGGTTTGCTGACAAACTCTCAGGAGTGACATGTAATACATTGGGCCTGATGCAAATTTATCATGGGGAGGTGGTTTTTCATATTTAATGTGATGGTACGGGGCAGTTTTTCTCACTAGGGATTAACACGGATAACATAGTTTACTTTGCCTGTGTACCTTCCTTAGATAAGTTACTTCTGGATTTTACTGCTTCAAATACTCCTAAGATGAAACCTAGTAAAAGCCATAACCTCTGGTAGCTGGGTAATGATCCATTCTTATACCTTTGCACGCTACTTGCAGTGCTCTTGTGGAAACTGGAATGCCCAGGTTGATGCGTTTTAGCAGAAAATGGGTGGTAGAGGCTTGGTCACTCCTGAAAACATTTTGTCAGGGAAGGAATTGACAGTCAGACACAGAAATCCTGCCCTTTGCCAGTGTGTTCACTGCAAAGTGAGAACACTCTGATAGAGCTGCACTTCTGAGGAGCTGCTGCAGTGCAGAGAACTGACTCAACGTTGGTTTTGAGGACTTTATGTTCTCAGTTAATGGAAAAATGCCATAATTAGCAGACTTAGCAGGAGGAAAGCAATATTAACTTGAGAATGCTTTCAAGTAGCCCATTTATTTATTGTTCTTAAAAGACGCCATTAAACTCCGTCATAAAGTGAGAGAATGTGCCCCATCAGAAGCTTAATATTATTAATATTAGCATTATTCTCTTACAAAACAAAGTTTGGCCGTAGCATTTTCATCTTTTTTTTTCCTGTGAGCTTTCTTCTGTGTAATGATGAGGATTATTTGGGAGGGCAGAGGCTCCTCCTTCAGATCAATATGATGTAAAGCCAATGTCACTCCAAACCCAATGAAAAATGACTCAGGCTTGATGGAGACTTGCCAGTCCCATCTGGTGCTGACACTTATTCCCTAAGTGAAGTCTTAGCTGGCTGTACGTGATTTTGTTTGGGATGCACAGTCTCTAACTGAGACAGAAATGACAGGGTAGATGTGAGAGCATCTTCATACCCTCCTTGCTGCTCTCTACAGCTCAGACACTTTCCTTCAGCACATTTCTTTTCTCCTTATTCCTAAATTCAGATTTGAGTGTAGCTAAGAGCTGTAGGATGTATTCCTCCTGTGTTAGGATGAGAACAGAACCACTGAAACAGTCCAGAATGCAGGGGCAAAACTGAATTGTGGGAATTCACCTGGCAATTCCCCTAATACTTCACCCTTTAACTTGTAGGACCTTTCTGACACGGTAGCCTCATATTCTTTCATTTCCCTTCTTTCTTTCACAAGCTGATGGGCTTGACTGTTTCAGATAGCAAAAATTAGGATGCAGGAATGGCCTGTGGCCTCACAGGGAGAATGCTGCTGTGCTTCTTGTGCTGCTCTGCTGGAGTATCAGCTGGAATATCAGCTAAGCATTGCTTCAAAAGGCAAAGACAGTGAGTGAGGAGGGAGGAAAAATAAAATTAAGTCTTATACATAGCTAGGATATAATATTTGTTTGAAAATCAGAAAAGATGACTCAGGTCTAAAGGCCCTGTCCCTGGACAACAGTACTGGAAGGCAAAGCAAGCAAAACAAAAAAGCGATGAAGGTTAATTGGCAAGTATTTGATATATGAGATTCTGGTTTTGTTGCCAAAATAGCGTGATAGCTACAATGGCCGTTGTTGCTCCATGTTTTAGTTTCAACTCTCTGGAGGAAAAGATTTAGGGAGAAAATGCCAAGGTGGTAGAAGTTTCAACATATGAAGGAAAAACGAATGGGCGACACAGGGTTGTTTAACGTGTACTGACAGAACTAACACGGCACGTGAAATCCACATTTCAGTACCTCTCCTGAAGCCTCTGGTTGCCATCAAGAATGTATCTAAGACCTATTTTTTGTCCAGGCAAGCAGTGAAGACCAGCGGCTGTAATTTCTCTAACAGTTCATGCTACCATAGTACTCCACTGCATTATTCATGTTTTCCTGATGCATGAAACATTTGGTGTCAAGTCCAGAACGTCTTTCAATTAAAAAAAAAAAAATTAGAATGAGAGGGAGAGAGAGAAAGACAAGGAAAGGACATCAGGGCTTAATCAGAACTGTTATTAGTTGTGTTGGTATAAGTGGCAGTATAACTAGGGAGCTTGAATTCCTCACAGAAATAAAACCAGAGCAGTTCACTTTTTGCTTCTTTGTCCTTCTTCTGCCTCTATGTTGTTTGGCTTCTTAAGGTGCTGCTGAAGAGCTAAGGATGTTCTTGAATTTCCATTCTTGACCATTAGGTTGAAATTCCTCTCGGTGGGGGTGTTTTTCATTACACTGAGTCTTTGGCTCCCAGCATCATCCTGACAGCGTTGTTTTGTGCCACATTTCTGATGTTCTCCAACTTACTGCCTTTACACAACACTTTGGCACATTCTTTATTTTCCTTTCTTCTTGACAAACCTTCCCACTCCCCCTTCTTTGTAGGCTTCAAAATTTAAGGCTGCTTGTTGTAACCCATATGATACCTCTTCATGCCTGCCCTAACAACTGGGCTCTTGAATGATATTTATCATTAATTTGGCCATTTTGTTCCTCCCTGCTGGTCAGCTGTCAAATAAAAATTCCCACTTTACTGTGCATGTCTTTGAGTTGACGCAGATACTTGAGCATTTTAAGGAAATGCTTTAGTTCATTGATTTTATTGTCCATGACTTTTTTTATTGTGGTGATAACGCCATTCTGGGAGCAAGACAGACAAAAACCTCCCAAGTCTCCCCAGAACACTACATAAAACATTGAGCAGTGCTGGTGGAAGTGTCCTCACATGAGTTCAACCTCTCTGCTTGTTCTAAATCCGAAGAGATCGCTTTGACACAGGGCAGTAAGAAGTTTCCTGTGGTAGTTTCTCAGTCCTTGGTCTCTGGTGAGGTTGCAAATAGAGGTGAGAATTTCTGTCAGCTGTGATTGTGTTTTGGAAGCTACAGACACTCCTTTTTTTGAGGAAATTGTGTGATTTCTTCACAGTTTTCTTTTAGGAATAGCTCACTTTCTCCACTCCATCCTGGTGACTTGCATGAAAACTATTTAGTGATACAGTCTAATTAAGGTTGGGTGTTGTTTTTTGGAGGTTTTTTTTTTATTTTTTTTTTCCTGGCAAAAAATGAGATTTTTTTCAGTAATAGGAAGATCTTAAAAAAAAATAAATTAAATATTAGCTTTCTGAACTGTTCTGCTAAGGTCTGAATTGCCACCAGAGAAAGTAAAAGGAAGGTGTCCATGTTTTAGTAAGGAAATTCTTGTTATCTTTTTGGTATCAGAACTGGAAAATGAGGTTTGGGGTTTTTTGATAATTCAACGTTTCCTCACTTTCTTCAGTATCTTTTGTCAATTTATTGTCAAAGTGCATGCTACTCCACCAGAGTATAGTGTCTACTTGTTGCTAAGTAGAAAAAAGTAATAGAAAATTTTGGGGACACTTTTTCTTCCTCTTCTCTTCCTTTCCTCTGTCTTGTTCTTGTCCACTGCATCTGCTGGGAATTCTATTTTTTATCTTCATTTTATTCCCCGGCTTTATTTTCCCAGAAAATTAGGGTAAGGCTCAATCTCTGACCAATATTTTGAAGAGACATCTGTGTTGTAGTGAGAGAAGGGACTGTATCCTTTGCTCATGTTGGCCAGTTTGTGGTAGTGCAGTGCTTTGAAATTTGCAGGAAAGGTGGCAGAGTTTGTGATTTAGTGATTTAGAGATTAGCTCTTGTTGGATTCAAGTTGTTAAATCAGGTGAAGTCCACGGATCACCTGTTTCATCTCCTATTTCGTTTGACTAATCTAATCCAGGTTGTCAGCCTGGGCATGGACATGGAAAAAGAAGTTAAACAAGATGCAAAGGATTTTGTGTGTCTCCTCTGTTGGGATTATGGTTGAAAGCTTCCTCCTAATATTATTGCAAGAACCTCTTGTCTCCAAAGCTGAGGTTGCTTGGTATGCTGCAGAACCACTATGCTTTAAAGAAGAAAGGCTCCATAATATAAAATTCAAAATGGACAATATATTAACTGAACTATTTCATTTAACATGACATTTTGAAGAAGTATAGAATGTGATTGTGAAGGTTCTTCTCTGCAATTTATCATGTGGTGTGGGTCTGAGAAACTGAGGCTTGCCTGGTCTCTTATCTTTCCTTCTATTGCAGCTTCTTTACCTTCTCTTCTGGATTATTTTTTTTTTAATGGGTCTGCATAGACAGCTTGTGAATTGAAGAGTTTAACAGCCTAAAAACAGCCCCTCCAACATCTGCAGTTATAGTTGGAGAACAAATCAGCTCTTATTGGAGACTGGAGAGAGCAGGGACCACCATGCTGAGCACAGACTTAAAATGTAGGAGTAACTTCAAAAAAGCAATTGAATGGCTTCCTGAATTCCCATTCCTGCTCTTTAAGCTTGCTGTGTCACATTAAGAGCCTTTCTCCTCCATCAGTTCATTGCCACGAGAATAAATGATCTGTCACACAGTGAGTACCCTGGGCTAAGTCCTGCCTTTAGATGTCTGAAGTTTTGTTTGTGTCAATAGAAGTTTCATCCACTTGCACATCAATGCAGTTTTGTGCCTGTGGGGTGGCATTTGCTTGATGTTATGGATTCCATAGGTGGAGAATGGGAGGAGCTTTAGTTTTTAAGGGGAAGTCACTTGTTAGTCACCTGCAAATGGGATATAGTTTCTACTTCTTATTTTTAAATCATCACATGAATTAAATAAAACAAATCCACAATCAAATTTACTGATATCTCTATATAAATGGATGGTTTCTACAGCATTAAGTTAGGTCAGGTTTATTTTGTGTTGCACATGCTTTTTAAAAACCAGTGATGCTGCACCTTTTTGTATACACAATATGCGTCTGTCACAGTGAAATGGATTAAATGTGGTATTGAGCATCAGAGGTGGCTAGTTGATTGGAGCTGGACCTTATTGAATCCAACCAATTGTTTTTGTTGACTTCATTAGAGATTTTCTTTTTTAATGTTAGACAGAAATTAACTGTTGCTGTTTCATTATCATATTTTATGCTTCGCTGCTAACACTGAAAATAAAAGGATCTATATCTACTTCTTAGAGTAAGCCTTTGAGAGAAAGTCAAATTCTTCACAAGCGTTAACTCTGTAAAAATACATTGTCTTTGCAACAAAGTAAAATCCCACTATGTAGACCACATAGAATGAAATTTGCTATTACAGCACTGTAAAAAAAAAATTAAAAAATCAGCTTTTCTAAAGGCTAATGGAGTTCCTGATATGAAAGTGTTGTATTTGAGAAATAATAGACATCATGAAAAAGTAAATCAGTTTTAGCAGAAGGAGCACTCAGTGAAAGATCAAGGGGGCTAGGGGAGACGTTGGTGAGAAATTTGTTGTGACAATGCTGTAAGAAGATGTTTTCATTAGTACTGTGTTTCCTCCTTCCCCTGCCTGCCAGAGCGTGGTGGTTTTGTGTCTGGAAATGAAAACAAACCTTAACATGATGGATCAAAGCTTGGAGAGAATATTTCTATTTACTTTTGAGGGTTTTTTTAGTTTGTTTGGCTGAAAATGTCACCTACTCCAGTCTGAGAAAGTAAACACCCCTGCACCAGACCCTGGCAGCAGACTTGTGACAAGGGCGCCGAATGTGCTCAACCAACACCAAGATGATCTATAATACAAAGGTCAAAATAAAACTTTACAGGGTAAATAGGAAGGATGACAAGGGCAGCTATTTCAGAAACTTTTAGTGACTCAAAGCCTGCTGACTAAAATCAGTGGGAGCCAAGACTGGGGCATCAAAGAAATGTGATGGAAAAGTTTCTTTCTAGAGGTTCTCTTGCTCATCATGCTATTACTTTTATTTTTCTCCCTCCTTTGTATGTAGGGTAGGACTTTGTTTGTTTTTTTAAAGTTCTTTTGTTCTTATTCCTTAGTTCTCCTCTTAAAAAGTGACAACATGAGAATTGAATAGCTTCCATCCCATTGGATTGAAAGAGAAGATTATCTGGTTATCCCATACTTTGAGATAAAATAGGTTTAGTATCATTTCCGTTCTAAACATAAAAAGCTTATTAAAGCTGTGAGGGAAATTGCAAACAGAAAATATTAGCAAATCCTGCTGAATAACAAGCATATCCCACAACATTAATTTTTTCAAGAAAAAGAAAGCTGAACAAATCTAATAAATTAATTGATAGCTTTAGTTACATCAATATATATTAGGGATAAACTGCCAAGAAAAAATTAATCGAGAAACAAACATTGCAATATTTATGCAACTATCCTCGGTATTAAAAACAAAAGGCAAACCCCAGAAAATGTGTGATGAATAATGCAGTTATTTCTAAATGGAATTAGTTGTTATTTTAAGTTCTCTGTGTCACATCACAATAGTTTTTTAGGATGTGAAGTGACAGGGAAGACTGGGAGGCCAGTCTCTCCCAGTGAGTGCCTGTCTGCTCCTCATGCACTTTGTAAAGGTAGCAGGAGTTTCATCTGGGAAGTCCTTGCATAAACAGCCCTGCAGTTTTTTTAGAGCTGGATTGGTTTGAATCTATGATTTTGGAGAAAATAGAGGTCAGAGAGGCTAAGACATCTAGAACCAGACACTTAAAATGAAAGCAGTCTGAAATTAGGGAAAAGAAGCATTTTCCACCTGTGTTGGCCAGTATTCCAAGTGTGTTCTTGGAGGACTTGGCAGTATTTTTCGTATCCGTTAACACACTTCCCTTTTGGAATTAGTGCCACTAAAAGGTTCAGACTCAGAGGATATATTCCGTGTACAGCTGCAGAAGCTGACACCAGGGCCACCACCTGAGCTCTTCTCTCAGTGGCAGCACAGAGGTCAGCCTGTCACTGACCTTGGTGACCTTGGTGGCCTTGTAAACACTCACCTCCAGTCTCTAAACAGGACATTGTAGCTGAGCTGTGGCAAACAGCCCAGGATGGCTAAAGCCACCTGTGTCTCCCTACAGTGACACAAGCAGCTCTTTCCCTGTCTTCTTTGTTGCTATCTGCTCCCCTTCACTGCACAAGGGAGGAAAGAGAAGAGAGAGGAACTCTGGGTTACACAGAGGGTTTACAGAGAGGCCTGGGGACTGTCAGGTTTGTACACTGAACCCAGTGTCTCTGCTGTGATGGCCATCAAATATCCTTTATCAGTTGGGTTCTTAGCTCCAGGGCACAAACATCATTATCTATGCTATGGAGGAGGCTGTGTCACAGGAGCCAGGTGTGTAATATTTCTGGAAATCAATAGTGACCTTTTGTAATGTAGCCACTGACAGTAGCCCTAGAATAGAGGACTGTGTGGAGTGTTCTTTCTTTGCAAAGAGTGAGACATGCAGGTACATGGAAATTTTACATCTTTATTTCTCCCTATCAGTCTCTCTTCTCTGAACCAACACCCAATTGTCAAGATATTTTCTGTTTTTCTCTCACCATATTTTCTAGTGGCCAGGTCCTTGCTAAATACCTTATGATTTATTTGAGTGATATCAAAAAACATGCTCATTTTTAAAAAGCTTGGAAAAGGGTAAGGTGATTTCCATGATACGACCTACCCTGGTTTGCATGAGGAGAACAGGCATTCAGGAGCAGTTTGTAGATGAGCTCTCAAACTGCTAAAATGACTTTCAGAGTTGCGTCTGTGTCTGCCTCCTTTCTTGGAATTTTCTGACATCCCCAGGTACTCCTTTGGAGTCTGCAATATTTCATGAGCTGGAGCACCTTTCCCATCCATTTTCTGTCTCTGCAGTGAGGGTGGATGTGTCTCATTGATTCCATCCCCGGAGAGGAGGGTATGCTATCCAGAACTGCACAAGTGAACAGGATGTGTGCCCCCCACAGTACATAGCCAAGATTTCAGCTGAAGCTGTAGATTTTCATCCCGGGGTGAAAGGCTAAGTTAAGTTTCCTGAAGAATTTGCAACACATTTGGATGATGTCACTGCTATTTTTCTTCCACGCATTCAGGGACTCTGAATTGCCATAACTTGTTCTAACATTAGCAACCCTTCAAATTTCTCTTCTCTGTGCTATAAGTTCCAACACATTAATCACTCTTCTCTTAGATATTCTAGGGAAGAAGAATATGTTTTCATTTTATGTGCTCTTTCTGACATATGTAAAAAGTGTGCTTGTGTTTATTGATTTCTTTTTTCTGTAAGGAAAGGAACCTTTTAGGTTTCATGCTTCTTATAGAAATCAGCAGTGTCAAGTAAAGTCTTCCCTTTTTATGTTGATGTAGGTCACTCATGATAAAAGTAAGACATGACTCATACATATATTATGTATATAATGTCTCTACACAGATAGGCTGAGGTAAAAGCACTCACTGGAAGCTACTATTGTATGATATGGGATGCAGTGTGTGTGTTGTGACTGAAAAACTGCCCAAGGTGTGAGTGGGTCTTGTACAGGGCTTTTGCTGAGTTTGGTTTCTAGTGAAGCTCTGGCACTGGTTGCTGTGCAGGGCTGTAGGAGAAGGGAATACAGGTGACCTTGTCATCCCTGACAAGTAACAGCTGTGTTAAATACCCAACACAGCCTTGCCCCTGATGAGTCACAGCTGTAGCCAATAAAGAGAAGTGATAAAAGGGAGTGGGTTAGCTGGGGAGGGAGGATTATCATGGAGGAGGAGTCTTGAGGAAGAGGAGGATCATGAAGAAGGGTCCTGAGGAGAGAGAATCCCTGCAGTGAGGTCAGTCTGGGTGTACAGTTAGAACCTGTTACTGGAACCTGCAGTCACAGTCTAGCTGGGTAAAAGCTGCAGTCAGAGTCTGCAAACTGATCCCTGCAGTCAGAGTTTAGGAAATAGGCAGCAGTCAGAGGCTGCAAGGGAAACCTGCAGTCGGAGCTGCTGCAGGCAGGGTCAGTGAATGGTTGGAGTCAGGATGGCTGAGCTGTAAAGGGGAATAAACCAGGACCCTTTTCGTGCTGTGATAAACAAGAAGCCTGTGCCTCAGCTCATTTCTACCCTCTAACAAGAGGGTTGCTGCAATACAGGGCCACTCCAGGATCCACACCACAGATATATGATAAGAGATCCCACCCTAAAGAGCTGCATCTGACATGTAGGGTGATACAGGTAGCAAAGATGTGGCATGAATGTGCCAACTAGAAGAGCTGGAGAGAGCTGGAACAGGAGGGGTTCAATGTCCAAGAGCACTGCAGTAGTTAGGAAACTCTGTGCAGCCCCTTCAGACTGCTGACGAGGGAACAATGAGCTCAGGAAAAGTTGCCTAACACCAGTTTGACAGAATTTGGTTTTGACAGACCATTTTATAGTTTTAATTCCTCCAGAGACTCTTCTAATAGCTTAAAATGGCTGTTATGATTTTGCTTATCCCTGTAGCAAGCAAGGGATCAGGATATCAATGCTGACTTCCAGAGCAGTAATTGAACATCAGGGTCATCCCTGAAAAATTCTGTCCATGATGGTTAGGTGAATCTGTAGACTTGTTCTGTATCATTTTATCATGGTACGGTGATTAGAGAGGTATCATAAAATATAACCCTCCAGGCTACTCATGCTAAAAGTGACTAAATAGTAATCATATAATTTTTCTCTCTGTGCATACCTAATGGGAACAGAGTACAAGTAATTATTGTACAAGAGGAAAAACATCTGTTGTGAATACGATATAGGAAAGATAAGTAGTCGAACTGTGTATCTGAGAGTGTTTCCAAGAACAATAAATGTACTATATGTATTGGAGCTTGAAATGCGTTGCTATGGTAGATACATTAATTACTAAATTGGCAGCCCATGAGTGGAAAAAAAAGGCTTAAAAGTCTTTCTGATATTGTGGGGGGAAGCAGTGTGGAGCAGAGGGGGTTCTATCTTTTTAAAGTAAATACGTACCTGAACGCTTTTTGCTGGCACAAATTGAGATTTTCTGAGCTATTACAGCTCCCTCCTCTGTGTCTGCCTGATGGATGAGGGACTGGGAGGCAGGAGAACAGGGATAACATCTTCATACCTGTCCATACCTCAAGCGGTTTGTTTCCTTTGCTTCCCTACCTTCTGGTCAATGGGCTGTCTCTCATCCAGGACTGGGCAAAGCAGTGTTCCCAGGGAAGTGTCCACTCTTCCATTTGACAGCAAGCAAAGTCTGTTCTCTGTCACTGAGCTCTGCTGTATCTGCATGTTGATGACATTTTTGAGGTTTTTGGTGTGATTTTTTTTTTGGTTGTTGCTTTTTTGGGTTTTTTTTTTGTTTCAGTTTGGTTTGGGTTTTCTTTTTTTTGGGGGGGGCCTCACAATGACCACACTCTTTGAAAAAGAAATCTGTTACCTGAGTGTGTAAGCAGACAAGTTTCCTGACTCCGGAGGCATTAAAAACTATTGCTAGAAGAAAAAAGTAATCTGTCAGTATCTAGTTCCCTGGAAGGCTCATGGTCAGTTCAGGTGTTTAGAGAAAACAGCTGTAATAGAAAACCGTAAATGGAGACGTAAATGGTCGTTAGAAATAACTCAGATGCCCCTGCAGAGCTCGTAAGCCTTTGCACAGATGTTCTGAACTGAGAACTTGGTGCCAGAGGTACAATTTGCTCTCAAATTAAAATCAGTGTCAGGCCTCATCTTGAATGGCAATATTAGAAGAAAATGTCGGTAAGATCTAGCTCAACCATTCCTTCAGAGTTAAAAGACAGCTGGAGCAGCAGTGCAGGGACCTCTGTGGGGCAGCAGCAGAGCGTTTTCTCAGTTGTTCACCTTTCCATCACATGCAGTTTAAATTTCTTCTTTTGAACGATGCTAAGACATAAAAAGGCCCAAATGCCACACAAAATGTTGGTTTTATGTAATGCTGAGATCAGTGGAAGAAAAAAAAATGCCAAGAGAAAATCCATGAGAAAAATCCATTTTGTGGTCACAGAATTAAAACACAGATCTAGAACAATATTCCAGATCAAGAATACTTTCATAACTGACATAAAGTCATGTAAACACACACAGAGTGTGTCTGATGCCAAGTATGGTAGTGGTGCCCAGCTTTTGTGGATGCAGAGGTGGTGCCCAAAATGTAAAATGACATTCAATTAAATAAATTTTGGAAAGGCAGAATGGCCTCACTTCATCTCTGGCTCTGAAACATAACGATGACTGTGTAATTGTGAATTAATAATTTGCATTTTTATAGTTTTTCATTGCTGGATCAATGTTAACTTCTATAACATTTCTAAAATGGAAATGTTTAAAATAAATTGGGGGGGAAATCAAAGTTTTTATGGAGACAGGTACCACAAATAATCAAATATTAAAACAGAGGAGGAAAGAAAATATTAAAAAAGAAGAGAAAAGAATATATTTTTTGCAATTTTTCTTAAAGCTTTGCTATTTCAGACTGTCCATTCCTCCCTAACCATATGTCTCAGGTATTTCCATATGAAATTGAGTTCTTATAAAGATGCTCAGTATTTGTTCAATGATTATTCCTCTATAAATACTGTTGTGGTTTGTGTGAACCTTCCATCCAGGTGGTTTATGCATACAACACTGTACTTTTATTAAAGGAAAGAGCTGCAAGCAAAGCTCTGAAGGGACCTTGTTCATGCACACTGCAAGAGAAGGAATAGAAAGTCAATTAGCTAGCTGTAAAATTCTCAAAGAAAGCAATTTTAGGGGATAAATCCAGAACTGAAAGACTGGAGAGGAAGCACACTGGGACTGGGTGATTAAAATTTATCAGGGAGGCTAGAGACCAGCAGTTATGTTCCGTGAACATACACCATCACCTCCCTAATCCACTCAACTCTAATAACCACAGCAATAAAAGGACTGTTAATGGGGGGCTGGCCAAACTAGCTGGAAGAACTTGGCCAGACCCCAAAGATTCTTGCTGCAGCACCCTTTCCATCAAAGCTTCTGACAGGGAAGCAGTAGCATAGCAGAATATTGTAGTAGTAGTTGGTTCTGGTGACTGTGTTACCCTTAATGCTTCATTAGAAGTGCACTTTCAGTGGTAGAAAGCCAGCAGTGGGGAATCTTTAGCTGGGGAAAGAGAGTTGATATTTCCAACTTTAGAGGAAGAATGGATAGCTGGTCTTATTTCATTTTTTTCCTCATGAAAGATAATGCTGGATCATTCCTACTAGTGAAGGAGGTGAGGATATTAGATATTTACTGTAATAGATTACACTTCTTTTTCCTTCTTCCAGTTTTCTCCAGGGAAACAAATGTGAAGCTTGCATTTTCACTTACTCTGCTGTTGGCCTCAGTCGTATTTACGCATTGCTTGGTTATTTTGTTTCTTTTAAGATAAATTTCACTTTCCCTGTCTCTAGTGTCTTGATGTATTTTTCCAAATAAGTGGCTGTCTGAATGAGCTAATAGTGAGAGTCACAGATGGACAGGCTGCACTTTAGAGTTGGCAGATGGGGACTTGAGACAGGAAGACAAATCTCTTTCAGACTGCTGGGTTACTGGGGAGAGTTGATTAGGGGGTCTCTGAAGTGAGCACACACTGCTCCGTGTCGGAGGAGTGGAGGGATCAAATGACACTTTTGTTTGAATTGAGAGGTGTGCTCAGCTGTCTGAGGCGCTGCTGTGGGCTGTGAGGGATGGCACGGAGCAGGCTGGCTCACGGGGGCAAAGCTGCTCTCACACCCCTGCAAAAGCAAGCCATGGAATCTGAAAACACCAGGGAACAGAGTCAGGAACTTAAGGACCTAGGAGACAGAGACATCCTGCTTTCAAACACACTCTGCCAATTCCTGCCTGTTCACATTTATGTTTTCTTCCTTCTTGTGTGCAAGGAAAATATCCTATAAACAGGCAGAATGGCATTTAAATGTCACCACTTGCTGTCCTTTTGACTTGAAAGGAAAATGAGAAGAAGGATTAGTTATACCGGGGCCAGAGGTGGGAGTCCTTTGCCTTTCCCTTCCTCCTCAGTGTCAGCAGTAGAGCCCAGAGTGAGCTGTGGCTCGGGCTGAGGTGTGTCTGTTCCACAAACACACTGACACACCTGCAGACATGGTCCTTGGGGACGCTGCTGTCCCAGGAAAGCCTGCAGGAGAGCAGGAGACCAATTTACTGGTCTGGCTCTTTTAGTTCTGCTTCCCACCAATGCCTAGTGGTGGGGCTCAGGAAATGTTATTTTTACCAAAGCTGAGGATTTTGTGCATATTATAGAACAGGCAAGAGTCGACATCCAAAAAAGAAATTAAGTAATTTACCCTCAAGCTTTGCAGAAGTCAGCCAACATGCAAAACCTCGTGTTTTCAGAGCACACGAGAGTATGTCTCTGTTCTTTAACAGTGCTTTATATGTCCCTTACAAACTGCCACTTTAAGAAACATCATATATGTTCCTTGGTAGTTGTTGTTATCAAGCAGATTTATAGCCTTCTTTTAGGAAGACAGAAGACTGGGAGTCACTTGTACAGATTTTAGTTTTTCTTTTCTATGAATAAGTCATGGCAATACAAGGGGATATGATGGGAATGCTTTTAACAGAGGTGTGTCTCTTCTACAGCCTTGTTATAAAATGAGGGAAGTCAGAAAATACCTACTTAGCATATGCATCAGTGTGATAATCCCTGCTTTTTTCCCACATGATGGTCTCTTGTGATGTTTCAATTTTAAAAAAAATGCAAAGCAGGAAGATATTTCTTCTGAAGTTTTAAAATATAATTTGTATAGTCACAAGTCTTCTACTGTGAACATATTTTGTGTACTGAACTGCATTTCCCTCCCTTCCTGTTCAGCTCCAATTTCCCTGCTTTAAAGTTCTCTGTTTCCCCCAACAGCAGCATGATCCATGGCCATACACATGGGTTGGACTTTTCTATCTTTTCCTTGCCTGCATCAGTATTGACAGGCACCTGCTATACAAAAAAAAAGGGACCTTGCATTTCTTAAGCTGTGTCAAATCCTGAAGCAGTTCTTGGAGACTTTCTTAGGGCATAGAAAAGCAAAGGGAGAAGTTTAACTCAGTGCAGTGACCATTCCTGTTTCTGTCTCACAGTGAGGGTTGGTGCTTTGTTTGTCTTCCACAATAAGAGGCAGAGGGTTAGATTTATTTGATATTTTTCCCTGCCATATAATGGAAACCTTAAATTGATAAAAAGGGGAAATCAGTAGAAATTGAACTGAAAGAAAGAGAGAGATATATAAGGCTAAAATACATTCTTCATTTTGTTTCTGCTTTGGAGTTTGGTCAGATTTTGGCCTGAGCAGAAGAAATGCCCAGGAAGTTTGGACATGGAAAGACACCTGGGACAGACACCATGCAATCTCCTGAGGGATGTGCAGGCTGACGTCCATATAAATGTATTTAATAAGTATAATTTGTTGTTTCTAAAACACAGAACACAATGAGTCCTGCCAGGGATCTGTAGCCCATGATCAGAGAGAAATTTCTTTATTGTTATTAGTTAAGCATTACTTCAGTATCAGCTGAGTATCCACAGCTTGTTAAAAAAATTCATGTTCTAAAAGTAGATTAATTTTAAAGGGTTATCCCTTCAAAATCCCTGTGCTACCCTTTAGAGTTAGGGTTATCCTTCTAAGGATAAAAGGAAAGCAAAGACTCGTGCCTGTGAAACATCCAAAGGAGAAATTAGTACATATGGATTTCTTGCCTTCATTTTACTGATAAAAGCTGCTTTTGTGAGTAGCAGTTGTCTCAGCCCCTTGCTAGTGATAGGTATGTCATGTCCTGGTGACAGTTCCAATGTTGTCCCTGTGTGCAGCTGTGGAGCCCTGGGACTCCTAAAGACCTCACCAGATCTTTGGTTTTGCCCCAAGAATTTATTATTTCTATACAACTTCCAGGGAAATTATGATAATTCAAACTCTCTTTGGTCCCTGTGTGTAGACTTGAATTTATCATTTTGATATAGGTCAATTTTGAAGTTGCTGAAATCTTCAAATATCACATTTTTAGTTTCTGGTTTTTAAGGGGTCACAGCAGTAAGATTTGTTATTTATTCTTGGAAGGTTGCATTGGCAAAAATAGAGGTTGAGCTGAGATTTGAAGAAAAATCCAGATGAGTGCAATCTTGAGAGACAAGGCGTGGAAGAGTCTATGAGTGTGTTTGTGTCCCTCCACACATCTTACAGAAGTTAATAGAAAGGTACTGCCATTGTCACCCCCCTTAACACAAGTGTTTTTCAAAGATAAGGCAGGACTCTGGTAGTCTCAGGAAGTTTTTTTCAAGCTAATGCAAACTTCCTCCAAGCATGCATTGGTGCATGAGTCTGGCTACAGAGAAAGGACAGTCACCTAGAAATGTCAGGTTACTGTAAACAAGAAGTTAAAGTTTCTTTTCAGTGTGTATTTATGGCATACTTCTTTAAAAAACCAATAACTCTATATTTTAATAATAGGCTTTTCACTCTCAATAATTCAAACATTTAACATCCTATCAGATTTTAGTTTCCTTTTTAATAGCATAAATGATATAACCTGCACAGTATAAGGGAAAATATTTTTTACTCTCATATATTCAGAGACACACTTTAAAATGTTTTCAAGCACACTTTTCAGGGAAATAAGAATTTCACAGAATATAAATTTCCCTGATTACAGCTCAGAACTCATCTAAACCCTTAAAGGGAGGGGAAGGTACATAGAGAAAATGTTGCACTCTGTAGTGAACCTTAAATCAGACTAAGTGTTTGCAATGTTTGTGTTTGTATTGGCTTCCATGAATCTGAGGCCACATTTATCATTCTGATTTTTTTAGAATGCTCCTAATGCTAGATAGCACCATACTTAAAGGCAGGAAGGAAATAAATTTTTAATAAGCAGCCTCTGAATAAGGACTGAGAGCAAAATAGTTGCCTGCCCACTTAAATGAGGGCTGGCCTCAGCTCAGAGGAGGGTGTGGTGTTTTCTGAGGGTGGGAAATTGATTCAGCAGAGAGAGACCTCCCTCTTCACTTCTACCTGAACTTCATGCCCTCAGGTGTTGGCATTGGTTTGTCAAAGGCTTTCTGAACCACTGATGTGTGCTGTGTCCATCACCAGGAAACAGCCATAAATCACAACAAGTGGTTTGCTTTTGTTGTTATTCTGGAGTTTATTTATAGGGTTGTTGCTTGCTGTACAAACAAGCTGTATTGTTTGAGCTGCCAGTGGAGGAAAGGCAGACAACTCAAAGGTGCACACTTTTAGTTCCAAATGCTCTTTGCTACAGACAGTGACCTTAAACGTTGCACGTGCACTTCTTCAGTGTTGACAACATACAACTAAAGAGTTTCATATGGAAACTCTTGATATCTGTTCAGGATTCCCACTGGTGCCAAGTAAAATTGTATCTATCCTGTATCTAAAACAAGGCAGGCTGCACAGGCTAACAAGTAATTCTACTTTTTATAAAGGAATACCAACTTCTGGAAACTCTGGGGGTTCCCCCCCATAATTTCTTTCTGTATCTTTTTGCAAAGTGCACTTGATTTTTCATGAAACAAATTTTTCTTTCTTTATTAGTGTTCATGCTTGACTAGAAAAGCCATCAGTGCCCAGTGTGTGAGCCTGGGTTGGATGATGATTAGCAGGAGGGTAATGAATCAGCCTGGTATTTACATTTGTGGGATAAATCCTGGGCTCCAGCTGAACGTCAATAGTGTGTTGTTGTTGTGTTTTATAGCATTCAACCAAAACCCTGTGCTTAAGAAAGAAAGAGATTTTAGTAATCTCCAAAAAGTAGGGATGGGAAAACTTAATGTTGCTTTGCTTTCAACAAAGTCTGAGAACTATTTTCACCAGATAAGTTTTGTAAAACCCTTTCTTGGTTTGTGATCTTTTTCGCTTCTAAATATGAATGCTATGTAAAGCTTTTTTAATATGGTGAGAAAGCATTTACTTTTTCTCCTAGACTTCATAAGGGAATAGTGTAAAAACAAACCCAAATCAAACCTTTATATTTTCATAAAAGCTAGATTAAATTAAAGCTTCAAAAGTTTCGAGTTCTGCTCAGAAATTCTGATTTTTATTTACATTGCCTCCTTGTCACCTTGGAAACACTGCTCTATGCAGAATAGCACCGTGGAAGTGTGGGTCCCAGTTGCAGTTCTTAAATTTCTCCTTTGCAAAACATCTCCCAGAACTTGAAGATGCAGAGCATAACTTTACCTGTGAGTATTTTCAGTATTTTTCTCCAACTTTGGTGTTAACATTTGTTAACATTCCTTGGTAACAAAAGGGAAAAAATGACCTTGAAATGTACGTGTACATCTTTATCCACAGTCACCTTCCTGTAATATAACAAAAACCTTGCCCCATAAGGCAACAAACTGCACTACATGAGCAATACATGTAGCAATACAAGGCTCTTGTTGCTGATGCTGAAGTGTTAGGTCTTTCCTGAGACACTGATGTAAGAGAATAGAGAGAGAGACACACATTTCTGCAAAGCAATAATTCAGCCCAGAATTTTAATATAAAGAACACCAAGGCAGTATCCTGTTATCTGAATTTTAATGACTGTATCTTTTTTATCCTGTCAGTTGTAGCAAGGATGTGAGAGGTTTCATGAAACATTAATGGCTCTAACTGCAGTCTTCTCCATCTCCCTTTTTCTCCCTTTTTTTGTTCTCCTGATGTGATGTAAAATATGAATTTGTGCAGTGGGTGCTGTCTGCACAGGGCTGTATTGCTTGCTTGATCTTGCAGCAGTGACTGTGATCCCTGTTTGGGCTGGGAGCTTCCACAGGCTGCCTAGGGAGAGGGAAAGGGCTGGAGGTGCATGGAGAGGAAGATCTTGCTGATGACAGATCATAAACAATTTTGAATACAGTCCATATTTTAGGGACTTTCAAATAAAGTGCCAGCTGGATGTTCTGCAATAGCCTGAGTCTCATCTGTAGATGGCTGGTTGCTGGCTGGATGAAATGTTCAAAAGGTAAAAAGCCACAGGGAATGTCAGATCCTCTCCCCTCCTCAAGCCTTGAGAAACAGGACTGAGAATGGGGTAGAGAGGGACTAAACCACAGCAGTTTTTAGGGCTCATTGGGTGCAAGAGCTCGCCAAAGGATGTGGAGATTGTTGTATGTGCCAGGCACTGCATGGGCTAAGGATAATGAACTGCTCCAACAGCCAGTGTCTCAAACCTAAAACCCATGCAAGGTGGTGTTGCCATTTGACTGAGCACTCTCACATTATAACTTCCAGGGGAGCATTGTAGGACAATACATAGTTCCAAGCCAAATGAAGAAACCTAGAGGCAAACAACCTAGAGCACAGCTTAATACAGGCACAGAGGCCAAGCATGTTTGCAATGCAGCGTGTGAGGTGCCGCAAAAAGCAAATTCAGCACTCTGATCCGCAAGAGGCATAATAGGAAATGTTCCTATTTATTCAGAGGAAGCCTGTTAGAACCATAAATATGCATCGTGTGATGCCATAATATAGTGTCAATAATGTGGCAACGGCAGATGTAAGCCCTGGTGTGTTTATTTTCATCCTAAGACAGTATGACACCAATGTGTTCAGTGAGAGGGTGTCACCACACCACTGTGCCACGTGTGTGTCGTGCTCTCTGCCATTCCCTGGGATTGGGATATTTGCTAGCAGAAGTTCTGCCCTTCATGAAGCTGAGAAACAAACCCACAAGGCTTTGGGGAGCAACACTCCAACAGGCTGCCACGCTCTGTGCCTCCGTGCTCTCCTCGCCTCCCCATTCCTTAGGCAGCTCCATCCGTTAGGAATAGCCTGACCTCCAAGTTTCCCTCTTCTTGTCTCTGGAAAATAGAAGGCAAAAATATGGCTTACTCTTCCAGGGGCTGGAGAGCAGTTTTCTTCCTTCCATGGGGTTTGTGTCTGTCTGGAGGCCCGGGATGAATTTGGGATATCAGGGATACGCTGAGTGAGGCCGAGGCCTTCTACTGTAAGTGCATTTAAATTAAAGCAGAGGTTTATGTGGAAAAATGAAAAGACAAAGCATTAGCAGCTTTTGCTTTTGTTTTTCTGAAAGCATTCTTTCAGTTTTCTGTGATTTTCTGCTCTGGGAGCTGTGAGGAAGGTTGGAAAGGTGTATCGTGGCCTATGCACTGGGTGTGTCACGGCCTGTGTGCATCGGGTGTATGATGGCTGTGAGAAGCAGCTTGGGATTTTGTACAGTAAATAAAGCAATATTTAGTAACAGCACTGAGTTTGGTTAGCATGGGCACGCTGAACAGCTGGAGAAACAAATGGTGTGGCAGTGTAGTGTGCTGTTTAGCCATGGACCAGTGGAGTCTGCGGCCGTCCGCAGAGCCAAACTGATAAACGCAGGTGTTAACAGGTCTGATGCATATTTAGATTTCATCCATTAGAATGATCTATTTTGGAATGAGCTTGCAAATGAATAATCAAGTGACATTCTCTGTGGAACAGACTTGACTGCTAGTATACTGCAGAGCCTTAATGAAAAGAACTGCAGAAAAAGCAAGGCCCAAAGAAAAGTCGATGCGAAATAAAATTCAGTTCACTCTGGCTGTGCTAATTAAGGGAGCTTACACATTTTACTATGATTAACTGAGATGCAGTGGTAGAGCTCAATATAAGTGGGAGTTCATTTCATTGTCTGTAGTTCTACCTTTTTATTTAACAAATGCTTCTTGACTTAAATGGTAATCTCTAATTGCAAAATGTCACAACAAATATACACATTGTGTTACAAAAAGAAAACTTTGTCTGTTTGTATTATTTTCGCTATTGTCCCAGGCTTTCTTAATTCTTCCATCTTCCTTCATTCAGCATGAAGTTCACAGTATGTCTGTCTGAAACAACAACAAAATAGCATTCCTATTATCAATGAATCAGTGGCATTGACAAGCAAGATTGAAACAAATAATGCTGTAATAATGGTGGATGGTTTGTTTGAAATCTGAGTTTTCTTCCTGATAGAAGCAGGAAAGGTTTTGATGGAAAACAAAAAAGGTGACATTCTGTGCTAGTTGACATCAATGTGTTTGCCTAGACTCTAGAGAGATTCTCCTTATTGCAGAATCAGGGCCAACATTAGGAGATTAAGGGTTTATATGACAGGCAGTTAATAGAAGGATGTTTGTGGGAGGAATGTCTGGTTTTCCTAGGGTGAAAAATAGAGGGAGAATAGGAAGGGAAGGGAAGGAAAAACAGAAAAAGCCAGATAAAATGAAGGGGCAAGTCTTCAGAAATGGAGTGGGCCAGTCTGAGGACTCCCGTGCACTGCTGTTTTGAGGAGGAGGCTGGACTTGCATGCAGTGTAATGAACAGCAGGCATCCTGTGCCTGCCTTGGTCTGTCCCCTCAGTGCAGCAGCAGAAATCCCTGCCTTCAGCATTAATCTGGATTCACTCAAAGCAGTACACACTGGGGAAAGGCTTCTGTTGCTGTAATGTTCTTTGGGAAAACAGGAAGCATTTGCAATGGAAAATGTGCAATATGAGTGATAAAGAGGGTCACCGAGGTTCAGTCCTGCAGAAAAAATGTCCTTCATTTGTTTTTTGAGTATGGAGCAGGAGGGAGATAACATTTCCTCTGTGTTGAAGCTGATGATTCTAGAACTAATGTGAAAACCCCAAAGTTGGGGGAACACATTAAAAGGAAGGACATGACAGCCAAAGAATACAACACAGATTAAGACAGTATTTCCTGTCCCATTTACAAAATGCTATTTATAGTTTCAGCTAAGAATATACATGCAAGGCCTGACCATATATAGAAAATCACAGTACACTAAAAAAGTGGTTTTCTGATTCAATTTTGGACTTTATTAATAACTGGCAGCTTTATCACAACATACATTAATTACCTGTAGAGCTACATTTGCATAGCAATACATTTGCATAACAACACAGCTGCCATTTAAAGCAAAAAACACACTCAGATGTTCCGCAGATATAAGAATTTTGTTTGGATTTCAGAAAATGTGCCTGTTAGAAGATTTAAGCAGACTATGAAATAAGACAGTTTCCCTGCTGGTTCTGCCTATGTAAGTCATCCACATCAGCACAGGTGATGAGGAGATACCAAGTACCAAAGGAGTTCCATTCTTATTGCCCCAGACTGTAGGGCAGTCTGTTTTCTCAGCTTGGCATTGAATTCACTGCAAAGGTACTACCTAATGGTATGTTCAGAATATTGAAACAATGTATGGAATTTTCTGTTGTGTTGGGTTTTTTCATTTTCTTCCTTCTGCCAAATATCAAGTCCTCAAACAGGAAAATAATGACATTTGTATGTATGTGTAATTCATCTTTCGTAGTGATGAAAGTTTCATTGTCATTGCTGCATAAACCTGTGAATTAATGTCCTGCCAGATGTGTAATATTTTAAATAATAGTTGGCTGTGGAGGCAGGAGCAGTCATTTGCCTCAGGACAGGCAGACGGAGCAGAGCTCCAGGTCTGCCCACTGTGAACATTTTAGATGCTGTGGGGTGCCACATCCTCATCTGCCATCACTTTATGTCTGTGTGGTGCAGCTCCTACTTCTTCCTGAGTTAGTGTGCTGAAATGTTGACTTTTCAGAATTTCCTGGCATGTGAATAAATGCAAGAGTAGCAAGAAAAACAGCAAGTGTTGAATGCATTGGTTGCCTCCAACTCAGCTGCTGAGTATGCAGTGCTGCTGTTTCTGACACACTGCTGTCTTGCATAATACTTTTGTATTTTTCTTTTCTGTGCACTGAGAGCAAGTTGTTGTGCTTACGGGCCTGTGTGTAACTGGACCCTCATTCACCATTGCACTGTCCCCAGAGACTCTGAGCTGAGCATTAGGTTTCAGACAGGTTTTGAATTTGTTTGGGGATTTATCATCTTCACTGGGCTACTGTTCTCTGTAATACTTTGGTGTGAAGTACTTGCCCTTAAGTGTTTCCATTGCTGGAGATCCAATTTCCAGAAAGTCAGCTGTCCATTAAATACTAGTTGCAGTTTTTTGGTCTCATATCCCTTGTTCAATTTCCATTGAGGAAACTGACTTCAGCTGAGTTGCTCTAGGTATAAATCAGTGTGATAGAAGGCAGGGTTTGTCCCTTTCCTTTTCAGCAAAATTGTGTGCTTTCATTGTCTGGTAAAAGATAATCTTCCCTCTTTCTGACTTGTTTGATGCTTATCAGAATCCCCTGAAATCTACAACAGAGATGAAATAATCCACCTTACTTGCTGCCTAAGTGATGTATACCACATCGTTAAATACTTACACTGCTATCCAGCTTGCTGTTTCAACAATTTGCTGTTCAAATACTCCTTCTGCAGATGAAATACCTGTAAAACTGATGCTCAAAAAACACATGTAGGGATAGGTGCTTTTCTCAAAGACTGAACACCTTTGCTTCTGTTTGTTTCTTGCCCTTCATTTTTGCTTTCTAAACCATGTGCTTTTCTGTCCATCGCTTGCACGTTATTCACTTTTCTCACCTCATTTTCAAGGCCTTCTCCTGAGCTTGGAATTCTTCTTTGGACCAGAACAGTCTGCCACCACTTTTTTCCTCTCAGACAGTCAGTATTTAGTGCTAATTCAGTACCATGTTTCCACTGCTGATCAAAAGTCCAAAGCTTTTTGTCCGACTTGCCTATCTCATGTTAACCTGGAAATCTAACTATGAAATGCCAGCTTCCTTTTGAGTCAGCTGGCAGAAACTGATCTGATGGGCTGGAACTAGGAAAGTATGGTGCCTGGAGGCCTGGGCATGTGCATTGTATTCCTTTGCACTAATCCAGATGGATTGGGATGAATACAGAGCTCCTGAAGGTGAGATATGGTTTGGGTCCCAAGTGAAACGTGATCCGGGTACATTCCACATCAGAATGTGGAGTATTCCACGCTCCACTCCCTGGCACTGTGAACAGGCAGCAGCTGTATGTCTGAATTTATGCCAGAAGTAGGTTAACTGCAAGGAGAGACGAGATCAGCCCCAGTTAATCCCTAGTCCTCAAGCAGCAGCTCTTACTTTCTCAAAGTGAAAATGGGCTGTGCATAAGACATAATCTCTGTGTTAAAGATGATATTTGTGTTGAATGTAAGTGGTGATAAGCCTTGTGAATATGTGGCAGAGTGCCAGGGTGGCACCCACCTGTCCTTGCTCCAGGAATCAGGAGGGTTGGCAGAATGCAGGACAGATCTTTGCTCCTGTCATGTGCACAAGAACCATCCAATATTGTTTCACGTGTTCTCGTTTACTAATGCGTATCCTACAGTGAATGGAAATGACTCTGCCTTTCTCCCCAAGTCACCAGGGATGCAAACATGTCACTGGACAAACCAAGCAAATGAAAACTAAAGTCCTGATGGAATCTGTGTAATGATGCAAGGTGATCAATTAATGAAACCACATGGATTCCTGGGTTTGCCTAATACTCACCCAACTTTCACAGCAGGAAAATTTCCTTGATCTGTGTTCAGATTAGGGTTTAGGTTCCCCCACTCTATGAATTTTCTCATTTTAGAGAAAGCTATTGGAGAAGATCAGATTTTTTTAAAATTCTTTTTTCTACTAAGTTTTGGGGTGCAGAACTTCTCTATTATTTCAGTTATTTAAGCAGCTATTCTTAGGTTCAAGCAAACAAAGCTCTCCTGTTTTCCATAGTTGCATAATTAATCTGTAAGAACTTTGACATTTCAAAGACTGCGCTGTTCCTAGCCTTTGCTGGTATCTGCATATTTCTCTCTAGATTTTTGGCCTGATATTTACACTTAATGAATGAACATGAACTCAGACTCTTGAGGTCTGTTCAGGTTTTTTTTTTTGTGGTTGACGAAGCCACAGAGGGTAAACTTTTTGGTATTGTTTCCTTTATTATTATCTAGTCTGCTCCAAACTGCAGTAGTGAAGAATTTGCTGGATCCCTTAGACATTGTGAACTGTTCAGGATTTGGCTCTCTTGGCTGCAATAGCAAGCAGGAAAATTTTCCATTCTGGAAAGAAGGAAAGTGGGAAAAATTTCCATTATTGTCTTCCATGCTTCAAACTGGTATAAATTTTGTTTCAGCACCAAACTTTGTAGCCTTGTGAGGACCATGGGTGAAAGAGCAATGAGACAAAGCTGGGTGTTTCTAGGCCCATACAATGAACGAAATCACAGTTAGGCCATTGGGTGTATGTCTCACAACATGTGGTATTATTGGCAGATGACTGTGAATTTAAGAAATTTACTTCTGATGACCTCTCTTCTTTTTTTCATGGTGGTGTGAAGACCAGTACTGCTTCCCCAAGGCATGTGGTACAAAAATAATCACATTCCCCCAGTCTGTTGGAAGTGCAAAGAAAAAATGAGTGTAGTATATTCTTTCCGTCTTTCTTTTTTTTCCTTTTTTTTTTTTTNTTTTTTTTTTTTAAATATTCTGGTATGCCAAAGGGAATGTATGTGTCTCTCTGAAGAGCAGTTGTTCAAGAACACTGTTTGTTTGCTACCACAAGTCCACTGGAAAGTTGCAACAAGTTTGCACCATGAAATTCAGTCCCCAGGTAGCCACTGGGAAAGATGATGCTGTGTAACTCAGGGTGAGGATGCAATGAGATATCACCCAGACTTCAAAACCCTGGGTAGTAATTATATAATACAAGATATTGCTCTTTCTGGTTAAACTTGGGCTCAACATGTGTAGCTAAAGAAGATAAATTAGCTCAGCATTTATTGATCTATTTATTTAGGGAGAGCTACTTCCCTCTTGGACCACCTCCTGGATCTCTGATAGGGGTCTGTTCCACGCAGAATAAAACCAGCTGCCTCCTTGAGGTAGTTCCTGTAACTGTGGGTCTGCAAGGAACAGAGGGGATTGGCATTACCTTCAATGATATCTGGACCTAGCACAGGAAGAGCTGCAGGCAATCTCTGCAATGCTAGGCTTTAAAATTCTGGCTGGTACTGGCTGGTGATCAGCTAATGATGAGGTGCAGTCTGTACTTGTTAGAGGAAACATTTTCTTCATGGCAGAAGGATTCCCTTGGGAGGCCTTAGCAAATCATCCCCTTGGAGATTTCACCGCAGCTGCAGGTACCATCCCCTCCCATCTGGGCACCTGTGGCTCTGCTCTGCCCTGCTGCATTCCAGACAGTTTTCTGTGGCTCCACACCAGCTCAGCTGCTGGCAGGAGCAGAAGGGAGCAGCTCAGCAGCAGCTGGCAGGGGCATCCCGGCAGCCCAGATCTAACCTGCCACCAGACACTGGGCGCACTGATCCACAAAGCGTTGTCATTTCAAGGTTAAGTGCACAGTCTGGAGATGTTATGTGGGAGAGCCATTCCTGTGTTCACAGAGTGTGTGCCTGATATGTATTTGGCTTTATTGGATATGTACAACTTTTCTTCAGTAAGTAATGCTGCATGGATGGAGTGCTGAAAATGTTATTTATGGAGAAGAAACAACAGTTAGTGTTTGGCAATGTGTGTGTATGTGTGTAGATGCTGGTGTTGAATTATCAGTGAAAACAGTCCTTTAATAAATATGTGAGGGTATTTCATTGAGATCACGTGTGATTTCATACCCTGGTAGCCCCACAAAAGGCAGCAGAGTGGTCTATGCTCCTAGAATAAAACCAAAATATTAAACTTAATCTACTCATAAAATTAGGGGGAAAAATGCTAACTAGTTCTCTTTGGTCTCTGTATGTGAAAAACCTTCTGTCTGTCCTATAAAGACATACACACAAGGTTCTTCCAGGGCAGAAAACTAGAAATAAAAATGGGAAGAAACTGTTGTTGAACAGAGAATTGCCCATGTTGCATTTCTGAATATATCCTAATCTTTGACTATGGGGGCAGCTTTCAAGAGTGGTTCAGTTTTGGGTTTGTCAGTCTTCTGGGAAGAAATTGTCACCATCTGCAAAGGCAGCAAAAACTCTTATAGAATATTTATAAGAGCATGTTTTCATTTTACTGTATAACTGATAAAATCATATTCTTAATAGCATACAGCAGTTTTTGTAGGTAGGAGGTGACATCATAAAACCTTTTCATGAGAATTAGGTGAAGGTATTTGGTAGAATCAGTAATTCATTCTTAAATACTATAGAGAATAATTCACTTTTGATCATTCAACCAACAAATCTGGCTTTTAGGGTTGGGGTTTTTTTTGAGTAAAATAGATGAAATCTTACATCTGGATGTTTTCAAAACATCATTAGATCTGCTTTTATTTTTTCTTTGTATCATCTTAGAACATGCTTTAGGACTAATAGCCCAGGCTAATCATGAACAAAATGCACACACAGGGATAAATTCAGTCAAAAAGGGTTATCAGCTGGTCACTGCTAAATTCGGATTGCACTAAAATAGAAATCCTTCAAGTATATCACAATTTTGTTGTTCTTCATAAAGCAGTGAAGTAGCAGAGTGTCCAGTGCAAAAGCTTTGCTTTACCCCTGTGTAACCGAGCTAAGAATTCCGAATGAAGGAAAAACTCCTGTGCAGTGACACTAACAACTTTTTCACACGCTGAGACAGAGCTCTAATACAATTATCATTAAACACGTCATAATATTTGCAACACAGACGTTCATTTTTGTAGTCTTTTAAAGAGGTTGTAAGAAATAAACTCAGAAACCTCATTATTCTTTACTTCTTTTCTGAACCTATTGCAGGTAATAATTTTTCTCCCAACAATAGGCTGTAATTTTGTTATGGCTGCAGAAATTTCTGTATGAACGTGCTAACAGGCATAATTCTCTAATAGCACGATAGATCTGTAATAATTTAGTTAATCTTGTGTTGCATTGTCTCTGAGCTGTGCTCAGCACAGGATTGTGTGTCTTGCACTAAGCTGCTGTTGACGGGGTCTGGCCTCACATCAGGGGCTGCCCCAGCGTCAGGTGAAGTCAAATCACATCTGCCATTAGTGGAACTGCACAAAATCTGTGCCAAACAGCTGCTGCTGTCCTGGGGGCTTCAAAAGGCTGGGAAGGTTTGTGCTCTGGCTTGGTGGGATGGAGGGAATGATCCCTCAGGCCCCTGCCCCAAAGAACACAAAGAGCACGAGAAGATGGGTGGAAGCAGGATGGGAGGATCGGTGTTGTGGGGGCTATTAGACTACCTGCAAAAAAAAAGCATTTTAAGTAATTCATTTATGCTTTTTAAGTAATTGCATTCAAAAATGCAATTAAGTATTTCATATTGTCCTTCAAATTTTAAAAGATTACATTTGACTTGAAAGAATTACTAAAAATTGCTAAGAAATGTGGGAATATTTAATTTCTTAGCGTTTTAAATGCAAACAAACAACAAAAAAATCTCAGTATCATAAATTGGGTTAGGCTGGGGATATGGTGTATGGAAATATTTGCAGTTCACTTTGTTCAAAATCCCCCTGAGTGTCAGCTCACTCTCAAGTGTCAGCATTGCTGTGTTTTAATACCCAATCTGCCTTTCTTCCTAAGATTTTTCCAGACAAGTTGCACGTATAAATTTCAATCAGCATTCTCTACAGGATTTTTAAAAAATACTACTGAGATCAATTTAAAATAACATTTCCAACGAAGTTTTAAGCTTCCTGCTATTATTTTCAAAATGTACTTCTCATATGCAATTATGTTATTAAATTGTTGTCCGTATCATAAAAGGGAAGACAACAAAATTGCTGTTAAATGAAAATATAGAACAATTTTTTACTCATTAAAGAAGAGGATTGCAGAAATGGGATTGTGATATGATACATCACTTTTAATTTCTACAGAAATGTACCTACTGTATATTTTGGGTTGTGTGCTTCCTAAGCTTTGAAAATTGTTCAGGCTGGCTTTGTCTCCAGAAAGGCAGGAGTCGGGATCTCTGACATGGAAATAGGGAGAAGTGTGTGGGAAGCAGGGGGATGTAAAGAGGAGATTCACCCTAACACTCCCCCCAGCATAAATAGATCATTGGAAAGAATAAATCACTTTCCTCTCCCTTATTAGTTCCCTCTTCCTTATTTTGCTGCCATCCTCCATCCATCTATCCATCCCCTCACCCCCCCAGACAGTTCCACCCTACTCTTAAAGAAAAGCTTTTCCATCTCTCCTCTGGCCTTCCAAGCAGAGTCACAACCACCTGGTGCAAGTGGCTCTGATGCAAAGCTGGTGACAAGTGCCAGAATAACGTGCCAGGGTTTAACTCAGCATTCTGGCTAAGTGATGCTGCCCAGCTGATGCTGCCTTGGAGGAGATGAGGCTGGGGGTTTCTGAGCAGCTGACAGAAGCTTCCCAGAGGCAGAATAGGATGCTAATGGGATTCTGGGGTTAATTAACCCCAGATAAGGAGGTTAATTAACAGAGTAGCAGTTAGAAATAGAATATGACAGGTTACTGATGGCTTTCCTATGATCTTGTATTGTGTCAGAGACAACTCTGCACGTTAGGAGAGGGGATTCCAAACCACTAACTCATTTAGGGTTCCCTCTGATCAGCAGGAAATAACTGTTTGATTAGTTGCAGTGGTGAATTAGTTTCAGTGGTCATTTGGGTGACAGTGATTGCACGATGAGTAGAAAAGGAAGGAGTGACAACAGCAGGGCTAGATGTAAAAGTCCTCACAAAGAAAATTTTAGGAAATGGTTGGTATGTTGGGCTTCTGAGGTCATTTTGAGGATTGAAGTGTACAAAATGCTAAACCAAACCAAAAAAAAAAAAAATCCCAGAAGTTGTTTTGAGGAATTGGGCCAGAAGAAAATCAGTGACTACTCTGATGAAAGGGAAAGAGAAACTGAACAACAATATATGCTATAGCTCCATCAGGAGTTCATAAAAAAGTGGACAACGATGCAAAAGAATAAACAAGGTAAAAATGATCCAACTACAAATAAGACACAAGGTTAAGGATGATTGGACATGCTGAAAGAAAGCTGGAAAAGCTGAGGCCTAAAATTAATTACCAGAACATAAAAACTGAGTAGAGGGCTGGCATCCTCACAGAGGAGATCTCAGTGCAGGAACAGCAGCCAGCCCAGAGCAGGGAAGGACTGAGATGAAGAATAGGATTGAAGTGACAGGGCGTGAGGATTCAGACTGAGGAAGGATTCCTCCTTGCCCTTTGATGTAGTGAAACATCCCCCCTGAAAAGAACAAGTCAGTGCCCTTGCTGGCCTGGAGATTCAGTCTGGCTCACTAGGTGCTACCGAGCCTTCTGTGCAGCAGCCAAATTCTCCCTGCCTTGGGCCCTCTCCCCCAGCCAAACAACAGTGAAATGACTGAGAATTCTGCTTCTCTTTATAACTTGATCTAAATTGTTCTCCAGGTTTGGGGGCTGAGTATCTGCCAGCTGTTTTGCATGAGAATTGTCTCTTTAGGATTAAAAAAAAAAAGAATTGGGAAAATTTAAAATCTTAGTTGTAAATAAAAAAACCTACAAGAAAAAATAATTTAGTAAGTTTTTTCACATCAGAGAGGAATGACTTGTTGAGAAGCTGGCACTAGTATTTTATTTCATCAGAACAGTATCTAGATCAGCTATGATGTGTTTTCCAGATATCTTCAATTTAAGGGGAATGAAGGAAATTGTGGGAAAATCTTCAATAACCCCCTATTTGTGGTTTATTTTGGTTTTGACAGCCAAGAGACTAGTCCAGCAAAAACTGGTTAAAGTAAAAATGCAAATACGCAAACCAGCTCTTCAGGTTGCAGCACTTCCAGTGAAATCAGCGTGTTTTCTAAAACCTGTGGGCAAATTGCAGTTCCTTGTTTGTGCCAAAGACATGGCTTTATACAGCGTGCTGTGAGGTCTGAGGAAGTCTCAGGTAGGGTTGTCCTGCACGGCTGGGAGTGTGAGGACAGCGCGCATCTTCCTGGAGAGGTTTCAGCTTGGGGCTCCTATTTTCTAAGGAGACAATTGCCACTTCTCAACTGCTGCTAATAGACATGTGTGATCTGAAAGAGACCCAGAGCTGCCAGCACCCAGTGACATCAGGCTTTTTGCCTCTGCTGGTGAAAACAGTTATTCTCACAATAAGACGCAGTGCTGGCCAAAGGAATAAAAAATGGCAGTTTTTACCTTAATGGGTGCAATTTGAGGAGCTGGAGTCATTTCAGGAACGCATTCCGACACGGCAGGAAATGCATTAAAGGTGTTAGTGTCTGACTTAGTTGAAAATGAGGAGGGCTGGCAACAGCAGTAGCCAAGTTGAAAGTGAGTGCTGCACACCAGCACCAGCAAACCTTGAGCAGGGTCTGAGCAGTTGCTGCAGTCAGAGCAAGGAGACTTTAGGGTAGTGTTGCGTTTGTCCTTTCTAAGCATTAATTTTTAATAAATATGACTTCAGAGATTCATTCATGTCAACTCATATGTGTATCTTTGCCATTTCCATCCAGCCCTGTCATTCCATGTTTAAGTAAATATTGTTTGCAGTGGTGCTTGTGTGACAGCCGTGGTGAGTCAATGGCAGCAAAGGGCTGCGACTGGGTTGATGTTTATCTGTGAATTATTGGGTGTCTCATCTGGCAGAAAATCACATTTTAGTGGTGTATTAGTGGAGTATTAGTACACTTTCCCTACACAGAGAGTGTCTGGTACTACAGGGATCTCAGCAACGGCACAAGGAGTGAATGAGAGCTCTGGAAAGGGTGGTTGCTTTGTCTCCAGCACAGGCACTTCCCAGGCAGTATCTTTGAGTCCCTTTTCACTGTCCTTGTTGTGAGAAGGAAACCGCCTTTCTCTGCCTTCTGCTCATTTGTTACCGTGGCAGGTGACGTTTAAAATTGAAAATAATTTAAAACTCCAGATGCTCCTCCCTGTGCCATCCTTCCTGTGCCAGGATCAGCAGCACAGCCATGGCTATGAGGGGTGATCATTACCTGTACAGATAAGCTGAGCTGTATCCTGCCATCACGGTGTTGTGAATAGTTAAAGCACCACGTCATCTCTAAAGTACAGAACCGGTACCTTTTAGAATCCATTAGCCCTTTAAAAATAGCTGGATATCTTCTCATCTTTGTTAGTTTTCAGCCTTTGATAATTCACACTGGGTGATCTAGTAATTAGTGAAAATTATATTTAAGAAGTAGAGTTTAAATATATTCCGTTCTAGAAAACCATCCAAGTATGGTAGGAAAACAATTGTGCTGCCTGTTACTTGATTTGTGTGGTATTACATTAAAGAAACCCTGGTAGAATTTAATTTCGTGCTCTGGGTTTATAGTGTATCACAGTTTATGTTATCCTCAAAGAAGTAAAATTTAATTATAACTGAAAAACTAAAACAAGTATTTTTTAAAAAATATTGTCAAAAAAGAAAAGATACTTATTTACTTTTCTCTTCCAATATCTTGTTGGAAAGAAGAAACCATTTCTCACTCACTGATTTTTTTCAGAGTGGAATAATAAACACACAGACAGACTTGCAACACTATTGTTAAAGACCACAGAATTATTGTCTCGAAGAGCTCCACAGTTGCTATAGTAAAAAAATTGTTGCAGCTCTGGTGCCAGTATAATTTCTTTCTTCCATACAAATAAACAGGTTTTTAGC
This sequence comes from Cyanoderma ruficeps, assembly GCA_008694505.1. NCBI lineage: Eukaryota > Metazoa > Chordata > Aves > Passeriformes > Timaliidae > Cyanoderma > Cyanoderma ruficeps. Next base: position 2,780,453 of record VZDJ01000116.1, read on the forward strand.
TACAGAGTACATGTAATAAAGGTGTTGTCAGATCAGAAAAGAGGGGCTCTCATTAACTCATTCTGAACTCATTATCTCATTCTGAAAATATGAATTGATGTTTTCCAAATGGATACAATCAGAAGAATATTTCTGCAGCTTTAAAAGGAAAGAGTACTTACGGAGAGAAAGGAAACTGAAGCTACAAAATAAGTTGAAGGAAAATAAGATAACAGAGAGTGTTCCTGTAGATATGGGGCTGACATAAGGACAAAAATGATTCTACAAATCTTTACTTTTGTGTGTGAACCATTTAATACAGGCTCTCCAGCAAAGCTGGTGATAATAAAGTGTAAATTCATAACATATTTCTTCAAAGCAGCAGACAGAAAATGACAGGTGAAAGCAGAACCACTGCTTTTTCCTTTTTTTTTTTTTTTGTTAGTGNTTTTTTTTTTTTTTTTTGTTAGTGGTTTGGTAGCTCTAGGTCAGTCAGGGCAGGAAGGGAGGCTACAAATTAAACTTGCAGCATTTAGGATGCAAATCTCTATTCTGTGTTCTGAAGAGTAAAAGGACAATTTTCCTAAGTAATGAAACTGGCACAGCGGTGCAAATTCTTCTTCTGTTCCTTGTCCTTCTGTTATTTATCAGGGAAATTAACAGCTGTATTTACAGCCTCTGAAGTACTCGGCTGAGGAGGAGTCCTTGGAGACTGTGCAAAGACTCCTGAAGGATGGCGTATCACACAGCACTCAACTGTTAACTCAAAGGAAATAAGACATGAAATGAGAGCAGATGATGGGCACAGCATCAGCATGGCAGCGTCTGCGACAGTATCTGCCACTGGTGCTGGAATGTGAGACCCAGCAGGATCACACAGCTCTGTCACGGTGGGTGGGTGCACCAGCTCCCACATGCTGCTGCCAGCTCCCCAAATTGTCACATTCCTCTGTTCTTTATGTTCCAAGACTAAAGGTTTGGGTGTTTTTTTTTTCACAGCCTTCTAAAAATGTGGTATGGGGAATTTAAGTTAATGAAGTGTTCGGGGGTTTTTTGTGTCATGGGTAAATAATTGTTGATATTGCTGTGTTTAAGCTACAGCAGGGCTCATTGTAGGTCATGGGGCTGGCAAGGGAACGAGGACACTGGTGACAGCAAATGTCATGTTTTTTCCACATAGAAGAAATGAGCTAATTCACAAGGAGACCCACTAGAAATTAACCAATGAATTGATGTATTATGACCTCCCTTACCAGTCCTGAGTTTCTGTCTGTCTGAGAGAGCAATATTTCCTCTTCTACTTCAGTTGCTGCAGTGTAGAGTCTGAGGCTGCCCCTCCCCAAGAATTTACACAGCAAGTGCCTGCTTTTGCTCTTCAGCTCGCTAGGATGCAGGTATCACACCTTTCCAGCTTGAATCTATAAGGTGAAATGTCTTCCAGGATACTTCAGGGAGTTTCACAGGGTCACAGAATATCCTGAGCTGGAAGGGACCCAGAAGAATCCATAAAATAAGATGAAGGTAGCCCTGCTTTTTAGTAGGAATAGTGAATCGGCAGATGAAATCTTTAGTAGCTTGGGAAGCTGGCCCTTATAAGGAGCATTTATAGCCCCTTCAACCTGTTCCAGAGGAAGCTCTGGAACAAGAGTGGTTGTTCTAAAGGTGTTACAAGCAAGTGTCTATATAAAGTGGGCAGGGAGGTCAGTAAATGAGTGGGAACTATTGAAGAGACCATATAAATTTTGTGCTGGCCTCCCCTAAAGACGAGTCACCTTCAGAAAAGATTAAATTTTGTCATATAGCCCAGTAGAAAAAAAGGGGAGATGAACTTGCCAAGTCAAGAGACTGTCAGAGACAGGGAAACTGTGGTATGCTGGACAAAATAATACAGATTTATTCCCACAGACATGGAGGAGCTTATTTATCATCAGCTAATATTTGACTATGTCTCTTAGAACAGTTGTATTAGAAGATTGTAGAGTTCAGCAGCCGATAGTTTGTATTAAATCTGCTTTTGCTAGCCATGGTAAGCCTGACATAATTGTGTCAGACAACAAGCTGCCATTTTATGAGCATATGCTTAAGCCATTGCAATGAATTATGGCACAGAATATCCCCATTATCCTCAGTCTAACTCATTGATTGAAAACAAAATAATAAAGTGTCTACTAAAATGGTGATGGAGGTCAGACTCTGTCCCATATTTAATGTTAAATTACCCGATGACATCAGTGGAGCATGGGTTGTCATCTGCTGACATCTTGGTCAATAGAAAACTGAAAATAGGGTTGTCTGGGCTGCTAGAAGTGTCTGCCAGAGTCAGTGGGTACTTGTAGACATGCAGAGGAATAGATAAGACAAAACAAAAATACCCAGTGTGATTTAAGGGCCCCGAAGCTGCAGCCGCCTCATGAAAAGGAAGCTGTGCATGTCTGTGCTGGGAAGGTGTGGCTGCAAAAAGCACAGTTGTCAAAACGTGTGGCCTCGTCTAACTGCGTGTGTCATCACTCAGGTGTGTGCTGGGGAGAGCCAGGTGAGCCTCTTCCAATCCCAGCAGGCAGGAGATTCAATGACCTGGTGCCACAGAGTCAAAAACTCCAAGGGGCTGCAATGAACAGGGTCTAGAACAGAACAAAACCAGAACAGTCAAAGTTAAAAGACAAAAAGGAAGTTGTGCTTTTCTCTCAGGGAGTCAGTGCAACACCAGTCTGAAAGGGATGGCTGTGTGGTCCTGGGTCTGCACACCTCTGGAAACGGCTCAATGTCATGCCAGGAGAACCATGCCCAGCTCCCATCAGGTGCATCCTCCTCTGCCACTGGGAATTGTCTTGTCATTACCATTCTGATGTCATTACTGTGCTGATCATCTGTGTGACACTGTTCCTTGCCTTCAAAGGAGTTCTTCATTATAATGGTTGTTTCAGCTCGTTTCAACGGCATTTTCTTCTCTTTCTGTGGCGTTTGCTTTGTGCAGTGGGGAATCAAACATTGAATTTAATCATAATATGCATTCTGTTGGATGCAGTGGATAGTCTGGTGTATTTAACTATGACACCGTTTCCTTTCCTGCTCCTCTGTTCTCCCCCAAAAAAGAAAGGAGATTCTCAGGCCTGTCATGGAGGTTGAATTGTTGGCTTGTGAACTCCTTGAGGTTAGATCATTCCTTGGGTAAAATTTTTTCTACATAGCCTCATACTTTGGAATAATATGCTATATAAAATTTAGGAACAAAATTGAATCATTAGGATACTGTGATCATTCAGTAGATATTTCACTCCTTTCTCAAAAGCATAGCCTTCAGGGTATTCCTTGGGGCTTTTTGTTGTTTGTTTTGGGGCTTTGTGGGTGGGTGTTTGTTTCTTTGGAGGTTTTTTGTTGTTGTTTTTCTCTTTGTTGGTGGGGTTTTTTATTTGGTTTTTTGGGGGGTTTGGGGTTTTGGTTTTTGTTTTGTTGTGGTTTTTGAGGTTTTTTTGGGGGATTTTTTTGGTTTTTTTCTGAGATATGTTTATTTTTAGTACCTGGAGATACACAAAATCAAAAAAGAGAAGGAAAGAAAGGATGGAAAGGGATGAGACAGATCTGAAGGCATGCAAGCATGCAGCCCACGAGGTTAATGGATGGACCAGCATCCTGCCTAGCTGTGCTAGATTACTAACACTGCCTGGATGGTGCCATTGGAGAGTTGTTCTGGGACATCAGCTCCCTTTAAGAAATGCTCCACCTCACCACTGACCTTATTTTTTGAACATAATGTTAGAGGATAACCTAGGGGATGGAAGGTAATGGATGGGAACCAATTTAATCTGAGCAGTTGCGAGTGTTGGATGAAGCTGTTCTGACTGCATGTTGACTTTCCAGGTAGTGTCAAGGTACAAAGTTTTGTTCAGATTTCAGAACTGCCATCAGTTCAAATTGCTGTGACAACACATCGAGTCAAGTAAGGATGTTCCAAGCCTCCCCTTTAGCCATCCTGACAAAGCTGCTATTTAGCATCCCCAAATGCTGGTGTTCATTTCTTGGTCAAATCAATCTGAGTTTCAGATGTGACTGAAATGCCATGCAGGAACTCAGATTACTAATATTTTTTGTTGCAGTTGGTTTTCCTTATTTCCCCTTCAAATTATGACTTCAGAGAAAATCTCTTTAAAAATGCAGCTGTGTTCTATTTCGTGCCATGCTGGTGTAGCTTCATTAATTTAATGTTGTTCCTCCTTATTTCTGGGTTAGCATCAAAAGAATACAGCTAATTATTTTTGGAACACAGAAACAATTCTGAACAGGCCACACTTGCCTCTAGCATATACTCTCAACTCAAACTAAATATGTTTTGATATCTAAAAGAGTAATTAAGAAAAAGTTCCTTTGTTATATGTCTCCATTTTATTGGTGTTTGAAAATGCTAATAGTGAAATATATCATAAAAAAGTAACTTAATTGTGCTTGGAGTCCAACAGAATATAAATAATACAGGTTTTCTCTACAAAATTAAGTGGTTTGTAAAAATATCAGGGTATTAAGCAGAGATCACTGAGTTGTTTAGTAGCTATTGTGGGAGAGGGCAGAGGCTTTATTGCTTAAATAATCAACTTTCTACTAATGATGACTACTGCTCTTAGGAGGGAGAAGTAACGTTAGAGAAAATTATCTTTTCTTGTTGTTTATGTATCATTTTCCAATGTGTATAAATTCCTTTGTAGCTCACAGTTATTAGTGATTAAAAATATTGGACTATAAATTCAGATTCTTTCAAATCAGACACTTTCTGGGGTGCAAGCTTATGTAAGCATATTTCACAATATCTGAAAAAAGGTGAAAATTTGTGAAAATACAAATCTTAATTACTTGACTAATGTATTTTCATGTGCCTGTGATCTCTAGTGCCAACTGCTTGACAAACCTCATGTCATATAGATGATCCCATATGTAATATAATTGGTTTCAACTCCAAACTGCCCACACAGGGAATGAAACGTGCTCGGAGCTCTTTTGGAAGAGGCCCCAAATTGCAGAGATGATGGGTTTGGTCCAACAACGCAGTTTCTTGCTCATGCCTCCAGCCCACAGGTGAACCCCTACTCACAGGCGTAACTTATGTCAAATACTTGTTTTAGATTTCTTGTTTTAGGGCCTATTCCAAAAAATATCTTCCAGCAACCACTAATTTGGGTCTCTCTCTTCAATCCAGTCCCCAGTTAATAAAATCTCCACGAGATTTTGGTTGTTTGCTTCTCCTTGAGACGTGTCAAGGTATTGTCAGGGAGAAAAGGTCCACACAGATGGGTTGTGTGGTCCTGTGAGCATCATTTCCCCCGAGCACCCCTGAGAGGTCCTCAGTGCTCCAGTGTGTGCTCAGGAGTGGCACTCACATGGGTGACCACAGTGTTCCTCGGCCTCCCCTTCTCCTCCAAGTTATTAAACTCTGCATTCCTCTCTCCAGAGTTTCAATCTACATCTCTCTGGGTTCCTCAGCCCTCTCTGAGGAGCTAAGTTGGCCAGGGATTCTGTGTTCTCCAAGCTGCTTTTCATCTGTTGCTGGATGGCATCCTATGGCTCACCTTCACTGGTGACGTCTAATGTCACTTCCTTGCTTATTACATGGTGACAAGGATGTGGAAATCACCTTCACAGAGCATATGGGGGAGTGAGAATCACAGAGAGCTCCATAGCCCTGATGTGGGATCCTGTAGAGATAACACAAAAAAACCCCAAAAGATTTAACCTGGAGGAACTTATGTAATGTGGCTTAGGGAATGGGAGAAGGCTCCAGGGCACAGAGGGGAAAACTCAGGCTGGAAAGAATGGGGTTACAAGAATAAGAAAAGATGAGCCTGATGTGACAGAGAAGCCTTGGATATACATTTCAGCTTTGAGTGCTTGGACGAGCAGAAATTTCTAATAGCTCTTGGCTTCGTCCATCAGCAGGTTTCCAATGCAGCACTCTGAAAACAAGTGGTTAAACCAGCAGTGCAATAAATACTCTTCAAGCTACAGATGAGAATCTTCCTCTTTCCAGGACAGAGAGCCTCCTGCACTGAGTGGAACTGTGGGATCTAAAAATAACAAATGCTTTGTTCCCTGCTGTTCTTGGAGAGAGCCAACAAGGAAAAGCTCTTTTACTTTGCCTAAAAACGGGTAGCAGGTCTCTCAGCTGTCTAGGGAAAGGAGAAGGGGGAGAAAAGAAGATGACATTTGCATTTTAACTACAGACAGGGGAAACAGATGTTGGCAGAACTGAGTACTCAGAAGTACAGGGGCTGTTCAGGCAAAGTTGCCTCGGTTTTCAGTCTTCTCTCTCTCTTTTTCCCAGAGAGGAAAGAAGGGCTCTTTGTTTTTGTGGGGTTTTTCTGTGTTTACTCAGAAGGGACAGCTCTGGCGGGGGCAGGGAGAAGAGGGGGCTTTGAGAGAGTACATGAAAAGGAACATGAAATGTGCCCTAGGCTTTGCTCTACCCTCCTCACCAACAAAAATTCGCGGCTGGCTCAGGTTCTGCAGACTTTGTGTCTGAATACTTTCAGCAAGTTGAAAACAGCCTTGAGGGGTGTCAAGTGGGGTGGAGAGACTGTCACACAGAAACCACCATTTGATTAGTTTGGATACACAAGTGTCCTGAAACCTGCTGGCTGTGAGCAAAGACATTAAAGTAAATTAAGGTTTCTTCCATGTTTAACTCTTGAAACACATAGCTTTTCCTTTCCACCCTTTAATTGGGAATAAACCAGCACACTGTTCTTTGAAATATCGCTATAATCAGCCCTCCTTTGTCCTCTGCCCCTGTTTCTGGCTGGAATACAACCAGTAAAACTCTGTGGTACACCAAAGCAGCTGCCAGCTACATAGCAAATTACTTTCTTACAGACTTAGGGTAAACAGAAACACATTTTTTTTAAAAAAGTGAATAAAGGAAAAGGCAGAAGTAATGTATAAATATGTATAAGTAATGTATAAATTCCATAGATTAAAGAAGTTCTTTTACAGTTAGGAAGCAGCAAAACTATGAGTGATAAAATTAGAAGAATATTCATAGTAGTACTACTAATTAATGTGTGAAATATTCTGAAAAAAGCTTTTGAATTATGTATGATAGGTCATTGCTTAACTGGAGACAAAGGAACTTGGCTTTTAATTCTGGCAAAGCCTTTATTATGCAGGCTTTTGGTAAATCGTTCCCTTACAGTTTATCCTTTAGTGTCGATGGGGAGCAGAAAAGACAGAATTCAGATGAAGCCCCAGCTCTTGGCAGAGAGGCTGGAACGAGCTGATCTTTCAGTTTCCTTCCAGCCCAAACTACTCAATGATGAGATGAGGAAACACCCCGACACACATTTGTCTCCCAGGTAGCAAAGTCACCTCCAAGTACCAGAGAGATGCTCAGGCCTGGCCCCTCACTCTTCAAGCCGCTGCTTTTACTGGCAGCAGAAGCTCCCAAATGCCCGGCAGAAAGGAGCAGCTGAGAGCACACGGAAGGAGTAAGGCTGGGGCAGCAAACCTCGTGTTCCCTTCCCTGGCAAACACACCTAGTGCAGATCAGGGCATTCCTTGCCTGACTTTGCAGCAGATCTGTTGAGTCCTGCCGGCCTGCATCTCTCTATTACCATATTTGTGCCACATACCAGACATGGTTGGATCTACAATTTTTTACAAGAATACTCTGTAAGGGAGGAATCAGCCACTAGCTACTCCAAGGTGTGTTCATTTGTGTGACAGAGGTGGCAATAAATCTGTTCTGTTCTTCCCATCTAAACATAAAAAAATATATACTTGGCTGTTTTTGTCGGGTGTTTTTAACTGGTGAAGGGTCGCAAGGCATTAATGAATAACATATTCCATAGTGTTGCACCTAAAACCCAGACAAAGTTTTCCCAGCGCTTTGGTTTTCTTTTCAGTCCTATTTTTATTTACATCATTCCTTAACTCCAGTGTTTCTGGGCTCCTGTTGGAGCAGAAGGTGTGTTCATCGCACTGGCGTTGGTCACCATAGTTACCGGCTGCTGCGGGGAGGAACGCTGCTTCTATCTCTGCAACTTTGGGGAAGTGAAATTAGACATATTATAACTCGAAAGAAATACACGAGAGCCAGACAATTGAGGTTACTTTGCGCTGGTTTGCAGCGGTGTGTCTTGAATTTCAACTGTCTTGCGGGTGATTCATGCGTGGACCATTACTTGAGGAAGAGGTGTTGGTGATTAGCATTCATGGGCAGTAACAAAAGGCAGGAGTGAGTGTGTGCTCGCTGGAACAGGATGAGCTCGATGTGGAGTCGGGCTCTGCAGCCCACACTGCACAGTCCCCGCAGCCAGGGCAGGGATGTGGTCAGAGCAGGGATGGTGTGCTCAGGGCAACCCACTTAACTAGCCTGTCTTTAAATGGTTCTTGTCCCCATCTGCTGCTGTAGGGAGTGGTTTGTGTGCCACAGCAGGACAGGTGGGCAGAGCAGTGGGGAGAGGGATGAGTGTGCTGCTGTGGGCTGTCCAGAGGGGATGACAAATGCAGGCAGTGCTGCTGCCTCTCTTGGAGAAAATGGAATTATTCACCTGATATTCGAGCTGGTTTTTTCTCAGTGTTGTCCTCTTCCTCTGGAGCTGTGTGCTCTGAGAGAGGCCGGTGCCCAGTCTCAGGGAACTGCACAGAGTTTTCATGTGAGAGCCAAACACAGCACCAGCACAGCCCTTCCCACTGCCTGCTGCTCTAACAACCCCTCCCTGCTGCTCTGTGCTTTCCAGCCTAAACTCTGGCTGCTGCCTGCAGGGTTGGTCATTTTCTGAGCTGTTCTACAGATAGACAAGTGGGTGTTGGGTCAGAGGTTCCCCAACAGCTGGGCCACCACTAGGGGATGGCTTTATCTTTGTGCAGTTGGTTGGTGGCCATTGGTCAGGCACTGCTTCATATCCATTCAATTTTCCATGGGCAAGTCTCCTTGCTGATATTAGTGCTGAAGCAGAAGGGTGCCTCCTTCTCTTCCCTAGTGATGTTCTGATCTAACAATGCTATCTTTCACTGTTTTAGGAGTGAAAAATCCTTTAACTTCTGCTCCTCTTATTCTGTCACTACTGTTTTACCAGCCTTGTAGCCAGCTCAAGAGACATCTGAACAACCAGAGCTTGCTTCAGGCTATGGAAAGGCAAGAGAAAGCCAACATGGAGTATTTTATATTAGTTTGAACTTCATGTTTGAGTAACAGAAAAAAAGATTCTAAGCAGAATTAAAACTAAGTCAGGATTGCCCATCTCCTGTGGATTTGGGAACACAGTGATTATATTTTTCCCTGGTGGGGAAAATAGTGACCATTTGCTTTAATTAACTTCAGCTAAAAGATACTCTTATATAGAATTTCTGTCTTCAAAAGTAACAGTTTAATTAATACCTTGAAGTCTTATCTGGTTAAATCTAGCAAAACTAGCACATTCTTGCTGCCTCTTTAGGGATAAAGGAATATTTTATATGGTACAAAACTAAAGCTTGTATAAGAACACAATAACAAGCTGCTCCAGGTCATCAGACTCCTCTTTTGGTATTCCCCAAAGCACCTCACTGAGTCTGCTTCACTCTTATTGACAAATACCTCCCCAGAGCAACCAATTTCTGTTAGTACGTTGAGCAGAAATTTGAGAGGCTTTACTGTACTGTATAACTGGAGTGCTCAGTGTGTATCACCAGAGCTTTTTAGAATTAGTTTCAGCTGAAATTACACACAAAATGATGAGCTCTTTTCTTCCCAAATTCAAACACGTTGAAAGCCAAGGTAAATATTTCTGGATAAAGAGAAGAACGATGAAACCTCCAGGGACACTGACAAGATTTATGATTTAAGATTTATGGCTGATAAAACAAAAGAAACTGCCTTGCTCCTAACGATGCAGAACCTTGGGTTTTGCTTCAGTTGTCTTCGTTACTGTGCTGACAGGAAGGGAAGTAACCAAAATTTCTCTTCTCCCACTTAAGATATTTGTTTCCACATTTAAAAAGGCTTTCTGAGAAAACAAAAATACATTTAGCAATATAATAATCTATAATTTTTAAAGGGTGGTGTATTAGGAAATTCCCAAACTTAAAACCACATTTTGTCCTCTTTTCGGCTTCTTGCCTCTCCTTAGAAGTTTTGACTTTAGTCAAGTTCAAATAAACATTAGTGAAAAAGAAAGAATAAGGAGAACTTCAAAAGGTGAAATTACATTAAAAAGCCAAGTACAAAAATGAATGCAACCTCATAGAGATTTTTTTGGAGAGCAGAGTATAGTTGGGTCTCAAGACAGTGCTGCACTGAGGTGGGGGTGATGGAGGAACTGTTTCTAGTGGTGCTGCTGAGGGCACAGGCAGCTGCTCTGCTCACAGAGAAGCCCAGAGCAGATGTGAGCAGACAAAGAGGTCACCCTTGGCATCCACCGTGAGCCAAGGAAGGAAGCCTTAATTGTGCTCCTTGCTGAAGCTGCAGCTCTGTAACTTCAGGAGAAGCTGTTGTGGGCTTGGCAGTGAAGGTTATTTTTTGTACGTGTATCTTTCTGTTCTTTTTGGTTTGGGCATAAACAAGAAAAGAATACGTGTTAGTTTGCTGCTAAGCTATTGTAATTTGTCTCTAAGAATTGGAAAGTTACCATAAACTTGTGTGCAAAACAGATTCGCGTTTCCCCCAAGACCTAAACAATTAAAGGTTCATCATTTTATTGCCAGTTGTTCTAGAATCATTCCTGTGCACAGTTTTAAGACACCTCTGAAACCATTTAAACAGTCATAATGTCCCCAGTACAGAAAGCCACAGCACTGTGGCAGCTTCACCTTCAACCTCAAGGAGTGAGAGTCCTGCTGCTCTTACAGATCTTTCAAACATATCTGATAAATTTTTTGTAACTTGATAATATCAACTTGATAGTGTTTAATGAGGCAATTTCATGCTGTCTAATGATTTTTCACTAATATTTTCTCCAAAGTGTCTAGATCAATGATTAAAATACACTCTTAGCAAGAATTTTGTTGGCAAATGACATTTTGCAGTTCGCCCGTAAGACCTGATGGTTTTCTTTTAAAAGTACCTGTCTGTGCTCCATACTACAGCATAGGACGAAACTGCAGGAAAACTCCAAACCCTTTGGTTTCAGGAATGAAATTCCTAACCTAGAGCTGAGAACTTTTTTTAATCTCTAATGTGTAGTAGTGAGCAGGAAAATTATACCATGGCAAAAGAGAGGGCAATGCAGCCAAGCTTTTTGTTAGCATCAAGTCTCAATGTAAAATGGGTATACATCATTTTAATCAGTGTATGACATTGCTACAATAGCAATGTCTGGAATATGAAATTTGTTCTTTTGCAGTTTTTGTAAATATTTTGGCAAGTGTCTTCATGCCTGCTTATATCCCCAGTCCATAGTGCAGGTGCTGCCTTGTAGGACCTTGCACTGTTCAGTGCCTTTGGCTGCTCTTGCCTTCTCCTCCTTCCTCTCCTCACTGTCTTGCTGCTTTGGTTTTTCACTTTGCTCATTCATTCTCACCAGTAATTCGTGCCTTCACCCAACCCAAATCAGTCTTGACAATGAGAAAATAATAAAGCTGTTCCTGTGACTCAGAGAAGATGTTCTCCAGGACACAGCTGTGTTCCCAACCCTTCTGTGTGCTTGGTGTCTGCAGTGGCTTTTGTCTTGTCTGTTTGGCTGTGAGCTGTTCAGAGCTCACACCAGCTCTTACTCTGTGCTGCTCAGTGACTTTGGCACAGCAGGGCCCTGGACTCATCATGTCCCTGGACATAACTGTAATGGATATTATAAACAAAATAACTTATCCACTTTCTCCCACTTGGCTGAGCTTTCTTTTTCACTGTCACTTCTCCATTCATAACGCAAGAAGATAGGTCTGAGTGAAGAATGTGTTCTTTACTACCTATAAATCTTTCTCTGTAAGAAAAAGAGCCAGATGGGATATTCCAAATGTACACACTAAACTATGTTCAGAGGAGGCTTCACTGGGAATGTTTGAAGCAGTATAACCCTGAATTCAGGGCTCTCCTTCTCTTCTCAGCACAAGTGATTGAAAGGATAATACTTTTTACCACGTCTCCTGATCTTAAATGTCTAACTCTTAATATGACATCATTACAACTTACACAGATTCATGTATTCTTTCACTTCCTTAGTATGGGGAATGCTGGGAATCTGACCCAACTGTACTATAAAAACAAGAATTGTGTCGTAGAGGGATTCATCCTACACTAGTGGGTCTAATACAGCCTAGGGTCTAGCTACACTTCATAAGAAAGTAACAACCTTTGAAATTTATTGTCAGGGGGCCTGAAAAATGCCCCAGAGGGGCTTTTCCTTTTTGGTTTGTATCTATTCCCTCCCTGTCAGCTGTGTTGGCCACAGTTATTTACACTCTTTAGGAAGCAACAGATGTCAGCAATAAAGGTAATAACAGAGCTGGTTCCGTTTTTAGGTATTAGCCAAGATCTGCAAACACATCTCTTGATGATGCTCTGCATTTGCTGTGATAAATGTGACAGCATTTAACCTGGAAAGCCTTCAATGCAGATATTTCCAGAAGGACTTAATGTAGCTGGACCATAATCGTCTTCAAAATCATCTTGTTTTGCCTTTGGCAAAGATCCATCTTCACCTTTTGAACAATAAGTGGTATTGCCTAAGGACAGCCACATCCAGGAATCCTCCATTGGAAATGGTGTCAGTGTGACTTCCAAGATGTTTTTCTCTCTTTTTAAAAATTTTTACAAGGAGTGGAATTTCAGGGAGAAGCATTGGTTGTACACAGTCTGAATAATTAACTCTCATACCAAGTACATACCAGTGCTGTATTGAATGGGTTAAACACCACAGGAGGGGGTGATCAGCGCATGGCAATATATTACTGGAAAGAAATTCAACTTTAATACTGTGTTTATTCTCCTCTTGGGGCTCAAGTGCTCTGTGAAATGAGGTCTCTGAGCCAGCCCCAGCAGCCACCCAAGGCATTTACTGCTTGGGTTATGCAGTGGGTTAGGACAAGTGTGGGACAGAGGTGGGATGCAGAGCCAAGCTGGGCACCAGCTCTGCCAGCTGTCTGGGAAGGAGCTGAGGGCAAAGCCAAGCAGAAGTCCAACATTTCACCACTTATCCATTGTTTTGGATATAAGGGGTGCTGCTGCTGATCCCTGCAAGGCAGTAATCACATGACTCCCTACACGAAGCAAGGTAATCAACTGACAAAGTGAAATAATCTGAGAAACCATTAGCTTTCTAATGACTCTTGGAAATCTCATTAAAATTGGTCACTTACTGATTGCTTACATTACTGGAAATTTGAGCAAAACGTTGTGGGCTTTTTCCATGGCTGAAAAGTTAGGACAAATTTCTCTATTCTACAAAAAAAAAATTAAAAATAAAGAACAATGAATTTTTCTCAAGAGGCTTTAAGAGCTCCATTTGCAACCACTCCCTTTATTATGACAGTAATCCCAGTACCGATATTAACTTTTCTCTCTCAGTTCCTCCATTCCAAAACATTTTGCCTTCAAACCCAATCACATTTAAGTGTAAGGTTTATTATCCATGCTTCTCTTGACCAAGGAACTTGAAAGTTCCCTGAGTTTTCAGTTCATGCTCCCTGAGCAAACTGTCTCCTGCTAATTACTTTTTCTGCCTAATCATCGCTAGCCAGTATTGCTGCCTGATACAAACTCCCTTCATGGATGGCAAATAGTATGGGAAAGGGAATAAGAGGGGGCTCATCCTCTCCAACAGGGCTCCATCAAGGAGAGGGAAAACCATTAGTGCAATACAGAGTTTACGAGTTCCGTGTTTTCCTCAGAACTTAGGGAATCTCAACACTTTTCTGGTTTAGACCTGACTCCTCAATGACTAAATTTGGATAAACTTTTTTTTTGCAGGCTTTTTGGTCTGTCTGTCCTCATGTCTGCATCTCTGTAAGTGTTCAAAACCTATTTTCCCAGAGTGGAGGAAGAAGGTCCGTGACATTTCAAACTAGAGCCATTCCAGCCCCACATGGGAGCAGAATGGTCCCAGGGCCAGTGAGGGGGACTGTCGGAAGAGTCTACTTGGAAATTTAGTAGCTAGACAAACAAATTGACATATGTATTCTTGGGTAGCTGAAAAGACCTCTCACTTTAATGCTTCAGTGCATTAACTGTCAATGCATCAATAATCAACTCAAGAGGTATATTTGTAATATTCTTAAAAATAATAGAGACATAATTCTTAATTTTAGCTATCATGTTTTTTATTTGTTTGGTAATGGAGTGGCAAATTTTTGTGAGCCTGGAAAACGCATTCTAATTTGCTAGAAATGCAGAGAATTACTTCTGTCCTTTTATACTGTGCAGCCCTTAGTGATGGTATCCAGTTGACTTCCCCAGCTGTTGGATGAAATTTCATTTGCTCTGGCTTATCTGTGTTGTCTGGCTCCGAGCAGTTCTGTGGTTTGTTTTTGATAGTGTCCATCAAACTGAATCCATACTCCCAGGCAGCAAATGGAGCTTGATTTGTGCCAAATACATTGTACATTTACAGGTAGTGAGTGGCTGTCAATGCATGTTAATAATAGGGAATTGGTTGTTAGGGAGTAGGAATTTAATAATGCCTGGAAACTATCTGCTAGCAATAATGCTGGAAATAAATAACTACCTGAACTGCCTCTCCAGACAAGAACTGTCTGGCATGGTTTGCTAGAGTTTTGCTACGGGGACTATAGAAATTGAAGTATTCTGTGTTTTGAGATATATACAGCCTGTCTGTGCATGTTATACCTGGTAGGGCCAGTGAACTAGAATTCCTTCGATGGTTGTAATACTGAAAATTGGTGTGCAGCTATCTGCCCTCAAGGATAAATACCACAGGATATGTGACACAAACCCCACCAGTGTGTGTCATCCATAGCCTGGCTCATGCACCATTCCCATGACACACTCAGGCTAAACTCTGCTTTTTCTATTCACTCTAAATAACGCCTGAGTTTGCTGGATTGTTCTTTGACAAACAGGGCTACTACAGCCTGTGCTGAGTGGTATCTCTTTGCCCACATGCATTAATTCCAGAGAGCTTATGTGAGGAGCAAAGAAGTGTAGTAATGCAACCTGAACCTTTAGACAGTCTGGAGGCTTTTTATTAAAGCAGTCTTTTTTTACCACAGTAATGAAATGTAGTCATTGACTATTTTATCTCTACATGTAGTGTCAAATTTAATAAAAATGCAGTGATTTCAGGCAGGCAGCTTCCCCAGAAATCTGATTCAGTATTCAGATAATCATATCCTGTCGTGTTTCATTGTCAAGTGGCAACTGAAATCCTTGGTCTCACTCCTAAACCACAAAAAGATACAGGCTGGATTTGGGATTCCAGATAGCCAGGGAAGCACAGGTGTTGCCCTTGTTCTGACAGACTTGCTGCTACTGTGCCGTCTTCAGAACAGTTCCAAATAACTTTTGAGGATGTGTCTTGGTAAAAGCAACAGGGGAAAACATGCACCAGGCAGGGAGTTAGAGGATCCTCTTTAGGGCTTTGTTTGTGTATCTGGAATAAGGATTCTTCCCAGCATTTTGTTTTTCTGTTCAAGGTACTCTGAGTATTACATGAAAAAGAAATACAGGCTTTCAGTGATAGACTGCAGCTGAATAATGTTTTCTTATTCAGCTTGAGCTAGCTTTGTCACTAAAAATACGCTGTGCGTAAGCATGGATACCAAACTGGAAATTTATTGATATTTTATGGTGTAGCTTCAGCTACAAGGCTGAGAAAAAACTCGCAGAAATTGTTGTGATATAAAGGTGGTCCTTGAATCTGAACTCCTCCAGAACCTTGATCAATGAAGGATTTTCCTTGCTGATAAGTTTAATGAAATTACAGACTAAGCTTCCTATGCCAAAACCCAGCCTTTTTAGTGAAAAAGAGAAATCCTACAGTAACTTCTACTACTGGAGTTTGAGTAAGAACTTTCCTTTCAAATGCATTAGCTTAGTAGTCCACTAACACTTTCTAAAGTACTTTATCTGAATTCTGCTACCTTTTCTTCAAAGACAAGGTCTTGGTTTAGTTGGTTTCTTTTTGCTACATTTTGTGAAATTCTGTTTGTCCGGTTTTCACTGATCCGAAGCACAAAAATCCTCTTTTTATTTCTTTTAAGAAGTTTTTTTTCCCATTCTTTTAAAAAATCTTCAGGAGCTATGGATGCACTCAGATAACTCAGAAACAGATTCTCTTAGAACTTCTGTCTTGCCATGAGCTCCCTCCTCAGTAGAGGAAAAGTGGCTTTGACTCAGCTGAAAAAAAAGTCTCTCAGATGTTGCAAAGTCAGTGTTTGAGCAGCTCATACTGTGCATGGGCAACAGATGTTTTGTCACAAAATTAGCATCAGGCTCCTGCAGAGTCCCTGGCATGGAGGGAATCCACCAGTGCGAGATAAAGAATTCTTGGGGCCTTCTCTCTGAAGTACATGTAATCAGCTCTAATCCATGACTGAAACCTTTGGCCAAAATACAACAGATACCAGAATGCTGGGGTTTGTTTTTCCTTTGGATGTGTGTTGTGAATCTCAGATTCTTAGCTTTTCCCTTAGTATTTCTTGTAACTCGCTGCTGAAGGCAGGACAACAGACTTCTTTCTTCTTCTGCAACTGCTTGTGTTTATGCTGTGTGACTGTCCCTGCCTCATTCTAAACTGCTGATATAAAAAGACAATAATAAAATCATCTTACTGCAGCATTTGTGGTAGATAGCATGTTTGAAATACACATAATAGGAATTGGAGAAAGGAGAAAAACAGAAAAGCCTTGCTAGCTGTATTCTGAAGCCCAGAACCAGTTCAATTTAGTTCAGGATCCTAGTTGAAGGCTTTGGCTTTATTTTGCATTTTTGAAGTTGATATTTTTGTCTCACTCTTGCATGCATCACAATGCCATTTTACCTTTTGAAACATTTTACAGGTACTCAGACATTTTTAGGTAGTAGAATATAGTACAAGCAAGTACAATACCAATGTACATTCACTTTCAGAGTTCCATTTTTCCCTGGGATTTTACAGCAATGCAAGATCTAAAAGTTGTTTGTTTATATGCTGTGCAGACTGGCCTTGGCTTTCAAAAGCAGTTCTGAAAGCTTCTTTTCAGCAGCAGTTTTGAGGGCTGAGAGCATGTCAGTCAAACACACAAAGGCTGTAGCTTGTCCTGATTGCTTGAGTGCACCAGCCTTGCCTCCGAGTCTGCAACTTGCCCTTCATACATGAGCTTTTTATCAAAGAGATGTATTTATCTGGAAGCTAATCACAGGTTTTATTCTAATATGTGTATGGTGGGGAGCTGAGAAGAGAAACTGTAGGTTGTTGATGCTGCCAGAGATTTAGAATAGAAACCATGTGAGGCTCCTTCATGTCCATCCCGTAGACAGAGACCTTGGGGAGGGGGAGCTGTAAGAGCAGCCACGGTGACCATGAAGCCAGAGAGCCCCCTCACAACCTGTGGTATTGTGGCTCTGCCTGAGACTGTGCCTGCTCTGAGCTCCTGGTTCAGCCCTGGCAGTTCATCTTCCTGAATTCTGATGTCTTTACTTTCCACTCAACACCTGGCAGCCACTCGGCAACACTTCAAAGGGAAGCTTCCCGATGGAACGAATTATTAATTCAGTGCCAAGGTTAGTTGTCATTCCTCCAACATAAATGTGGTAGAACCATGAATCCTGCCATTGTATTTTTACTGAATTGTTATGGTTTGGCATTTCCAATCATGTCCTGGTGGTCCAGTAAAACAGGACAGAGCTGAGATGTTTTCAAAAGCAAAGCCAGAGTTGTTAGCTGATAATGCTTTCCTTTGGCTTGATGGCATTGTAAAGAATTTGAGAGCAACTGGAGATTAATAATGAGTAATATCTGTCCAGCCTTGCCGTTTTATGATTATTTCCAAATGCAAGTGTATCCTACCCAATGGGCTCAACACAGCCATCATCTCAGTTCTAGCCTGTAGACAGATTACATTTTACACAAAAATATTTTCTTTATGTGTGTTCAGCCAATAAAATAGACATAAAATTGTATTATATTTCCCAGAATGCAAAGAGAGGTAAAAAGAATGAATGAATGTGGGAAATACACTAGGCTGGTTTTAATATGAAATTAGCTTTTGCAACAAAGAGGTTGCCCATAAAAATTGAAAGTGCCTGGGATTGCTGGGTATGATAAATTCAGGTAGAGGAATACATATAAGTTACTGGTTGTCAGGTAGCAACAGGCTGGGAATATCAGGATCAAGAGGATATTAACAACTTGATAAATTCCTAAGTTTTACATGAGACCATCAAACAAATCAGTGATGACAGACAACTAAAGCTAATCTAAGATAATTTTGGAGATGACATTCAAATCAGACTGTGCAGTGTGATGAATTGGGGAATTTGACAGGCTAACCCCAAAATGTATTTCTGGCAAAATCTATTAGCAGAGAGGTGAGTTTTTAACAAGTGAAGAGCATGAAAATGTGGGACATGATGCATGTGAATGTCAGCACAAGGATTGCTTCTCTATCAACTCAGGTCTCCTCTGTCCTTCTTAGGGATCCTTTTAACAGAGACCTGATCAAAAGGTTGCGATTAGAAACACAAAAAGACAGCGCTTGGTTGATGAAAAGGAAATTCAAAGTTTATTGTAGAAATTTAACCAAAAGAAATGAAAAGACAAAAAGAAAATGAACAAGTTTTAACATTTTGAGGAACAGCAAATGCAGGGTATTTCTTATTTTATAAAATATCTGAAAAGAAATGAAGTTTACGAAGGAAATGACATTTCCCCTCCATATTATTTTATAGGCAGATATGCTAAAGTTTATGCTTTTGATATAAGATGAAGTGCTATCAAATCACTGGATACTGAGGAAATTCAGAGTTTCTACATTTGCTGAATAAGACAAGATCACTGGCTTGGCATTTACTTTGAACAACTTCAAGTTAAGAAGAAAAATACTGTTAAATAAATGAAGCAGTGTGGGAAATTAAGTGAAAAATGTTCCATAAACTTTGTATGAGTCAAATTCAGGAGGCAAGTAAGGACAGTGAAGTGTGCCCAGCTGGGTCTGAGAATCGAAACGTGACTTTTGGGAGTGAAAGGAAGTAATAACTAGATATTATAAGTCTATACATGTATGGAGGTAGTCAAGACTGGCTTTTTGTGTGAACTTAAAATTCTAGAATCAGCTCCCTCCCCAAATTAAAATTGGATATGCTGGACAAGTTTGCAATATTCAGGTTTAAGTAAAATATCAATAGTTGTTTCTAGGCCAACCTGCTTTCTCTTCTTGTATCTAGAACGTGGAGAGCTGTCAAGAGATGGTCAGAATTTTCATAAATACTTTGTTTAATTTTAGTCCTATAAATGAATTCATTAACTGCGGTGTAGATTTCTATTGCTAGAGGTGAGGCATGTATTGATTAACCTAGTAAAAATATTATCCATTGTGCCATTTGAGATGAAGATATAGATCCAGAATGTGTAAAGCTATGGATCTGGCTTGTGAAAATGGAAGTCAAATATTTTCAAACCTTTTGGACAGCTGCATTAGCATCAGTTATTTGAGAAGCTTTACATGAAGAGCTAACTAAAGAAGAATAATGCCACTGGGGAAAAAAATATATTCTAAGCAGGCAAGCTGGAGAAATAATTACTTGTATAGAAAAAAATCCACAAGGACTGAACAGTTTTTGAAGGATTGAATTAGTAATAAAGGTAAATGCAGAACTATTTGTCAAAGTTGCTCTGGAAGTTTAAGTGAAGTATTCCTTTCCCAGGGAAGTTTTATTGTGGAGCCAGAAAAAAAGAAGAAAAACTTCCTATGGTAGAACTAATGTTTTTCTTTACATGCAAGGGGACTCTTGTGACTTTTCTGAGGCCAAAATTAGGAAGTATGGTAACTTGTGTTCTTTTGAGCCAGAAAGAGGATACTAGATAGTCT
The DNA here is from genome assembly GCA_008694505.1 of Cyanoderma ruficeps. Lineage (NCBI taxonomy): Eukaryota > Metazoa > Chordata > Aves > Passeriformes > Timaliidae > Cyanoderma > Cyanoderma ruficeps. Next base: position 2,800,352 of record VZDJ01000116.1, read on the forward strand.
ATTATAAGCATCATAATATAGACATTAGTAGTAAATATGAGAAACCAGGTTTGACTTCTGTCAAATCTTGCATGAGCTGGCCTGGGGGTTATTGTGAAACTTGGTGTGGAAAAATAATATCTCTTCCCAAACCCAGTGTTTCAGAAAGTGCTGAAAGGCCACGTTGTTCTGCACAACCTATGGCACTGAGCAAGCCCCAGGTGTGGCTGTGCTTGGCCTCCTCTCAGAGCCAGGCACACAGAAGGGTGCCCAGGTACCACAGACACTGTCAGGGGCCTGGCTCAAGGAATGCCAAACAAGGCTGGACCCTATATATTGACATTATAAATAGAGTCTTAGATCTGTAAGGTAAGGAGAAGTATATGGAATACAGAAGGAATTATATTTGCACTGAAAATGTATTTGTTTCTTTAGTTTCACTGTGTCATTTTATGATTTTCTCTTGTTATGTTTTCTCTTGCGGGATTAAACTACTCTCTGTCTTTTGTCCCTCTATACTTTTATTTTAATCTGTGGGTTTCATAGTGATTTTCTCTTGATGTTATCTTTATATGAACTTGGACTACTGTGGATGAACCATGCTGGTAACTAACAGAAAGTTTTCTCCTTGAGGAAGAGCTTTTGGAACAGGCACTTAGGTCAGTTCTTTCACAGCATCTCTTGTAATCCAGTCTGCACACAAAACCAGATTCTGTCCTTTGCTGCTGCTCCAGGCTGAGGTACCTGACACTTCACGTGCTGAAGGTGGCACGTGGCTCCTGGCTCCTAAATCTGGCTTTGCTGCTCCCTGGTGCTGTGGGTCTTTGAGCAGAAATGTGTGTTCCTCCTTTGCTGCTCCGGGCCTGGGGCCCACGAGTTACAGCCTGGTGCAGAGACGAGAGGCTGATTGGCAGGTTTGGATCTTTTTGAGACAGCAGCTCGCCTCTCCTGCTGCTGTTCTCTAGCCAAATGTAGCTTCTACTTTGGAAAAGAACCATGCAGGCCAGCTCACTTCCCAGGAAAGCTTGAGAAATTCTGTGAAAATAAGAAGGCTTGTAGATGTGAGGTATTTTTCCTGAGTAGAAGTGCAGACCTGTCCTACCTTCTGAGCCTGGGACAGCAGTGCCTGGTTTGCTGGGACTTTGTTGAATTTCCTGGGAGTATTGAAGCACAACCCTGAGGTATGGCATTGATGCTGGCGCTGGAGGCTGCAGCAGGTCGGTTTCCGTGGGATCACATCCATATTTTACAGATGAGTCACCGCAGTAAACTCCGCTGTGCCTGCGCCAAAGCAGGGCAGCCGTGGGAGGGGGCACCGAGGGCTGCTCGACGTGCTGCTCCCAGTCCCTAATTTATCCATGCAAGCAACACATTGATGCCAGCAGCCAGGGAAAAACCAAATGTTGTGGCGATGATTTACATGCTGTGAGAGGAGATTTCCATAGGTTCCCTTTGCTTAGTCACCCTCAGGATGCTCATTTAAAAAGGAACAAACACAGAGCCTGATTATTGCTGCAGGTAGAGCCTGTTCAGAAGCTGTTGGGTACAAAAATCAAATCCACATTCACAGCAGCCTCACACAGCACAAGCAGACGCTTCTTTACATGGATATATGAATCCTCTTTTTTTTCTCCTGCATATAGGAAAATATTATATAAATATGCTTCTCCTCTGTTGGAGGAGAGGAGAACTAGGGATTTTTTACTTCTTTTCAGCAAATAAAGCCAGTATGATCACTCTCTTTTTTGTACTGTATCCACTTACAGTCCTATATCCATTTACATACCAGAGATCTGTCTCTATTAAGTTCTTCAGCATTAACCCTCATATGTAAAGAGCTTGAGTGGCCAGTCTGTGAGTCAAAGTGCAGTAGGACATTTATAGTATAGCCATGCCCTGTATTTAGGGAAAACCTTCAAACAATAAAGAAAACCTCTAAGCTTAACAAAACCCCAAGGAAGAGCCTGGCAGGGATGGAGCAGCATGAGATTTGCCCGTTGTGGTCTGAATACTCTGTCTGGAGACAGAGGAGCAGCTGGTGGCTGATTGCCCTGGGCTCCAGTCAGCCAGCAGCATCTGTAGGAAAATGGTCAGTGACAAAGGGATGTACCTGTCAGGAATCAAGAGTCACCTGTAACACACAAGTAACAAAGTCTCCAGTTTAAAAGGTTATTTTATCTGCAGGTTGGCCTCTGGGAAACTTTTCAGTTGCTGGGGACCAAAGTTGTGGTTCACTTTTATTTGATCGGACACAGAGCAATATTTGCCTTCATATTACCCTACAATGACATGAAGGTCAGTAAAGCCAGAGACAAGAAATCTGTGAAATGAAGACTGGCTGTTTTCCAGTTCATCCATAGATTTCCAAGTGTCTCCTGGGCTCTTTGTTTCCTCAATTCTTTCTGGCTGTGGAGAAACTCCTTTGGGAAGGGCCTTGAAATTACTTAGCAAAATAGGATGTTCTCTTCAGTCACTTTTACTGAATAAATGCTGCTTAACAACATCAACTATCCAAGTTCCTACCAGGCAGTGTGACTGTAGGCAGAGTTGGCAAGGTATCCTGTCCCACTGAAGGCTTAATGAGGGAACAGGGGCTGGCTGTTGGAGCAGTGGCGTGGAGCAGAAGGCTATTTCCACACCTGCATCAGAGTTTGAGGATGGAGCTGCTCAATGAACACAACTGCTCTGCTTTCACACAAGAGGTGCAATTAATGCTTTTTAATGGAAATTAAATTCTATAGCAGCTGGTGATCCAAAATGTTGACCAAAAAAAATGGACCCTAATGAACTGTGCAATCCTCTTAATTCAGTTAGTTTACATAATTACATTTCTACCTCCTACTCAGCTCAATAATTGCACCAATGCCCTATCTTGAAAACCCATCTTTGTGCCTTAATGGAAATGTTTAAATTATGCTGACCCACTCTGCTAATAATAGTGATCAATAGCGGTGCTTCATCTCAGTTTGTTTTTAAAGAACTGTGTTGTTGCGTTGTTGTCGCAGTAATTGGGATCTGCAGTTACAATCAGCTCTTCGAGGTGTTGCAGAGATGGGGGGGGTTGTTTCTGTTCTGGCTGTTTGGGACAGTTAGAAGTTGGTTTTCTTCCTTTTTCCTTTTGCTTCCTCAGTGCCTGAGAAATCAGTGAGCAATCCACTGTTGTTCTGTAAACAACTCCTTGAGAGCAGCTTAAGTTTACAAAACAGCAACTTGGTGCCAACCAGCTGGTGAGAGCAGCTCTGCTCATGCCACGTGGTGACCAGGTCACTGTTTATACCAGCTCAGGGTCTGGCATTACAAACTCTCTGGTGCATCTTTCTACCTGGGATCTCTCTCCTGATGTCAGGCCTATGACCAACATCAATGCCAAGAACAGACAAAGGTTCTGAGAAGTGCAAGGTCACAAAATTGTCCCTCCCATTCAAGAAAAAAGTATTTTACTCCTCACCTTGGGTACGTCTTTTTGTTGGGTTTGAATTGTTGTTTTTTGGGGTTTTTTTCCAGACTCTTTCAAGATGAGTGATTAAAATATGGAATCTAAAAAGCCTTTATGAGCCTGCAGACCTAATGTGCTCTGCAGGAAGTGTTTCTAATTGCGTGTCTTCTTGAACCGCTGCATATATTATTGTTCTTCTTGTCATCACAAACACCACCACCCCTTCTGCTCAAGCAGCACACACTCAGCAGTGGTAAGTTCATAGGCTGTAGTAGCTTTGTCTATTTATTTAATTTAGAAGCTATAGAGATTTTATTACTTTTATTCATTTTTATTATTTTTTATGTTGCAAGGCTTTGAAAAACTAGAGAAACAACGGCTGAGCTACAAAAAAAAAAAAAAGGACTTTTGCTTTTAAACCCCACAAAGGTTTTTCCTTGCTGTCACTTTTCATTGTTATCCCTGGTCATCCTGCAGTTTTATTGGAGTTATCACTCTGAAGTAAATTGGGAAAAATCCTGCTAATGATGAATCAGTATGCCATAAAACCTGTCAAATCCCTTTCATATTAATAATACTTTTGTCACTGCCACTGAAGCTTTGTTTTGCTACTGTTGTTTGGCCACTGTCCCTTTGTCTTTCAGGGGTCATTTCAAATCATTCCCTTTTGACTGCTTCACCATGCATGGTGAGCCATGCAAAAGCATCTGCCAAAAATTCTGTCAGCTTTCTTCTCAGCTGAATCTGCAGTTGCCCATGCAGGCTTTGGACACAGTGGTTCAATCTGTTCACCCTCACTGTCTGAGAGAGGTTTCAGTAGCACACAGAAATCTCATCACCCTAACACATGGCTTTGTGGGATACAGTGAACACTCTGGGAAAATACTGCCGCACAAAGAGGGTGAGGTTTAGGTTTTGAGTTTTCCTTTCCTGCACAAAATCCAGTGGTCACTACTGGACAGCAGTGTAGTGATGCTGCAGGTCCTTGTGTGGCCACCTCACATGTTTTTGAACCATGAAGCTGGGCTTTCAAACCCAACTGCAAACGGAGGGCTTTCCAGAGGGAAAAACCTTTTCAGCAAGCTCCAGAGCAGCCCAAGGTAGCTGCAGGCAGTGGCAAATCACTTATTTGGGAGAGGCAATGTACAAGGGAATACTATTTAAGGCATGAAGAGCAGGCAGGGCTCCTAATTGGGAAAACAATTGCCTGGAGGCATACTCAGGAAAACCAAGAGCTTTTTTTCCTAGCATTTCAATGAATGGGGAAAGACATGAGTGAGTGAGTTTTCTCTGTCTTTATTTGGTGTGACCAGGCAGTGTGCAGGAGATGCTGACTTCTATACAAATAATAATTCCTCAGCTTTGAAGTATGAACACCAGGAGGGCAGAACATCTCAGGGGCTCACCTTGTTGGTGCAAATGCCTGGAAACAGGCTTAGTAAAGGTTTTGTGAGCATGGCGAAACAAAGAAGTTCCAAAAGCAGCCCCACCTATGCCAGATCATCAGAAATATGCAAAGAACTTAGTTTCAGGGGAAAAGAAAAATAAATATACATTGTTCTCATTAGTAAGTGAAGCCCTGGTGGTATGATGAGGAGTGTGTTGTCTTATTTTATAGGAGGATTTAGTTTTGCAGTATGTGTGCTTGGATGCTAAAAAAAGCAGCAGGTTTCTTCACAGAGTGCATAATTTTGCAAGTTTTATACTCACTTCAGGCTGATGATTTCCTGATTATACTGTGTCCTTTTGCTGCAGAAGCTGTTGATTTTTGCAGGGGAAAAAAAAAAGAAAAAGAAAAAAGACAAGACTGAAATGTAGAAACTGTAGTGCTGTTATTTTGTGGTGACAGGAAAGATGCACCAGCATGCAGGTTTATTCTTATGTGACACATAATTGCTCAGAAACTATTTTTAAAACCAGGCTGAAAGAAATCACAAGGATGGCATAGATAAGCTGCCATTTGACAAACCTGCTTAGATGGCATGCAGGGAAGGTTTTGAGGGGTGTAGGGACCATGACTGCAGCTACCAGGGAAGGAGGAGAGAGGGGAGCAGAGCATCCCTCTCCCAGCCTGCTGAGCTCACATCAGAGACCACATCACCCAGCCTGTCATGTCCACTGCTTCCCCTCTGCAGCACCTAATGGGCTCTCCACCCCAGGGAAATTCTGGCTGAACAAAAGCTGTCTGGATGCTCTGCAGGCCCATCTCATTTTTATCTAACTGCAGTTTGCTGGCACTGTAAGCATTTATAAATCTCCATAATGCCAAACATTGCCTCCACTTATAAACCTTGCATCACTGATGTTCTTAGACCATGGTGACTGCAGCAACATTATCCCCACGGTATCTTGGCTTTTGCAATGCTTTATGCTAACAGGAAATTTAGGATGCCCAGCTCTCAGAGAGGCCAAGCATGCTTGCTTTCATGCTTAAAAAACACCTTTCAGCTTTTTACCTGAATCAAACAACAGCTACATTGTGTTCCCCATTTCTACAGAGACCCTTGATGTGCAGCTCCAGGTTTGCAGGATTCAAAGGCATTCTACTTTATTTGTCAACCCTAACCCAGTCCCTCCTTCAGTGAGGATTGATAATATCTGAGTAAGATTATTTCTGTGTCCCATATTCTGTGGGTATCTGGCATGACAGTCAAATGTCCTTCCTGCCAACCCCTTGAGCCCTCAAGAGGGTGAAATATGTTCCCTCACCAAAAGAGGAGCAAAGTTCAGTTGCAGCTGGACATTCAGGCTTGTGTCTGCTCAGGGTGAGAGTGAACAGCTTCAGCTCCAAGGGTCACTGACCACACTGACAGGGATCTCCCCATGACAAAGCTCATTTTACTGAGTCTCTTGTGCTGCCAAGAACAGTGGGATTTTGAATAAACTGTTGATATGATATTGAAAAGAAAAGGCTTTGGGTTGTATTATGTCCAGCCTGGTACTCAAAGTCCCTTGAAGGAATCCTAGATTGCTTTCAAGCACAGAGCACTGAGAGTGCACCGCTGCTGCTGTGCCATTGAGAGCGACCCTGTCCTGTCAACCCAGAGAGGCAAGAACCCAGTGGAGACTGAAAGCTGCAGTTCTTGAGCTGCAATATGAGACCAGAGACGTGACATTCCTGGGAGAAGCTCAGGAAGCTTTCGTGGTCCACCTTGGTAACCACACTGATTCCATAGACATAGCACAAATAACGTGTCCTGTTTCCAGGTGATACGGTGTGGGAAGACAGCAATGGCGCTGAAGGCAGTCTTGCCCCGACGCATTGCAGCTGTGTTCATTACCAAAGAGTGGGAGCAGCTGTGGAGATAGAGAGTGAGTTGGCTGGGACGGGGGCAGTTGGAGTCTGCTGGCCGTGCTGGGAGGAGGAAGGGACAGGAGGTCCTGTGAGGGACAAAAAGGATAAGATTTCCTGTGAGGGCCAGACAGGGTTAAGTGGCTATGGTGGGGACAGGAAGGAGTGAGCTGGAACTGCAGAAGGAAGAGAGAAGAAGGAGAGAAAGAGCCAGAGCTGTGTGGAGCTGCCCATGGGAGGTACATAGAAAAGGTATGAGATGAGAGGCTTTCAGATAAAAAGGTGCTGGTGCTTGAAGCCTTCTTTGATATGAGTTGTACCTCCTCTATCAATAAGGTACATTAAAAACTTCTTAGCCTTTATAAGAAGTAAAGATGCTGTCAGAAGGGCTACCTTTAGCATATGTGCAGGTCTGCCATGCTCAGTCAGCCATGATAAACCATCCATCTTGGAGATCATCTGGCAGCCAGCAAGCTGAACAAATATGTTTACACATAAGGCACAGAACCTTGGTGATGTAACTAAGAAACTGAATTATTACTTCTGTCCCTGAAGGCTGACTGTTGCTTAAAATTCCAAGTTATTCGGTTTTATACACTTTGCAATACAATTTATCACTTACTCTCCTTGTAAATTTTCAAATACAAGCATCAGAACATGATCAAGGGTACTATGGAAACACACTGATTCAATTTAAAGAGCAAGCAACTAATCCTTATAGAGCTGTGCTTCTATAATTATGTACTTATAGTTTCAGAGAGTCACAAGTATACTTGAGGGAAAATGTTCAGTTAATGTGAATTACTCTAATTTATCATTGGTAGTAGTAGGACAGTCCCTAGAAACTGTGAAGGATAGGTGGTAACTCAATGTGTCCTGCGGAAAATAGCAAGAGAATGCCCATCCAAAATATCTTGTTGTCTCTATAGCCGACACTCAAATAAAAATGGATGAAAAAATTGTCATCTTATCTGCTTCCAAATATGCTGCTGAGATGGAGAAATGTCATGTCTTAGACAGAGATATTAAGAGAATCTGAGGAGGAACTTTCCACTGAATTAAAGAGGTCTTCTGAGCAATTTTCTGTTGAAACTACTTTGTACTAGAAAATGAGGGGGGGGGACACGACACCCTCATAGCCAGGGTGTCCTTTGCACAATTTTTTTCCTGTGAATTAAAAATGGAAATATCTGGCATAATTAATGTTTCAACTAAAATATTTCAAATTTCAGACACCCTTTTTGTAAAATTTACAGAAGAACTTATAAAAGTTTGGTTTATGTCATCAACAACCTCTACTAAACATTGTTCATCTTCAGCTAGCTCTGGTGTTGAGGACCCAGCATTTCAGTGATCACCAGGCTGTCTGTATGCTCCTTGAAAAGTAGCTACTACTGCTTCAACACCAGCATCCATCCAAAAGCAAGAATGACTCAATTCCTGCCCCATGTGTGCAATCTGTGAAACAGCAGAGAATATTTGTGGAGTTCCTTCCGTGCCATCTAAGAGAAATAAGGTGCCTGAAGGTTACATATCTATTTGTTTTTTCATCTAGGTGGAACATCTGATTGTGGAATATGCAATCCACTAGGGGAGAGTAAAAAGAAAACCTGCCTTAACCTTATAATTAGCACAAAGGAGTACAGTGGCCTAGGGACAAAAGCACTGTGCCAAGCTCTTTTGCCACTAAAGTTTCTGGCGCAGGGACAGCTCCCCAAGAGAAGACCATGTGGAAAAAAAATTAAAATATTTGTATCTCTTAGGCCAATCCTTTTCTCCTTCTAACAGTTAGGATGCCTTGCAGAGTGCAGTAACTTGTTTTTTCCTGGCATGCAGATGAACTATTCCAAGCACTGCTCCAGCAGATCTGGGCATTCCCTGTGGCTTTGGTCCACTGAGGACACAGCACTGGGCAGCTAAATTGGCTTTGTGCTGCCCAGAGTTTGACCCACTGCTGGAGGGGTCCTGCAGAAGATGGCTCACAGCCTCCTTGCACGAGAGAAATGGCACCACAGGGGCCGGGATACAACTGAGAACTGGGCCAACAGTGACCTGGAGCACATTCAGACAGAAACTGTCTGGTTTTATGCTTATATACAGCTGTTTCTTGTAGCTCTGGGAGTTATAAAACGTGCTCTGCTTTTGCTGTCAAACACTCTAATTTAAAACCATATTTTTTAGGACCTGGAGAGGCAAAAAAAAAAAAAGGTGACAAAAAAACCAACCACGACCAAAAAAACCCAGACTAAGAGGAAGTAATTTGTGACCATGTGCTTCTCAAGTTAATAACTCATTCTTGTAGTTCAAAATGACACGGCATCTCAGAGATCATGGAAAAGAAGGATTTAGATGGCTAGCTACAATGGAGAGGGCTACACCTTGTAATGCAATAGTTCATATTTAATAGGCTCTAGAAGATAATTTTTTCAGATTTGTAGGACTTTTCTGCATTCTTGAACAGGCACAGGCAATGTCCCCATTTAAAAATAATGTGAAAGAAGAGAGAAGATGTGTGCTTTTTTTAGAAATGTATTTTGCATGCACAAAATGATCATTAAGTGATTTAGTTCTTTTAATTAACTTATGCTTGATGTAAAAATACAGCCTGCCTTTGGGCTTGTCATCTAGGAAATGGTGACAGAATAAAATGCTAACACAAAAACAGTCAGGAGGACAAAAACTCCAGCTTATATCAGTTTCCATGCTGCTAACACACCGGAGGGGTCAGTTCATTACCAAAAAGGGATAAGGTTTAAGAAAAATGGAAGCTTTTCCCTCAAAACTGCCTAAAACCCGAGTTGCATGTACTGACAGGACCGAGCACATCTATTTCCTTTCCTCTTCCTTGGTGCTGTTGCTTATGAGACCAGTGCCTTCTGCAAGGTAGAGGAGGGTACAGCCTGTCCCCCTGTGCTTACTCTGCATCACTTCTTGGCCTTTCTGTACTGACACCTCCTCAGAGCTCTGCATGTGGTGCTTGTCCATCACCTCACTGCTTGGAGATGTGCTGCTTTTGTGCATTTTGAGGTGGCTTAGTAAAGGATTCTTTCTGTTTTGTTACTTTCAGCAGAATTGGGTAGTTCTCCTATGGCTCTTCTCTGAGATGCATGACACAGGATTTTAGGGATTTTTCTTAAATATGTATTATTCTATTTTTTACACCCTTGGGCCCAGATGCATACAATTTTGCCAGTACCTGATCGATTAGATGAAATTATGAGACAAATCTGGATTCTCTTTCAACCGCAGGTAAAGTCCCATAGACAAATCTGAATGCTGGACAGGAAACTTGAGTGTGACTGCTGAGTTTGTTAATGCCTGTTTTTAGCTTAAAATGTTTAATGGCCAAGGAAGATGCTGCTAAAGATTCATATCCTTCATGTCTCAAGCTGGGTCTTGTGTTAAACACTGCTAAGGCCATTCTGAGCCTAGAAACCAAAGCTACATTTGGTGTCCCTGTTGTTGCTGTTTGCTTTGACAAGCAAACAAAACCACCACTTAACCTTAAACATGAAAGAACAGGAGACACAATTTTGGTAGTTTAGCGTGGCTTACCCAAGTAGGCTTTAAATATCTTAGAAAGTGCTGCAACTTGGGTATTTATGTTTTTCACCGCTCACCTCAATTAACACAGTGATTGGCTGTAGGGAGCACCACAGCTGGCAGGGCTTTGAGGAACATATGTTAAGAGAACATCAGTTTGACTGGAAGCTGGTTTTGTGGCTGCTGGCAAAATGGGGGAAGGAGTCAGAGCTCTCCTTTTTTGGGGCTATTTTTTGAATTGCAAAACAAATTTCCTGTTCCATGCTGTATGAAAGGTAGATAAAAACCTCTGATACTGCAGAAGAAAATGCAATTAAACAAGATTACTTAACGTTCTCTGTTAAAGTAAAGGAGAGCTTTCAGCAGTTTTATTCTTTGTCAGGGCTGCAAGGGAAGACTTAAGAGATGTAAGAAGAAAACCAAATAGACAAGGCAACTATACAGGCAATCTATCTACCTACAAATAAAGAGAAGTGATCACTTCTTCTCAGTGAAAGGGAAGGGGTGACAACTGAAACCTTAGAGGTGATAGAATGAAGACACTCTAGCAAAATATTAGGAGAAAATATTATTATTTAGAAGTGAAAGACGCTGCAATGCCATTCATCAGCAATTTGTGGAACAGGCGGTTCATCTCTGTCTGCTGTAAGCTAACCCTTGATGAGGTGCTTTGTCTTTCTGAGCAAGAGTGAGTTAAATCTGTAGTGTCAGAGAGTTAGAGGGAAGCACCAGCCCTCACTGAAAGGTGTGTTTCTGACTCAGAAATGTGGCAGAAAGGGAGTTTTTTGGGTTGGTCTTTCTACTGCTTTTTTTTTTTAATCTACCCTGCTTTTGAACATCCTTCTCCATTCCCCTGGAGTTTTATGGGTTTGGATATTTTTGGTTTTTTTCACTGAAATGTTGGTCCTTAAATGCAGGCACTGGTTGAAAACCACTACCCTCAGGTGTGGGCTCTCACTTTTCAGATGGTAGGGCATAACTATGAGCATGTACCCCTTCTGAAACCAAAATGTGCTTAGTCCTTTTCAAGTAGCCTTACCATTGCTGCCCCAAGATTGCCATTGGGTAGGATAGCAAGGATAGCACGGATTGCTGTCTCACTGTCTTCACTAGCCCACTCCACTCTGCAGTTGTAAAACCTGGCATTCCTAAAGGTTTAAAAGGACAAAAGATACTTTATCAATTACCAGTTAGCAACAAATACTTGTGCTACAATGACTGCCAGAACTGGGGAACTAGTCACAAAATTTCTTGTCCTCTACTTTTAATTCCAGAGATTGAGTTTAGTTTTTAGCTGTACATTAAGCCCTCTTTCAGCTTGGCAAATGATTCAAAAAGTACCTTCCTGAACAAAAGTGATTCAAGGATATAAAATGTTTCCAGCTACGTTTAGGAGATTTGGAGATTAACCTTAAGTAAGAAACCTGAGCAAAATGCATGTGAGGTTTGCAGTCACCTGTGCAGTGAAAGAGAGGGAATACTCTATCCCTGTGCTTCATTTAGTTTCTAGAAGGATCCTGGGTTCTCAGAAGTGTTTGCTGAGCCTACTGGCAGTGAAAACAGAAATAGACAGTGGCTGATTTAATTAAATGATAAAAATCTATCACCACCACGCCAGAAGAACGTGCTTGTGGTAAAGAGCATGCTGAGAAAGAGGCAGATGGATAGCTGTCATTTCTGCCTTGGACAGGTGCCCCTGGGTCCACTCTGGGGCTGAGGGTAGGCAGCACCAAGGGGTGGCAGCGTGAAGGGGAAAGTGATTTATTCTTCTTGCTCTGAAGAATTTTTCCTATGTGAAAACTGACCTTCACAGGGACAAGGAATTGAGGGAGCTCACCAACATAGAGCTGGAAGGACACTTCTTCCTTCATGGTGAGGAGCCCATGGGCTGCTTTGGGGTTATGACAGAGCTCTTACTTCCAGACAGGAGAGAGAAGAATAATCCTGACAAACCTAGGGTAAGCCTAAGGGTTGTAGGTAGGCGAAACAAAACACTGAAAATACCTTGACTTCAGACCAGCAAGAAGAGAGAGGGACTCCCAGAGCTGATGAGTCTAAATGAAAAAACCTCCACTTACCTATGAGGGGTCTCCAACCCTGGTACAATATGAGGTGATGGAGACTGAGCTGCTCCCTCACTGATGTGAGGACCCCAGGCTCGGGCAGGGGGGTCCACTTACCATGGTAATCACACAGGAAAGGAAAATAATTAAAAAAGCTGGTAAAGCAGCAAAACTTTTCAATATCTCATGAAGGTAGTCAATTACATGAACATATTTAACGACTGGAATGAACACTGCCACTTGCTAGTTTCTGGCTGCAATCTAATATTGTTCCTTTAAAGTATTTTTGTGGAAGGTCAGTGTTCCAGTTAACTTTGGCTGTGTATTTTAACTTTTCCCCCTGAATTAATTTGACAGGGCACACCTTTTTTTTTTTCTTTTAGAAATAGAATATATTTCTTTTCTTCCTCTGAAGAAAAGAAAAGAAATATTATTACTTCAGTAAAATTGTATTATAATAATAATGTCTTGACAAGAGGCTTTAGGGCCTATCAACAGGTCTTGAGCAACCTAATCCCCCTTCAATCCCACTGCTTTTAGAACTTGCTTTTTAATGAGACCTTAGATTGATTTGATATGCATATTATATATACATACATACATANTACATATATATATATATATATATATATATGCCTAGCCAAGAAACCTGGAGTATCTTTTGGAATTATTCTTCCAAAGGTGGCACTCTCAGGGTGTTTGTGGGATTTTATTGCAGCTGCAAAATAGTTAAGAAAGGTTGGGCTGTGAAGAAATTAATAAGTAGAGTAAAGCAGTGTGAGATTTTACACCAGCTGAAGTGAAAGTTGATCCTTTGGGAGAATTCAGGAGAGCCAGAGAGTTATCTTTTCGCTGAGCCTGTGTGTGGAGAAACAGCAGTGATGAGCTCCAGCTGTCTCTCTCACTAGAGGCAATTACAGGTGTACTTCCCCACACTTGACATCTCATTTTCTGGATCTGTTCAGCTAGGATAGCACTTAGTTCATTAGCTCCCAGTGGGTAGTGTATATATAATTTTTTAGGTTTTAATGAAAGCTAACCATAAAGCCATAACACATTCTGGGCTTTTCCAGTGCAAGGAAACAGGAATCATTTTTGACAGATCTCATGCCTGTTGTGTTTTAATATACTGGGGTAAACACTGCTGTAGCCTATATGAGCACTAAGAGGGAAAAAATGTTGGTATCTGTGTGGGGGAATATAGGATGATTTGGCTTTATAAGCTTATTGCTGTTATTCATGAAGGAATCTGTTGGGATCAATGTCTTGTTGTGTTAGACACGGTATGCAGAGAGTATCAAGGAGGAGGGATGTCTCGGTGAGAAGTGATCATCCTGTCTGGGTCACTGTGGCAGGAAGGAGGAGACAGAAAGACAATTCCCTTGGTACAGCTATTCAGTCTCTTCCCCCTCACCCCGCTCCTTTTATTAACTCTCCTCTTTCCTGTTACACAGTGATTTTCCCCAAAGAGTAAGAAAAATATGACATACTCATTCTCTTCCTGGAAAGGAAGGAATATTATTCACAATATATGGAAAAAAATCTGAATGGTGTTATTTTCTTCTTTTTCGTTTATGTCCTCAACCTGTTCATTTTTTGTTGTTTTGGTTTTGGAGGGGTTGTTTGTTTTGTTTATTTCTTTTGCAAATTCAGAAAATTGATTAAAATCATAATTTTAATATAGTTTTCTATACTGCTCACCTAGTGCCAGAAGAAGACCTGGGACAAGGGACATGTAGGAAGACAAGTAAACTAAAAAGTAGAACAAACAAAAGTAACTTAAATATAGTTAGGACCTTCTTAGAACTTCTCTCAAACAGAATTTTTTCACTAGATTACAAAAAAGTTCAGATCAGTTTGGTAAGGATTTTAAAGCTTCTTTTGTGGCAAGTGATTTTTGGACGTCAAGGTTTCTTCCCAGTCAGAGCAATTGCAAACATGTTAATAGCACCAATTTAATCTCACACAGTTCAAATTGCTTCCAAAATTAGTAGTTAATTCTCACATATGTTAAATAAGTCCTCTGTATCATGATGAACTTTTTATCAACCAGAAATGTTAAATTGTAAAAACGGTGGGAAATTAGACTACAATAACGAAGCTGAGACTAAGGAAACATATTCTTCAATTAGTGTGCTCATGCATGTCCTGCTTCTCTACTAAAACGCTATTGATCAAAAAGTACTCTTCTCTGGAGGTTATTCCACACCTCAGTGAAGTTGTTCATGAGTCAGAGATTAAAACCTTAAAGGATGAGAGAGCAGCACAGTTCAGACCACTGCTGATGGATAGATCAGTCACTGGGAATGCAGTTTGGTCTCTATCAATAACACCACTTTAAGTAATGTGAAAATTGCACGTTATCCCAGTAGGTACAGGTGAAACAAACAACCTCAGTGAATGCATGGCTCGGTTTCTTTCCTGAAAAACGCGAAAGAGGTTATGAAGCAAAAAATGTGGCTTGTTCCTGAAATTCCAGCAGCACCGTCTATGGCCAGCTGGCTCTAGCTGTACTGTATCAGGAGTGGGTTTAGTGCAGGCAGTAGATCAATACCAAAATTAGGTACCACACTTGTCCCAGTGTGCTCTCAGCTGGCATGGATGGCAGCAACCACAGCCTAGGGTGTCTGTGACTTAGTCACACAGGCCTGGTAAACCCTTGGTTTGGAATGTGTTCTGCACTAAACAACACACAAAGCCTGGCGATGGCATGTACCTTTCTTTAGATCTTCATGTCTTCTCAGTGCTTGGCATTGAATGGTCCATCCTGGTTTTATTCTCCACCTGGCATTTCTGGTTTTCACATAGGCTGTGCCTGAGCTTTCATCTGCACCTTCCCATCTCTTTCTTCTGCCTCTCCTCTGCAGGAACCACTGCTCCTATGCCATACCATCCACCGTGGCTTTGGTGGTGGCCAGGGGCTTTGATCTCTGTGGTGTGTGGGAGGCTGTTCTGCGTCTCCCAAAGAAATCTAGTTCCATCACTAGGAGAGTCGTAACCCCTTCACAGGACATTTTCTCCTCATAGCTAGGCATGTGTTATTTCTACATCCATAGAAGGGCCCCCAGACCCCCACATCCCAGAACTTTTCCAGATATGTGAGGAACAGCAGTTTTCCAGACATTTAGAAAATTATTTTTCCTGTGTGCAGATCTTACAGTGCTACGTGCCGTGATACCTGACAAAGTCCGCACAGCGACTGCCTGAACGTTCTTAAAATTTTAATTTTATCTGAGAACAAACTTGTATTGATTTTTGGGTCTCATCTCCACATCTTCTCTGAAGATCTGGATGTACCTGTTTGATTCAGACAGACAGCTCGGGGTGTGGTGCTGGGGGCTGTGTGCCAGGCTGCCCAGCAGGTGCTAACCAGCAGCTGCCCTTCCCAGAGGAGACACCACTCTCTCCAAGGGATGCAATGTGAGGCACTGATATTCCATGGGAAATCAGTAACACTGGAAAGAAGAGCTAGAAATGACCAGCAGTAAATTACATCTGATTTTGTTAGATTATATGCTGGGGGAGAAAAAAGCCCAGCAGGATTTTATGCTTTAAATGTAGGCTTCTCAACACACAGCTGTGACATACTTACTCCTCTTTCTCTAGCTCTAGGGGTGGCAGTACCTAGAATATTCCAGTCTTCAGACAATGGAATATACATACACCCCCAAAGGAAAAAACAGACAGCCCTAAAGAGATCAGGCATGGAATGGAGAAGTGTATTGCTCAGATAGTCTGCAAATAAAAGGCTGACAGAACCTATGGATTCGTAGTTGAATTACATGTGGACAGAAAAGGGCTAAGGGATGAAAATGTGTATTTATGTCAGAAAGATGTGAATACGCCTAAAAAGGAAAATGAGTAGAAGAAAGCTGTTAGTCAAAGGGGACAAGATCTTCTCAAGGTCAGCAGTCCCTAAGTGGAATTATTGTTAGCCTCCAACACATAAAAACATCAGAAAAGTCTTTAATGTAGAGGAATACAGAGATGGACAAGCTACCAAAGACTCAGGCAAAGAAGGGCTAAAGGAGTGATGTCCAGTGCTTTTGTCTGGTACAGCAGTAAGATGCAGTGGTGCTTTATTTTTCAAACATATTCCGGGAGTGTTGTGTCATGAAGCAGTGCAGCAGCTCAGACCTCTGTGCCCAAGTTCACAGACAACTGTGCCTGACTCCTGAAATTTGCCAAGTAAGCTGATTTTCTCCTAAAGCATCAAAGTCTTTATAGCTGAGACTTAATAGTCCAGGAGCTACCACTAAAAGAAGTACTGAGATATACTTAGAGTTTAATCATCCAAGTAATCATTGCAAAGATGGTATTGCCCTGTCTGTACACAGACACAGTTCCCCTCCTCTGTGAATGTTTAAATGACCAAGTTAAGGATGATGCCTGTTAAATGTCATCAAATGGAACAATTCAATGGCTGACAGAATAATTGAGTAATTTAGATTGAATAGGATTTCAGAAGGGCATCTTGTCTGTTTTCTTGCTTGAGCTATGGTCAACATTAAATTCAGACCATAGGAAGTTGTTTTTTTTTTTTACAAATGCTTAAGTATAAAGTACCAGACTACCAAGAACAAGTACTTTTGTAAACAATTCAACAACAAGCCTCTCTAAAACACAATGAGAAATCTGATCTTAATAAAAACATTCACCTAAACTAGCAATTATTTGATTTTAAATAGAAAGAGGAAGCACTTCTGAAAACTGTTAGCACTCACCTTCACCTTCTGCTGAAAGTGCATCTTTTCCTAAACCAGCACTGTTAGATACTATCCCTAGATAAGAAGTTACTTCAGCATCCCTTGTGTTCAGACATATCCTTTCCTTCTGAGATGGGAGAATTTTGACCGCAGTTAAACATGACAAGGACTGTCCCTCATCCCTCAGGAAGAGTGCAGAAAGTCACAGTTCAGTCTGTCATACAGGTGTTTGGAAACTCCAGAGTCTGTAGAAACAGAACCCAGGGAGTTTGCCTGGTGTCACTGCACTGATAACCTGCACTTTAATGTATTTCTACTATAATGCTTTAAGACCTTCTCCTGTGTCCCCAGCTGCACTCTTTTTGGGTTTTGTATTGTTTGCCTTTTCTCTACCAGTTTTCTTCTTTCACTTTTCTTCTTGTCTTCTTACCCCTTTTTGTCCCTCAAGGCGCAGTGCTGCAGCCGTCAGCAGAGCCGGATTTAAGGCTACCGTAGTACAGTGAGCTGTTTAATTCTCCTAGACATTTCCCTATGGCAACTATCCATAAAAATTTGTTTTGCTGAGGGCAAGTCATGTCATCTAATACAGAACTGAAACAGGAAATCTTACTTAAGGTAAGAAGGCTGTGCACTTCCCATATCATAAGCATGATGCTAAACTCATTTTGACTATCACGGATATTCAGTTTTTCTCTGAGATTATTTCTCTTCCTTGGTCCTTATCTGAAAAGAAATAACTTCTCATATTCTCCCACCCATGAAGTGAGGTAGTCAGTTCAAAGGAACCTTTATTCCTCCTGAGTGATGTTCAACAGCGATGTTCCTCTCCTCCTTGAATTGGGACCATCAGGAAAACAGTTTGGACAATACCCTCTGAGACAGCTGTCTCTGTAAGAGAGAGCAGAGCAAGGGCTTGCATTATTATTGTGAATGGATCTCAGAAATCTTCCAGAACAAGGAAATCTACTTTTAATGAATTTGCAAGGCCAGTGAAATCAGCCTCCGTTTACAACAGATCAAGCCACAGGAAAACTATTCCCACATTCCCTGCAAGGGAATTTTTTGCTTTTGTTTTTTGTTTGGTTTTTTCTCCCCTTGGAATACTCAGTAGTTCCCAGGGATATTGTCTGCAGAAAGCAGGGTCACTACATTATTTACTACCATAACTCCATACACCTACTGTGTATCTCAGCTACCCATCTAGACTTTTATTTATAGCTGTTGAAAATCAACAATAGCATTATAGCTGTCCAAGCTATAATGTAGCCCATTCTATGCAGAGAGCTTTAGCACTTGCTCTTATGGGGCACGCTTTCCTCAGGAGGTGTCATCTTATCTCAGGAGCACACATCCATCCTTACAGATGTGTCCCTGCTTTGAATCCTGCCCTGTGCAATTTAAAGCTGGTAATTTCCTTCAGTCTTAAGGTGAGAAAAAGCAGGCCATGAATTGTGTTTAAAATCTCGTTTCTGTTTCGCTTCTTGAGTCACATGATGAGTGCCAGCATGATGTCATGCTGAATTTTATGCATTTCAGTGCCTCTCAGAGCTTTGTGAAAGACTGCTTGGGTCGTGCAGCTAAGGAATCGTGCCACTGGACAGGTTGCTCTTTTCAGTTTGTGTTTGGGAAAAATTAGCTTGTGAGTTGAGATACCAGAGGAATAAATGCTGCAGTGTTCATTGCATAACAAATTCATCTTCTTTACAAGCCAGTATTCCTTTACATGGACAGATTACAGGCATTTTTCTTCAGCTGGGTAAGAGGAACAAAAATGTAAAACAGTTTCTTTCCTTCTTGCAAGACAATAATCTTGAAACAAATCTGATATCATAGGAAATATGATTGTCCCTCAAACACATTGTAATAACCTTATGGTCCTTAGATTTTTTTTGAGAATTGGACCAGAAAATCAGGAATTAATGATTTCACCCCGTGTAGTCTATGCATAAAATATATCCCGGCTGGCACAGCTTCCCTTTTTTGCAGCCTAAACTTTTGAAATCAGGTGCTTATCGTGAACTCTGCATCTGTTTATTTTTATTTAAGCGACAGCCCTTGATGCCCAATACATATTCTTTTAACTTTTGCAAGTGTAAAGACAGGCTTGGGAAATATAAACCAGGCATGGTGGAAAGCAGCTGCCTGAGCTTGCAGATGACTGAAATGCAGCTTTGGAATGTGCAGCAAGCTTCCCAGGCAAGGCAACAGGGCAGCAGTACTTGGGAGTACAAGGTGCTTAGGAGCAGTTCAGGCCTGTATCTTGTAATTTATGGCCCTCATGTCTTCCAGATTTCCCTAAAATCAGACATTTGGTTCACCGTAGCACACTCTGCTAGATTGGTACTGAGGCAGCAGCTGCATGACCAGTGTGAAGATGTGAGAATTATTCAGACCCGGTACATTTTTCCAATAGATAATGGATTTGATTAATGTAACCTCTTCATCTTTGAATTGAATGTAATGTCCATCTGCAGATCACTGTCTCATTGTGTTAAGTTCTTACATTACTACCTATCATACTGCACATATGTGCATCATTTTCTCATTACTAAAATTTACTTGGCAATTTTTGTCAATATATTTTTCCGTTTCCTTTGGCCTCATTATGAAGGAGTCATTGACTATACATAGCTCGTCTAGCCATGGGGTCTGTTAGAAGCTACTGAAGCTTTTTCAGAGAAAATTGATAACAAAACAAAATAACAGATTCTTATAAAATGTCTTCTCTTTATTCCTATCCTCATGGATCTTGCAAAATACTGACCTGTATCAATATTACAGCTTTGTTAAGTGTATACATATATATTGATATTGTCCTTGATTCATGAGGTTTTTGATTGCTTTAATGACATCTTGTTCGATAATTTAACACAAAGTTTAGTAAAAACATCCTTTTCAAATTAAACTGGCATCAAACAATGTCAAATATACCATCACTTTCATTGCTCTGAAATATTATGAACCTACCAGCACTCCAAAACATCTTTATCAGAGTGTTGCTGTGTTTGCCCAGGCGGATGGGTATTTAGAAAGACACAAAGAAATAACCCAAATGGCAATATTAGGTGTTGTGTAACTGCTCACCCACACATCATCCTGCTCTGAAAAGCAAAGCTCTGTCTTTTTTTGTCATGCTTCAGGTCTCATTTACAACTGACTTTCTGAAAATGCTTCCATCAACGATTTTGGAATTTGCTCTTTAGTGATCATTATGGAGTAGATAATCATGTGTGTTTCCTGCAGAATGAACCTCCAATTTGTTCTGGGTTAGTTAACAAACATCTGTAATAATCTTCTGTATCTTAAGAGCTCCTTTTCAGGTGCCATCTCCTGCTTATGACCCCTTTCATACGTAATTTATCTATTTTAAGCTCTGAGCAGTGTGACTTCACTAACTCTGTATGAGGCAGGTGCATATATTCTGTAAGATTTTCCATTATTCCAACTTCCCTATCATTAGGCATGGAGGGATGACGTTATTTCTTAGTATTAAAGAGGTTTTGCATCTCTTTGTGTCCCCCAGTGTTGACTGGAAGGTGAAAGGTATTATCTGTGTGCCTTTCCTCTAATCTAGATGGATAACATCAGTAAGTGCCCCTTGTGCTCTGTGACATCCTTAAAGTTCTCCATTTGTGCAAGGTTGGGGGGCAGGAATACCTTGGGATAAAGTGGTTTCCATTGTTTTTAATGGTCTCTTTCATCTTCGTGATCACATTAAAAGGGAAATGATGGTCAAAACCAGATTCCCTTTAAATGCTAAACCTTGTCAGATTGCAATTTCTTTCACAATGATGTACACTATTAATGCCCTACGCTTAATGATGTATAGAGAAATTAAAAAAGAAGATATAAAATTTCATCAATTTTTGGAAAATACTTAAGTATCAGAGAAAGTCTCCACTTCTGAAGAAATACAGTTTACATTACGAGTCCTCAAAAAGCTTTGTTGGAACTTTTCCAGAGGGGCAAAAGTACATATTTAATGACACAATAAGAAAGTGAGAGAGTATTGCATTAAAAAACGTAAATTCCCCTTTTCTTCTGTACCTTTCTTGACCTACAAGTCAGCAACTTGTCTTCTCAGGAAATATCTGAAAGCACTATGCAATCAAACTGCTGAGGTACTGCATACAAAACTCAATAAATAGGTCTTGATAGTCACTCCTCTTGCTTTATAGAATATATAGCATGAATTCTTAGGAAGTCTTGTATTAGTTGAACAAAGAAAAATTGAAACTGATTTTATACAATGCTACAGGACCATTAAAATGTTCTTACAGTGGCTCATATTTATGACACAGTAAATCTATTGGTGTTCCTCTTAATTCTTCTCCTTTCATCTTCCCTGCTTTTTATCGAATTTAAATCTAAATGTAACAACACGGCGTTTGCATATCTGTACTTCAAGCACAAGTGTGTATAAACATTGTCCTTGCTCCTTTTCCAGGAAGGATTTCTCAGTCTCTGGGGTACGATTACACTCTGTAGTGTGTGTCAGTTAAATTTGTCAGATCTCGAGAACAATGGCAACATCCCTATTCTTGTCTCCTTGCAAAATCCTGTGTGGAAATAAACATCTTCTGCAGCTTAGCTTGCAGGAATCAGTGATGTGCCCTGCCACACTGAGGCTGCTCTGACCAAGTTGTGAGTTATGACTTCAGGAGCTGTGCTTGGTGCACCCATGGCGGGCACTCCTGGAGACATCCTGGGGAGCTCTGCGTGACCACAGGGCTGGAGCAGGGCAGCCTCAACCCTTGCTCTGGGCCCTGAGCACTGTGAGGTCCTGAGGATGACACCAGGGGAAAGAAACAACCCCTCCAGGAGCATTCCAGGGCCTGTGCTCTGAGCTCCAGCTCCTCTGGGTGCGTTTCCCAGCAGCTCCATCCCCGCCTTGGCAGCAGCAGCCGAAGGCTCCAGTGCTGTGTGCCCCATGCAGTGCCTCTCTCTGTAAACAAAACCATTGACTTCTCTGCTTTCCTTTTGGCCAAGGTCAAACCAAAACTCGATGGGCACAGGATATGCTGCTGGCTTTCTTCTCACAGGGCTGATGGAAAGGTTTATCTGCAGGTTTCTCACTTAGATCACTACAGCAATGCCTTTAATCCAATACCTCTTAAGTCCGTCACTAACAAAGGGTTTACAAAGATCTTTCCAACAAACTTCCTGCCCCCAGGCTGCCAAAAATGCTGTCAGTCTGCCAATAAATTCAGTTCTCTGCATTTTCATTATTCTCTGCTGTTGTCTGTAAGACATTTAAAGATATTTAAAACATTCCTCCAGTGGGAGTGTTTCTTTGTATTTTTTCCTTTTTGTGTTTTGTTTGAGTTAAAAGGCTCGATGGATTATGGGTGGATGTTTTCAATATTTTTAATTCAAAATGTGACCCCCAGTAGATAACTTGTGCTATTTTTATCTCTACTTGACTCAGTTACGGCAAAGATCACACGCTGCACCTAAAGAAAACTGCCCAAGACATGTTACCTATTAACTAAAGGGTCATGACAATCCTGAGACTTTACTATGAAAGTGTTTCTACTACAGATCCCAAATGGAATTTAGTTTGTCCAGGCTCCAAGCATGCCTGGTTAATGTGAATACCTTTTTTTTGGGGTTGTTTTTTTTTGGAAAAACAATTAATAATTTTTATGTCCATCCTCTGTGGTCTTTAATTCAAACTAGGACTGGAAACAGAACTGCTGTAATGCATGGAATATGATTTCAATCTTGAAGTTTCAGAGTGTGCCAGGTGGTCATATTTAGCTCTTGGAGCCATCACCATGAGTGATGGTACTTTTGTTCTGAGTCTCTTGGCCTGCAGAGCTCATGGCCTGCTGGAGCAGGTACCACATGGAATGAGCAGCCTCCCTCTGCCCTATTGAAAAAACACCTGCAAACCAAAGTCAGTGCTACTCTTAGTCCTCCTAACTGGGGACAGATGGTTAAGAAGAGCCAAACCTCTGCAGGAAATAATTTATTTGTGTTAATGTGAAACATCTTCAGGAAAAGAAATAAAAGCAGAGGACAAACCCTTCAGCTGTTCAGCCCACCCCTGTCTTGTCTCTGTGATGCTGCTTTTTATAACTGCATTTAGTCAAAGTATGTTCAGCCACACAGTATGTGAAAACCACATTTCTTGGTGTCTGGGAGCTGGATGTGTAGCTCTTCAGGCCTGAGCTCAGCAGCTCGGAGGAAATTCAGAAACCCAGTTCCTCATGTCTGAGGATTCTGAGGTCGGAAGGAAACAGCTTGGTGGGTTTTGTTCTCACTGAGTTGAGTAGTCGGGGGGTAGAACATTTTGGGGTCTCTTTGGGTTGTGTATTTGTAGTCCTCCGCTGTTATTTATTTGTGTGTCAATGCTCCTTTTTGAATCCCTGAGTCACATCTGGGAACTGTGGTGGGCAAAAGCGGCGCTGCCTGTATTAAATACTTGGCAGCAAGTTAGCACTTTCTATGCAAGAGTATTCTAGTGCTTTGCAAGCATTAATTCCATTTTACAGACCCTCTGAGGAAAGATGGAAAGCTAACTCTGCTTTTGGAAGACATGCTGATTTTGTTGATTGACTGTATGCTAAAAGAAATGTAAAATCAAACTTTGTGTTGCCCAAATATATAACCAATGTAAAGTTAAAAGAAAAAGCAGCAAGCTTCCAAACCCTGCTGCTCCAGTGCCAGAGAGGAAGGAATGAAAATCAGTTTGTGACTAGAAAGGAGTACTTTGATAACTGGGGATATCACTTTACATATGCTACCTGATGGGTATCTTTTTTGTCCATATATATGACACTGTTTTCTCTAATTATCCCTGACATCTCTTTTGAGCTTTATTTTTGTTTTGTACATACATATTGGAGAAGAAAGGTCTGTCAGTCCCTGGGAATTGTTCAGAATAACTATTAGCCCTTTGATGGGTAGAAAACATATTTAAAACATAGGTACAGAGCAGCAAACAAAATGAGAAGGGGGGAAAAAGGAAATGCAATTAATGTGCTCAGCATATGAAATACAGATCCAGTTCTCACGTTCAATAACTGTCTGAAAGCATTAAATACTGCACTGGGGCTTTGGCCAGCGTGAAGGAAAAGAGGGAGCTCGTAGGAATCCTTCCAGGGAAGTGTGAGATATCACAGTCCAAACCCATTCTCACAGCCATCCTCTGTTCAGTTCTTGGTGAGGAAGTCGGCACTGGGCTCCTGCCGTGCTTCCCTGTGAGCCTGAACCTGGAGCAGCTCATTCCTTGCTTGTCGTCATGATCCTCATCCCCAGCCTGCCCAAGTCAGACACACTTTGATCTTCCAAACACAGCAGAGGAATTGGCAGATGTTATTAAGACACAAACAGCTTTTAAATTACGCGTCTGTTTAGTCGTTCTTTTACTACAGTCCCTTTTGCAACACATTGTTCTCTTATTATAGCTTAGACATTTCTTCTAATGATAATAGAATCCTTTTGGGTTTTCAGCACCTGTGCGAAGGATGTGGTTACTAATTTGGAATAAGAGTCAAGCTGCTGGAAAATATCTCACTTGAGGTTAGATCCATGTTGTGTTTTAACAGTAAAAAAACCAGCCCTTGGTACTTTTATGTTTTTTACTCACAGGAAAAAGATATTACAGAGGTAATGTACTATGATTTTACTCATTTAATTAAAGATGAAATAATGTATCGGACCAAGTAAAATTGATAAACTCTGAATTAGTGAAACAAGTACTTTGTAAGGTACAAGCACCAGTGTAACACAATACGTGATCAGTCTAAAAAATGGGGAGCCTGCCAAACAAAATCATATTTGAGTTGGTGGTGGAATGAGAAGGTTATAAGAGAAGAGGTATTTTTGGTCAGTTTGTGACTGTATTTTTTTTTGGTGCAAGGAAGGATGATTGAGCTTTGGTTGGGCCAATAATGTACGTGTGCACAGGGCAGCAATCTATGGAGGCATTTGCTTTGTACTGGGAAACATTACAGTGGCCATAGCTGACAAATGTATTCATGTTGGTCTGATTCCTGACAAATGCTTCATGGCACTCAGAGACACTTTGGCATTAATAGCCTAAGCAAGCACTAGCATTATAGCACTTGAAGCAAGCAATTCTTTGTGAAATATAAGGTGTGTATAATAATATATGATAAATTATTGCATCGACTTCCTTGGGAATTTAACAATCTCTAAATTGTTAAATTACAATGAGTTCCTGTGTTTGTAAGCACAGCCTGAAGTTGGAAGTTCTTTCCCCTTCAGACTGGGCTTGTGAACAACTCGTCACCTACCAGCACTGGCCTGATCCAGGCTGAGTTCCATGCAGATTTTATTGTGCCTTTATGCAGCTCCCAGAAGGAAGGGGAAACATCTTCACAAATTAAGGT
This sequence comes from Cyanoderma ruficeps, assembly GCA_008694505.1. Classification (NCBI taxonomy): domain Eukaryota; kingdom Metazoa; phylum Chordata; class Aves; order Passeriformes; family Timaliidae; genus Cyanoderma; species Cyanoderma ruficeps. The sequence goes on from VZDJ01000116.1 coordinate 2,825,731, forward strand.
TAAAGCAGTGAGATGTTATTGTTCTATAAGGAGCAGGCTGAGTTCATGCAGTGTCTGAACATGACTGTGCAGCCTGGATGTTTTGCTGTGGGCTTAGATGTCCTACCACCAGCTTTTTGAATCCTCATCCAATTGCACTGCTTTCCACAGGACCTGGAGTTCTTGATACCCTCTGAAGCAAGAACTCTGATTGAATCTGGTGGTGAGTTCTGAGCATTTGTGAATCATGGAATGGAGTGGTTGTGAGGCTGAGAGTGCAATCCATGGGTTCTTCCTGCTGTAATCTCTGTTATTGAAGCACAAAACTCAGCCATGGTTTTCCCAAAGTCAAAGCAGGTGGGGGATAGCTGCATGTTCTACAGAACAGCAGTCTCTCCCAGCTTATTTGTAAGGCTCGAGATGATAATTAATGAAGAGAGTAACACTGAATTTTAATTGGGCTGTAATTATAATACAGCAATTTATAAAGTGAGACTTTCAAGACTGTTCATCCCCTACAGCATTTCTTTCCTCAGCTGTATCGAACTATAAAAGTTAGAGGGAGATAAATAATTGGTTCTGAAAGATAGTTACCACAAGTGGGTCGAGTGTATTTTGTGTGTGGGCACCACTTACCATGATATATGTGGAGGAATCACCTCTGTGTCAGACCTTATAGCCTGAAGACCAGGCATTTGCTAATGAGCAGGCAGAGCTGACACTGGAGCAGCACTGGACTTCTCAGAAGTCAGGAGACTTCCAGCTGGATCCAGTCCATGCCCCAAGACTCACAGAGAATCTCAAATATGACCCCCAAAATTGCCAAGAGCGTGAGTGGGATAGATACTGGGATTTCCTTCCTCAAAATGTTACAAACTCCATCTAAGGGAAAATTCAGTTCACCTAAATTTGGATTGGCCAAGAGAGAAAACAATGAACCTGCTGTAGTTCCATAGGTAGTGGTCTTCTTAATTGGGCTTTAGATGGCAAGGAACTGCAGATCAAATCTCTTCCCCTTATTTGGATTTTTGTCTTAGCAGCATGAACAGGGGTGGCTTTGGCTGCTGCAAAAAGGTGTCAGAACTTATGAAAGGGAAAATCTCAAAAAATGTCCACTGCTGGGCTGGTTCAAGAGATAAGATGGTTATTTCGAGTACCCAACCATTTGAAGATGTTGATCTCAGCTTCTCCAGTGAGATCTCTAATTTTTCTGGCCTCCAACTGGGCTAGAAATGTTCGAAGGGTAGCTTTTCCTGTGGTGTGGAAGAAAGATGCAAGAACGGTGTTATTACTTCCTTCTGTCTTTATTTGTAAAATTCCATCTGCAAGTGCTGCTTTTCCTGAAGTAAAGGCAGTCTCTGGGAGAAAAAAGATGGAAGGAGGGCCAGCTGGTCACAGTAGGGGTCAGCATTAAGGATTCCTGCAGGAGGAAGGTAAAAACAATTACCTGTCCTCAGGTAGAAGGTACCTCAAGAAAAATAGTAATAGCAAAGTCCATAATCCAAGTTGAATTATGAAACAGGTCAGGTCTAGAAGGCTGTAAAGACCTAGGTTAGCCTTCAGCTAACTCATTAACAACTCCCATCTCCCACAGGAAATTCCTCTTGTTTACTGAGTTTTCAACCCTGAGATTACAAATAATGGGGAAAAGTAAATACCTAAGTATGTTGGAACAGGCTTTTAAACCTGAACTTGTAAAAGCAAATTGAGGAGCTGGAATCCCATCACTGCAGATCTTCAGGAGAAGTTTAGGAAAAAATCTGGACTGGAATCTCTGATAGCCTGTGGGAGATACTTAAAGTAGTTAAATTACAAAGGACATTGACAGACCTATTTTTCTGTGATTTGTGATTAATCAAAATTTTGCCATTTCTTGGGCTGTATTTTGAATGTAACCAGCATTTGAGAATGAAGGGATTTCTGACTGAGTTTTTCTGGGAACTGCTGTGGTCTGATTTCGTTAATTTCTCAAAAGGAGTGAGGAGAAAAAGGAAATATCTACAAATGCCGTTTTAAATTGTTGTCCTGATAGGAATACAAGAGACCTTCATGCAAGACCTTCTTCTCTCTTCACTCACACACACACACACAAACTTCCAGCACTAATTCTGCATTAGCCATTTCTGCTTCACACAAGGAAATATCTCACTGGGAATCTTGGCATATGCCAAAAGATAAAGCTCTGGCTACACAGACAGCACTATAGGTGGTCATTGCAACTGTTATTTTGTACGGTTGCATTTTTTTGTTGCTCCCATAGAAATTAATCATTTCAGTATAATGTGGAGTCAGAGGCATCTTTTCTGTGCAGGAATTGAGAATATCTGAAGTGACTGACATTTGGTGGAAGGAAAAAAGAATATAAATCTCTCAGAGCTGAAGCCTTCCACTCAATAAAGTAAACAGTTTTTAGGAAAGAAAAACATGCTTCTTTGGTGATGGTTGATTATGATTTCCTTTATTGTCAGCTAGCAGAGGGGGGTTGATGTGCATTGTTTTGTCTGGGAAGGGGTTCTGCCTCTTCTGTACCCACAACAACAAAATTGAGAATTATCTCAATTTACCATGGGGAACCTAATGAATTCAGACAGCACAAACGTGTCATTTCCAGCAAGGACTGGAAATGTGTTTATTTGCTTGGTTCATGGTGTCATGAAGCTGTGTCTATTCTGCAAACTATCAAGGCTATGCAATTTGGCTGCTGATAGAAAAAATTCCTTCCATTATGCTTCCTTTCTCCCATGTAGAAGCATTTAAAGTTACTGAAATTAGTAAAAATGCTTCAGTTTGTTTCTTCAGATGTGTCAGTTAGCAACAACTCAATTTGCAGCTGCCACTCAGGTTTAACCAAGCAAGTGAGCCAAGAAAACAAAATTGTGGTTGTGCATGCTGACTGGTTAAAATTTGTGTTCTTGGTATGATTTCCATTCTTTCAACTTCTACAGGAATCAATCGGGCATGGACACTGTGATATCTAGATGGGTTTTCCACCAAGAGGAAAAGCTTAATTAGGCTGCAAGTAGCAGCAGAATGTATTCCACAGTGCTCCACAGCGGGTGACACCGTGTCCTGAACGACTCTGAGGCTCCGGGTGAAAATTAGGACAGATTTGAGCTCACACTGTGTTTTATGGTAACTGTGAGCACTTAACAAGCACACACTAAACACAGCCAGGTTTGTCACATCCTCCCTGGCTGAGGCTTCCAGTAATGATACCCAAGAATTGGACTAGGCTGTGTTCTCTGATCTCAGGCAGTGCTGGGAAAAGCATTGGCTCACTGAAACACCCTAGGACATACCATTGGCCTGTGTGCAGCCAGGTTCAGGAGTGCACTGTGAGCCTTTAGCCTCTGAAGAACAAAGCCTTGATTAGCATGATAAAACAAGATTGCAGCATTGCCAGGAGATATAGTTAAGAAATCCAAAAATACTGCGTGCAGGTGGTGTAAAATCAAGCCTTAGAAAATGTTGCTATGGTTAAGCCAGACTGATGAGGATGAGGAGAAAGACCCTTTGTACAGAGGGAAAGCTGGACAGGAAAGACAAATATGACTTGGAGTTGAGGAGTAGATGTCTGATGTCACACCTCTGCTAACACAGCCTTGATCTTTCAGCTCTCCATATCTCCCTGCTCTTGATCACCTCGAGTGTAAAAAGGCCAAAAATGTTGCACTATTAAAGCCTGCAGCACCTATAAACATGGGAAAACCGTTACTTGTAAGCAATAACCATTTTGGATATTGCAGAATAATACTGAACACCTTTCAAAATGCATATACACGTAAATCTGGCGTGCAGATGCATATTTGAAACGGTTGCTAATCAGCTTTAATTGCTCAGGTCTGTGCTTTTAGGATGTTTCTTAATGTTGCTTCATATTCTTTAAAATTCTACAACAATTTGTTGGAATATTATCGTCATCTTTGACTAGTTTAATGAACAGAGCCCATATGGAGAATCTAATATGCTGCACATTCATGCAGGAGACAAAAGCCAGCAGTAAAACCCAACACCATGGCAACTTTTTAGCAAGAGTATCACTAAGAATTTTCCAGGATTTTCTAGGACTCCGAAACGGCTAGTCAAGGAAAAATCTCCTCAGTGAGAATTTTTTTGTGTTTGTTTCCCACAGATGTAATTTCTTCCTAAATTATTGGTTTTGTCTGAATGAACTTATTTATTTTTTTGACAACAAGGCTATGAGAAAGTAATAGTCTACCTATTCTTACGAAAACAATGTGGGATACTGGATTTATTTTAGTTTGCAAACTGGAATAAAATGAAATTAATCTCTGGAGTTTCAGTAACAATACTTTAAATGTCTTTCTTTTTACTATTATTTTCCTAGAAGATATTGTCATTTATTGAGGGCTTTAACATCTCCAGGAGAAATTCTTGTAAAAATGCAAGTAAGGAAAGTGTAGACATAGGAATTGGTATATAATAGATTATATGTTAACATACTGAAGCTACTCTATAACAAAAAGATTGTAATGACCCTGTTGCTTTAAAAATTTAAAATGTTTCCTATTTTTTTAATTGTTCAAATTGATACTGTGAGGTTTCCGTGTTTGTGTGAGTGTGGTTTTATTTTTACTTTTTTAGTTTTCTGTTGGTTTCGTAATGAAGTGCGAGATCAATTTGCAGTGATTACTTGACAGTAGTAATAAGAGCTGATACTGGTTTGCCACAGATGCAAAGGAAGGATTTGTGTTTCTAGAATTGGAAACCTTAATATGCAGATCACATACAAGCTTGGAAGTGCTTGAGAACGGAAATAATCATGTAAAACTGAAGTCAGAAAAGAAAAGCTACAAAGACGTGCACGAGGTAAACAAATTTTAAGCTTCCTCAGAGCAATGTTTTTGTCAAAAGACTTTCTTGCTGTGCCTGGTCATGCTAAAAGTAAAGAAGAATTTGTGTCAAAACCGTGATGGAAAAGTGCTTTGATAATAGAAGATTAGCTTTGTCTTGTTCTTTTGCTGGAGAAGAAATGATTTGTAGTAATTCGAAGGGCAGGTCAGAATCAAGGTTGGTAAAAGGATCAGAGGCCATGTGGTTCACAGTCTGTGAGGCTCTCGCAGATTTCCCAGATCTGGCTGTGGGACTCTGTGTTACTGGAACCTGGGGAGCTTAAGCCTCTTGGATGCTGCTGTTTCACTGGGCTGGCTGATACAGTCTGCTAATTAATTAAGGGTATAACCGGATTGGCACTGAGTTTGCATCCTCACAGGAACACAGGCAACTTCCAAACAGATTGCTTCTGCCCCCAGAAGCTTTGTTTCCAGGTACAGCCCAGAAATCAGCATATTTGCTGAGGAAATGATTTGATTTTTGAGCCGTTGTCGCAAGGAGCTTGCTATAAAATTCTGCTGTGAGTTAATATTCTTGGAATTTAGTTTAAGATGCTGGTCTTGGCAGAAACTTGCTATGCAAATAATATCCTCCAGATGTGAAGTGTGTTATGGAAAATACTAAAGAATGCATCTCTGTGAGTGCAGCAAGAATGTACAAAGTAATCTGTGCAATCTCTTTTTATAATAAGAAACATAAAATAGAAATACACATTGAAACAAAAAAATTTACATTATATAGGTCTCACAAAGCTTTGACCCTTCCCAGACTTTGAACAGGGATTTTTTCCTGGTACTTCTTCCAGAATCAGTTCCTTATAAAACAATGTAAATTCCTCGGGGATGGGTTCACCTATAGAATCCATGCACTCTTACTAGGTGGGCAAGAGAAATGAGGAAAGACAGACCTGGATACTAAAGAGCTCTTAATGTACCATTGGCTTGGTATTAGCCCACGGTGAGTCAGAGAGGTGTGAAAGCCCAGGAAATAGCAATGAGATCTTCTCTGTTTCAAGATCATTTTTATATGATTTGGAAAGGGCAAAATGAAACTGATTATTTGTTTATACTGAAAGAGCGGTGCATTCCTCAGTGACGGGTGTTGTCTTGAAACAGTCACAATTCTGAAAATATATCCAGCATAGCAATCAGCTTTGAAATCTTCAGAGATCCTGTTGCAACACATGAAAACTTTGATCACTTTTTGCAGCGATCATAATACTTTAGGAAAACAAACAAAAAATAGCCCTACACTGTGACAGGGCTTAAGGCTCATCCATGCTTCAGAAATTGTGGTGATTTCCACCCTCTACCATGCCACAAAGCCCCATCTGAAGTCAGGATCTAATTGTTAGGCAAGAGGGATGGTACAGACCTCCAGGATACTGCAGAAGAGAAATGAAGAGTTCAGTGAGGAATGCTCAGTTCCAGCTCATGACTGGCTTAGCAAATACCAGTTCTGCCTTGCTCAGGGCTGCCCCAGCAGGATGGGGATCCTCACCAGCTCTGCAGCCTCCGCTTCAAAGGTCATGACTGAGAAATCTTTTTCAGAAGGCTGATGAGATGTCAGAAATAGTCCAAGTCCAAAACTGTTCATCAGTGATATTTTACAAAGTTTTGCCAGGTCCTTCAATGGATCTGTAAATTGGTCCTACAGTTAATCAGCAGAACTTGTGATGCACTTTGTACAAAATTCTGGATCCTTTCCAAAGCTGCTCATAAACCACTACCTGGAATATATCCTTGTCATCTACCTTAAGAGGGTTTTGTTCCTCTTCACATCATAATTGCAAGCATCTCCATTTGTTTCAGCCTGCTTTTTTTTTATTATTATTTTAGTACAAAAAGGAAGGTAGTTGTAACTCAGTAAACACATTTTTATGCAAGGCTTTTATATCTATCCTATAAAGCTCTCATTTGTTTCTTTCTTCTGCAGGCATAAAAGTTTGTTTATTAAATATAGTAATAATAATAATAAAGTAGACACAAGCTCTTTCTTAGCTGGCATTACTTCAGATTCCAGTGTATTTTTCCCCAGCCTCACTTCATTATAGCTCTATTTCCCAGTGCATAACCAGCATGTGTCATGCTGAATGAAGGCTGGCTGCAGAATAACATGTCAGTAAGATGATTGCTCTTGGAACACACAGTGACCTTACTCTATAATTAAATGCAAAACCTGTGTGGGGAAAATGGATGTTAAAAGTCTTAACTTATGCTCACCAGAGCCTGGTAGTGCAGAGACAAATGCTGTCGTATTAACCTCAGTTGTTGAGCTTTGGCACCAGGGGACTCCTGCCAGGGGCTGGGAAACCATGGGCTGAAGTGGGGGTGGGTCCTGTCCCACAGAATGTGTGATGGATTGAGCTTTATTCGACAAAACTTTTGTAATTTCATTGTCATAAAGGATACCCTCAGATCCCTAGAATGGCATTTTGAGATGAGTTCATTGGGAGGAAGTTTTTCTGGGATAAGAAAGAAAAAGGAGGGGACTGTGCCAGGATTTCTGGGTGCTAGTAGACATCTTGGACTCTTTCATAATTCATTTCAAGTGTGATGGAAGACACCCTAACAGTTAACAATTAAGTTAACAATTAACAGTTAACAATTTCATTTTAAAACTGTTAATAATTTGCAGACTATATTGCAATATTCCCCAAAAGTAAAATGTGGATTAGGGAAGTTTCGAATTTTTTGTATATCTTTGGAGTCGCTTGAAAAAGTCTGAAATTAGGTAAATAATTTTAAATAGTAGTTTCTAACCCAACTTTTTCAGTCAGTACATCATGAACATTTAGATAAGTGAACTGGCTTTCCACAAGGTGAACAGAATGAAATTATTTTTAAAACCATTAAAAATGTATCATGTTTTTCAATTTCCTTTTGCTGTCCCCTGACCCTCTTAGTAGAAGCGAACAAAGTTTGTATTCATCTGGGACTTCTTGCAGACTTCCAGACCTGAAGTTTCTGCCTTTCTTTCCCTGTAATGATCTATTTTTTTTTCTGATAAGGTTACCTTCATCCCTACAAGCCCTTCCATTTACTCAGCTCTCATAAGTCATAGCCACATCATCCTTCAAATCAGCCCATCAATTCCAGGCTCCTGAGACAGCCCACAGGATCTGTTTGTCTGATGCCCTCTGTGCCCTCTCTTGAACTGGCTCCCTCACTTCCACAGACATATTTTAGTTCTCTCTCCCGAGACAAGACATTCACTTTTGATTTCATCTGTGTCTTCTTTCTTCGCACACGACTTTGGCCACCTCAGCCACCGTGTCATTTGGAGGAGCCCACCTGATTTCCTTCTTAACCGAGCTTTAAAGTTACACAGTAAAACAGCAAACAGCAAAAGGAGGACCCTCAGTCCCCAACTCAGGCAAGACCAAGGCCCTCTGAGATGCTGAGTGAGAGTTGCTGGGTTTTTTTCTCCCACTACCTTTTGAAGTCTTTAGTTTCTGCTCTTTGGCTGTTTTAAGTTGGGGAAGCCTAGTTTTGTAGCAGGTTCAGCTCAGAATGCTGTATGTTGCTGAAGCACGCAGTCAGTAGGAAGTGAATGGCTTTTGTCAACAGGTGTTTCTGGCCAATGAAAATAACAGTGGAAAAAGAAGTGTGAACCTTGGCTGAGCATCACTGCTATCAGAGTTCATTTTGCTTTTGACACCAAAATGCTCTAAATGACCAAGAAAATGATCTGGGAGACATCAAGAAAGTGTTATGAAATTTTCTGTGGCCTTGCAAGCTCCTTTCACTCCCTTCCCTCACATCTCAGCAGAAAACTGAAGTTGTATCAAGGGATGAGCTCTGAGAGTTCTCTGGGGCAGGTTAGGTAAACCTTGAGGGTCGGATTTTGTCTGGTCCTTAAGCTGCTTCTCATCAGTAGCAAATACTGCATTTGGGAGTCTTTTAAAACCCTAGCAAAGATTTTTTTTTTTTTTAACTGCCACTCCAGGCTGTGAGTCAGGGGTCTTCTTGTCCTCCTTGCGGGAGGCTGGCTGAATAGAGGAGGTCACCACGAGGGCGAGACACTGTTGTCACCCTGCCTTGCTCTGTGATGTTTGTTTCCTGTTCCCATCGAATCCTCAGGTACTACAGAACCCACCTGGTGCAGACCATATCCCGAAAGGTTTTCACGGGGTTTGCAATAAGGGAGCTGGGTATGCAGCACTGCCTTGGAAGTCAGCTGGCTGCTGCTGTGTGATCAAACCTCTCAGGAATGAGCTTCTCAGCTCACAGGGTTTGATAGGCCACATAAAGTTTCCTTGGGTTTGCCTGTCCCTATCCAGCCAGCAGCCAGTAGAGAGCAATATTGCACACACATGAGAAATTAGCTCACTAAACTGTATTAGTCTAAGGGGAATTAGCCACTATAATTATTGTTTTCCTTCTCGGTACTGCTGTAATAACTAAGCTATACATAAAGGAGTTTAAGCTTTGTTAATTTTTTCATTCTCCTCAATGCTTACTTTTTATCTTGTGTGTAGTCAATGGCTTATCAAACCTGAAGCTGACTTATTTGGTATTACATATTTGAAATGATTTATACACTAAGAACCCACTAATGGGATGTAACACACAAAAGTTAGATTAAAGAAAAAATCCTTTAATCATCCAGTTGAATGAAGCTTTCTGCTTCTATGATGAATTTATATGTGCTCCCTATTTTGTACAAACTAATATTATTTTCAGAATTCAATTTGGATTAGATTGCCACAAAGGAGTCACAAAATTGCAATGCATGTACATAGCACATTAATACATTAGTACTTCAAGATGTCCTTCAACTACTATTTTGCCATCTCCTTTATCAAATTCAGTCCAAATTTCTTCCTGATATAATACTTATGATATAAATATTCATATATATATATGTATATGCATATATATATGTATATGCATATATATATATATAAAAATATATATATATATAAAATTTACAAGGTGACACAATTTCTAAAATAACTTATACCTTAATACCTGTCCATAATAGCAGTTTTTAATCTGGAGTCTTTCAAGTAAATAATGGATGATCAAACTAATAATTTATCCAACATATCCTGAAGTCTCTGAACATGGTGAAGGAAAAGACCAAACCTGGATACACACTAAATATATCTATATAGTTTTATAATAGACCCTTTTTTTGAATGACCCTGAATAGAAAATAAGAATTCCAGACCATAAACCACCGCTGGTCTTCTTTCACACATCCGTTCTGGAGCAGAAGTGCCAACATCTCTCCTTGTTTGGGTCCAGAGTGTGAGAATGCCCTCTGTCTCCCTCAGAAGTATCCCAGGTCTAGCTTTAGGATGTGAGCATCTGCTCCCAGGACTGAAAGCCCACCCCTTGCCTGACAGGAACACGCTTAATGAAATAAAAGAGCAGCAAGATCAGGTACATTACTCAAGATTATTACTTTCTGCCACATTGTGTATTCATACTATAATTTACCACCACAGGAGATCCTAGGAACAAACTCAGGGTTTCACAAAAGGCCTTTGTGGTGGTGTGGCTGAAATCAGAGGCAGCTACACCATAATGAGGGCAATCAAATCCCACACTCCAGCATGCCTGGGGCATGCTGAGGGGGGACTGGAGGGGCTTCCCTCCTCTTCCTCACCCACCCACCAATCCAAGAGACAGTGCACAACTGCTTGTGAGTTACATGGATTTAGGATTTGATTCTTGTCCAAAGCCAGGGGCTCCTGAAGGCTAAGGAAAAGATGAATGGAGATAAAGGTCCATCAAATCCATGACAAAATTTCCTTTCCTTTGGGAATTCCTCACAAATTGTTGAAGGTCTATTGATTTAACTGATTGTCTACCAGAGACAACACAGAAGTGGTCTTTGAAGCAGAGAGAGATACTGCATAAGCAGAAAAGAAAATGTGGAAAAGAACAAGTATATGTCAACAAAAATAGACATTACCATGTTTTTGCTCTTCCCATGGAAATCTTTCACTGACTTCCAAGGCATGCAGTTTTTCATCTCCAGATTTTGGGTGATTCCTTTCACCTTCCACATGCTGACTCTTATGATGGTGTACAATGCTGCCCTCAGCTTTGGGACATCAGCATAAAGCTCACACATCCAAGAACATCTGGCTTGCAGGGAGTGAAGGGAGATGTTTGTTTTTTACAGATTCAGTCCAGCTTGCCCAAAGACTTGCAGGGTCGTAGATGTGCACAACTGGCTGAAAAGAGCAGAGTGTCCTTGTTTGAATCCTCAGAGCTGGGCAGCAGAGCTCAGCTCACTGTAATGACCTCCCCTGCTGCCCCCGTGCCTGCTGGCCACCCCCACTGGGCAGCACATCTGGTTGCTGCCTTGAGGTCAGCGATCTGTATCATGTTCTATGATATTCCTGAATAAAGGCAGCTCAGTCTTTCGCTCTATTTGCTCTGTTATTCAGGGTTTTCTTTTTTAGGCACTGGTCTTTATTAAATTTTAATCTTCCGAGACATGATTGATACAATGACTGGAGAAAATAAAAGAGCACTGCAGAGCTTCTTCCTCAGGTCAAAAAGCTGTGACAGGATAGCTTGGTAACGCGAAGCAGAAAAGAGCTAACAAATCTCACTCACTCATTTCTCCTTCCCTCTGATGAAATCCTTTCAAAAGCTCATTAGATAAGCTCAGATTCATCAGCCTACCTGAGTAAAGGCCAGGAAGGACTCCAGGAGGGCATGTTGGACAGCAGAATTTGAGGTGCAGGGTCAGCTGGAATGAGGCTCTGCCATCTGCTATCGTTTGTGATAGCAGCATTTCCCGGGAGGCTGTGGGACCTGGGAGGTGTCTGTGCAGTGGCTACAAGGGGGGAAAAAAGAAACCTGAAATCTCTGCAGTGTTTTATTCTCAAAGAGCACCTTTTTTTAATGAGGGGTCCTGGCTTCTACCTCTTTCTCAACATTTCCTTCTATCAAAAAGAAAGAAATATAACAGAGAAGTATTTTCAATATGTAGTACGACAAACGTGAATAGGAAGAGAAATAAAGGGGCGGCTGGCCAACTTCTCTCCTACTCCCACTGAAGAATTCTGGCTTTTCTCTCTTTTTGAAATGGTTTCACTATATTGTTCAGGAGGGGGATGATGAACCACTGAAAATAATTTAGGATGACTTTCTAATAAATCAGATTTATGAAGAGATCTGAGAGTAAATTAGGATGAATTTTTCAGGGAAAATTAATCTTGAAAAAAAAGTATGGAAAAAGAATGTACTTTTCAGAACTTTTTGAGATTTTCTTCCAATGACAACATTTTGTTTGTCCTAGGTTCCATCCAGACCATTATTTAACTTTAAAAATTAGTAAAATAATCATCTTAAAATTTCCTACAGCCAAACCTGATTTAAGATACATACATATGGAGATCCTTTTATTTGAGGAAAGGTCAGGGTCTGTGTGCTTTGAGTACTCCAAATTCAAACTTCTTTCAGAGGGAGTGAAAGGTTCTGAGAACCAAACAAAAGCCACCAGCAGCCTCAGGAACCTTTCGTCCATTTAACATCATCTCTTGATATTAGCATGGCCTCAGCTTGCAGCCTGGAGACTCCATTCATCACTCCAACCTGACTGTTTTCAAACAGGACTCGGCATTCAGTCTGAATTTGTTGGGGTTCCACCCTTGTGACCGAGAGTTTGATGCTCACAGTGAATCCATTGAATGGGAGATGGATGTTCCCATGAGGATAGGCATCAGCTGTGTTTTTTCTGGCCTGCTTGGGATGCCTGCCATGTCGTGGATATCTCCCAGCAAACCTTCCCACCCACTCTGTGCTGCTCTGGCACATTGTGATGGCTGTGTGCATCCATAAATGCACAGAATTAGCTCATGATGCCCAATTCAAAATAAATCGCTGTGCAGAAAGTCAGTTAGGCTCTGGCCAGGATCTAGGACCTGCTTTGACAAGACAGCAAAGCAAGCAGAAATACCCTTGTTTCCTTCATGCTCTTGAGTTCTTTTTTCTTTGTATGGTTTTTGAATTGTGTTTAACAGTAGGACTGTGTCATGCTACAGCTTTTCCTTGCCTCTGAGGAAAGCTCCAGAGGCTTTATCTAGACAAAAGCAAAAGATTTGTACTGTGAAGGTCTAGGGAGGGATTCAGAGGACTGAAGTTGACACTAAGCACCTAGAGAGGTGAGAGAAACAAAGCTTGAGAGGCAGAGAACATCCTCAGCATAAAAAGAATGAGAAAGAAAGTGAGATATTGTCCCCAGCAGGGACGATATGGGGATATGTCAGGTAGGGAGGCAATTCTGAGCAAATTTCTCCTTTTAGCTCACAGTATTATAAAAGGTTATTTTGAATTCTTATTTTGGATTTACAGTAGTTAATCTAACCACATTGGCCGAATAAATAGAACTGTGCTGCTGTCATCTAGTGAATTAAAAAGTTTTCCTGGTTTACTGTGGTGATCACCTCCATATTGGTGTGAATAAAAATCATTCACAATTAAAATCATAAACCCAGTACCTAATCTGTGTTAGCTGGTGTTTATTTTTCTCATGCTCCTCAGGCTTGCCAGTGCTCTGGGACAAACCTGAGGTGTGTGAGTGCCAGACTGGCAGGGCTCTGCCTGGCAGTGCAGCCCAGCTCTGTCCCTGTGCTCTCTCCTGCTGTCAGCGTGGGGCACTGGCTTCTCTACCTGGTGCATCATTATTCCCAGGCTGCCATGGTGATTCCACAATGTCGGCTCAGAGCCTGGATGCAATGAGAAGAGAAAGAAAAATAGATATTGCTGCTGTCTGAAAGTTCAGAACAGCCACATTATTTTAACTTACTAGCACTGTGATGTCAGAAGCCACTTGGATTGCAAAGCAGTCTATGGACTGGTATGTGCTTCTGATGTACTTCATGTACAGCCTTTATGTATAGCGCAGATACATTATCAAATGACAAAATAGTTTGACACAGTGAATAGGCAAATGTCGTAGAGGAATTTCACATCGATTCAATTCCATTTACAGCTCATAAATTCACTTAACATTTCCGCACACTTCTCACTTTGCCAGTGCATGGCACAAGCGTTCTGATTCCGAGGAGAGGTTCACAGACTGTTCTTGTGGCAGTGGGGGTGGGAACATTAAAATGGTTTTTATGCCTGCCTTTTGGTCACCATAGCACAGAGCTCAGGCAGGGGTCGGTGCAGGCAGCACAGTGTCAGCGTTAACAGACAGGAGCTGCAGCCTGTGTGCTCCTTTCCTGGGAACAGGCAGTGGCTCCTGCTGGCATTTCCACCCAGCTGTGTGGGAGTGAAGCCTGGCCATGCAAGGAGAGCCCCTGCCCTGCTGGTGAGCCATGTGCTGTATTTTTGACACCCCGTGCTGCCAGGTGTCTGGGTGCACCGCTGAACAAGCCTCTCTCTTGTTTTTGGGAGTGCCGTTATCATTATCAGGGCTCTGGACATGTGTAAGCTGCATATGTACAACCAGCACTAAGCCAGATAAAGCAAAGGTTAATTGGATAAAGCTGTTAGTGGTTGTTGTGTGAGGCAGACAGGAATGTCAGATTTCAGTGTATGTGCATGTTCCCCTCAGCAGATGCAAGGGCTGGTCCTACCACTTCTGGCTAATAGCTCATCTTGTTTCTTGTAGGAAGCATAACCCTGTCTTCCACTTAACAGCAAGGATGGAAATTGCTAGAGGGAGAGAAAAAAACACCATTATGTTTTCTTTTGGAGGAAAGTATAATTGTGTGAATGCACTAATTTATACAGAATTCTGTGTGTAAGGAGAGTAGCAAAAATAAGATACATTTTCCTAAAACTGTGGGGAGCAGCACATTATGGATTTAATATGGAATAGCCCATAGAATGATCTGTGAAAACTATTTGTGTTTATTTCAAATGTCTCTTTCTGGGTATGTAAAATCACAATACATCCTATACCACAATGTGAATGTTTTATATTAGTATATTTTAATTAGTCAGAAAGGTTTATTTTAGAAAAAATAATTTGATGAAATAAACGTATGTGATGGTTTTACATTGCAGATACCTTTTGCTATTTTATTAGGCCTGTAAATTCATCTCAGCAGCAGCTGAAGCAAAAAACAGACAAAAGTTACATGTTTATAGCTGCCAGAGCCAGTAATTTAGAATAAGAGTGTTTTAAGCTCCTTATGTGAAGGCCATGATATTTCAAGGTGATTTTGAGGGCAAACACTTCTATAAAGGTTTTGAAATGCCTTGATAGGCTAATTGAGCTCAAGGGTGTTGCATATCAAAAATAATCCCTTTCCTTGGAGCTGTGTTCCTCCCACAACTGGCATCCTTGCTGCACCTTCCTGCTAGGTCACTTTTGCAAAGAACAGATGTGGAGATAAAACTTCTTCACCTTCAGAGCTGTTTCTTACAGGTCAAAGCTAAAGGATTTAAATGAAATGTTATGATGACAAACACACTGCATGCTATGTAAATTCTTAGGTGTGGATAAGCAGAGGTTATCACTGGCTAGTGGTGTGAATCTGGCACCTTTTAAAAGAATACTTCTCTTTTAAAAGAAAAAGCAAGAATTACAGTTAATTCTGTCCTGTACATTGCACTGGGAGTGGTATATGAGTCTTACAAGTATATACAGATTTATGAGAGACCATACAGCCCTCGAGAAGAAAAATCTCTCAAATTATTGCATTTTACCTCTCTACCCTTTGCTTTTATGCAAGGGCAGACTGCATATTTAAAATGCACACTTGTCACATGCTTTCTTTAAAGATTAAGACTGCTGAAGACTGGGCTGAGTTTGCCACCCTGAGCACCCTCAACACTGCAAGCAGCGTGAAGAGTTTGCCAGGTCATGATTCCAATTTTCCTGAGAGACGAGAAATGATTGCATTCTCTGGCGCTCAGATCCCCATTCAGGCAAACAGAAACTTTTCCAGAGATGTTATTTAAAACAAGGAAACCTTTCTTAACCATTTAGTGCTTCTCTCTTGATGAAACCAACCAACTATGCACAGAAGTAGCAAAGAAATAGCTGAATAATCGTTTATTGTACTGGTGGAAGAAGAAATCAGAAAAAATCTAATGTAGAGCTGCTAAAGAAAAGGAGACAGTGGAGGCCAAAGGGAAATGTAGAAGGCAAGAGGAATGGAACTGAGTTTCTTATATTCCTTCAGTACTTTGTGTGTTGTAGTTGTCCATTTCAGCATGAATTTTTGCAGTGTATTGAAAGTCATGAGCTATGGATGTGGGGAGATTCAATAAAAATATTTCTTATTGGCAGATAAAGAAAACTTTCTGAATCTACAGGAAGGTGGTTAGGGGAGTGTGTCAAAAGACAAGGTTTACCTAAAGCCTGATTGCAAACAAATTTAGGCAACTGGAGGTTTAATGGAAAGGATCACTTTTAAAATTTGGCTTTTTCATAGTAACTTTCATAAAGAAATGCCCAAGCAGTGAAATGAATCTTTCCCATCCAGTCAGAGGAATGCCAGCAGTGCTGCTGGCTCCTGGGCCGGGCTGGTGCAGGGCTCACTGCCCACAGGAGATGTTTGGTAAGAAACCAAGAACAGAGGAATTAGTGATTTAGCAGAGATAACTCCATGATAATTCCTAGGAAACAGCAACTCATTTCAAGGAGTACAAATGAAGAAAGCTATTTCTTACAAGATTGGCTAGTGCTCCTCTTTAATGATCTGGGTAATCAATTCATACTAAGGTTAGAACTAGATGGAAGGAAATTCAAGCTTAATCTCATTTTGACACAGTAATTAGGCACTCCCCAAGAGCAGATGGTTTTGTACTGTAATTATAGTGCCCTGAAATGATCACTAAAACAACACTCACACTTCCCCTGTGACATGTCTGGACAGATTCATAAATTGAAGAAATGAAACTTTTCTAGGTCCCTTACTTCTGCTGTATTCTTAAGTTTCATTTAGAAAATGCACTTGTGTGTATATGTTAATGCCTTCTCCTGCTTGAGTTCTAGAAGTTACTTCTAGTAATTCTAGTTACTAGAAGTGCCCTGGAAGAGTAAAAACCTTTGATTTGTCCTGTATGCAGGCACCTGGGCCCTGGCTCTGCAAATGCAGCGTGGGGAGGATTATGTGCACAGGACACAGTGCACTGGTTTCCAGGGAGACACGTACATCATGCTAGGGGTAATGGAGACCTTGGGAAAGTGAGAGTGGGTAGCACAGTCCTCTGTTTCCCAGTTTCCTTACTGGTTGGGAACACAAAGTCAGAGCCTGGTAGCTTTCTAGTGTCTGTCCCCCTGGCAGGCACGAACTGTCAGCTGTGGCAGCGACCACTCACAGCCCCAGTGCTGAGCTGCTTCAAATCCGAGTTATTTCTGTGAGAAAGTGACACGTGTGGGGCCTCCTTGTGTGTTAAAGCCATGGAGGTGTTTGTCACCAACAACACGCAGTGATTCAGGTGCTGTTTGCTCTCTCTGCTGGTCGCCCACAGCTGGCCAGTGATGCAGTGACAGGCACAGAGCTGCTCCTTGTTCCTGGGCCACCCATCCTCTTCCAGGCTGGAATAATCTCCAGCAGGACATGGCAAGGCTCAGATCAGGGAGGCAACACTGGGCTCTGCCATCAAGAATCAGAATAGTGTAGACACTGCCTTTAAAGCAGAAAAGGCTTGTGGTGGAAATCCCCTGGATGAGTGCTAGAAGTGGACTTAGAATAATCTTGCTGAAAATTAAATAGAAGTGCTGTCTAGACACCTCATTCTGAAATAATCTTTTATTCTGTGGACAATTTAAATGGGTTTCCTAGTCAAATTGCATTAAGCCTGAGTTTAACTGTGTGCCTGTGAACATATATATGAAATAAAGCAGCAAGCTGGAAAAATCGGTGTTTCAAATTGTATCCAGCAGAGATACAGCATAACAACCCAATGTCTTAATGGCTTCAGCGACAGGCCTACCACAGCTAGGTGGAAGTTTTTTTATTCCTCCTCAAAAAGTGAAGTTATTTGTAGGTTATTTTGGTCGGTGTTCTGAATGGAGTGCACAAAACTGCAGTGATGTAGCTGACAGGTAATGGGAGGCAGATATGGACTATAAAAGCAATCACATTCCCATCACAAAGTAGGTTGTAAAATCTGGATTTTTCCTTATGTTGTGAATTCAAGCAGTAGCACTCTCTGGAGCAGATCAGAAAGCAGCTGTAAAATACACATTCACTATCAGGTGCTGCTTTTAATTCCTTTGATGTAAGATGTCTCTCAGCTTATCCATTCTTGTCGCCCTCCAGAATCCAGCTGAAGTGTAGATAATGTGGATAGTCATGGGTATTTTTATTTTTTAATTCTCTCTTGATAATAATTAATTTATTAAATGACTTATAAGAAGCCAGGCCTTTCAAATGCATTGTTTTAGTAGAGAAGGTGAGCATAATAACTCAATTTCTTGTATGTGCCCAGGTGATGGTGCAGTGAAATCTCTTCTCTCTCAGCTTAATTCAAGGATAATTTTCACAGCTTGATTTAATCTTGTACCTTCTCCAGATGTGTTCATTGAGGTAATAGATGGGCAAAGAAAAACAAATCAATGCTTACATCATAGTACATGCTATATTTGGCTCAGGCTAAATTACATGTAGTATTCTAAGAACATGTTCCTCGCCCTAAAGAAAAATAAGTGGAAAAGACAACCCTTTTGGGGCTGAGTAATTGCATAGAGCATTTTCTGTAGGAGATTCTGCAGCTTGGTTTAAAATTCCACAGAAATTACTGTAAAGGAAAATCTACACATAGAATCAAAGTGTGAAAGAGAGAGTGCAAGGGAATGAAAGACTCCTCTAAAACAAAACCTAATTAATCAGGGCTTATGGTTGAATATTGGTGTTACGTGTTGAGGTGGCACTCAGCACAGCAAGTACAACCTGTCTGCATCAGGGGTGTTGGGAGGCAGTTGTGCTGCATTGTTTGTGGGTTGATGTTGCCTGCCAAGAGCAGTCAACCTGATAGGAAATGCAAGGAGTTAAATGCAGATAGTAAAATGCATTGGAAAATAAATACGTTGGAAATAAATTTCCAGTGAATGCAGTGAACACCCCTGGGTGTGGGTAAATGTCTTCACGGGGAAGACAGAGGCAGTGGCAGGAGGGGAGGAGTGTGAGCAGTGCAGGACATGGATGTCTGTGTGGGCACGGGAGGGCAGAGAGCAGCAAAGGCAACTTTCTGAATGAAGCACCCCAGAGCAGGATTTTATTTCACAGAGCTCACGTTCCTTTTGTAAACACACCGAGGCAGCTGAGCAGGGTCTGAAACCCCATACTGGTTATTATGGTGTGTTTGACAAACCTGCTGATTTGGGATGCATATGCTCCTTTCAAAACCATGGCTTTGGCAGAGCACTGTGACCACAGGGGGATGATCATTATTACATTTGCTGTTGTTACCATGCCAGTGTGGGACTGGATGAGACAGAAGTCCCAGTGCAAGTCTTTTAGAGCCATATTGGAACAGTTAAATAAAGGGATTATTTGAACATGCTGAACATTACTGTTCCAAGGTATTTTGGTGGAAAATATCTCCTGGCCACATGAAACATATCACAACTACAGGCTGATTTCCTCAGAATTTCACTGCGAAAAAAGGCAACCTTCCTGCCAGACAAAACATTGCACTTTAGCATTGCAAAACAAACCACTTCAAATACAATTTAAAATGGGATATAATATGAAATATTTATAACAGGGAGGGGAAGAGGGAACATCAGAAGGAAAAGGAAAATGGGATGTTTGGATGTGATGCAAACATCCCCTAGCTCCCTTCATTGGGAAACATCCTCATATCTGACCTGATTTTAGAAGAGAATGTTACATGTTCTAGCAAAAGGGGGAAAAAAAAAAAAGCACACGCATTTTTATCTTTTATCTTTAAGAAGATGATATTGCTTTAGTGTTTTTGAAAATGATGTCACTAGTCTAACCTATGCAGATAGCTTATAGAGGTCTTTAACGGGATTACTCGCTGTGTTTGCTTCCAGTCTCCTCCTCACAGGGTCAGGTAAGCAATATGGATCAGGTGATGGTCATGGCATTGCAGCTGGGTGTTTACCCCTTCAAGGTGGAAATGTGGATTTCCTGTGCAGCAGGGCTTTGGAGCAGTGTTGGACATAGAAATGTGGATTTCCTGTGCAGCAGGGCTTTGGAGCAGTGTTGGACATAGAAATGTGGATTTCCTGTGCAGCAGGGCTTTGGAGCAGTGTTGGACATAGAAATGTGGATTTCCTGTGCAGCAGGGCTTTGGAGCAGTGTTGGACATAGAAATGTGGATTTCCTGTGCAGCAGGGCTTTGGAGCAGTGTTGGACATAGAAATGTGGATTTCCTGTGCAGCAGGGCTTTGGAGCAGTGTTGGACATAGAAATGTGGATTTCCTGTGCAGCAGGGCTTTGGAGCAGTGTTGGACATAGAAATGTGGATTTCCTGTGCAGCAGGGCTTTGGAGCAGTGTTGGACATAGAAATGTGGATTTCCTGTGCAGCAGGGCTTTGGAGCAGTGTTGGACATAGAAATGTGGATTTCCTGTGCAGCAGGGCTTTGGAGCAGTGTTGGACATAGAAATGTGGATTTCCTGTGCAGCAGGGCTTTGGAGCAGTGTTGGACATAGAAATGTGGATTTCCTGTGCAGCAGGGCTTTGGAGCAGTGTTGGACATAGAAATGTGGATTTCCTGTGCAGCAGGGCTTTGGAGCAGTGTTGGACATAGAAATGTGGATTTCCTGTGCAGCAGGGCTTTGGAGCAGTGTTGGACATAGAAATGTGGATTTCCTGTGCAGCAGGGCTTCGGAGCAGTGTTGGACATGGAAATGTGGATTTCCTGTCCAGCAGGGCTTCGGAGCAGTGTTGGACGTGGAAATGTGGATTTCCTGTGCAGCAGGGCTTTGGAGCAGTGTTGGACATGGAAATGTGGATTTCCTGTGCAGCAGGGCTTTGGAGCAGTGTTGGACAGGTGTCCTGGAAAGGAGCAGCTGGGAGGGTGCTGGAGCACAGGGACAGTCAGTCCCCTGCCGTCCCCTGGGCTGCCAGGACAGGGCACAGGGCAGGTACAGCACTACATCAGTGGGTTCTGAGGGACATCCCCCGTGTGCAGAGTTAATCAAGTTGTGCCCTAATTAAACCACATTGTTGCTGTTATGTCCTTCTTCCCACAGTGTCCAAGACAATAAGCTGCAATAAAGGAGTCCTGGCAGTGTGATTTTATGCTTCTCTTAGCAGGTCAAATAACTGTGGTGTACGAGTGCTGATCATACAGAGAGACAAAAGGCTAAGATTTGTTAACTTTATCCCTCCTGCCAAGTTAAATTTGGTACCTGTTTGACAGTGCTAATTAAACCATAATTCATTCTTTTCCATTCCCTACTAGATAAATACTTACAAACAGAGATATTGAACAGCTGAATCCTATTTAAAATCACTTCTTTGTCATATGCAAAATTTTGTGATGTGTAAAATACTGTAAAGTCAAAGGAAAAGTTTCTGTATTAAAGAGACTAGAATGTATTTGTGCTGTCAGTCTCTCTGAGCTCTCTAATGATCACCTAAACACACTGAGCACCACTGAACTAGGCTTTATTTGTACTTCTGGCATTGTGGAGAAATTCAATAGTGTTCAACAACACATGTAAAATTTTCCCTTGATGCCTTTCACAGTACAGTAGAAATAACCACACTAAGCTGTAAACAAGAACTGTAACAACAAAAAAGTACTTAAGAAGGGATGTTGTTTTGGAAAAACATAGAACTGAACAGGCAGAAATCATTATTAAATAGTACTTAATTCCTAGTTTATTGCTGTTGAAATAAAACTCAGAGCTTAATTTAATTTTTCTCTATATAGCGAGACAGTGTAAGGGTGTAATGATGGCAGGTTGTATAATTTTCTGAACGGTTTTCCATACCTGCTATTTCTTTGTCAGTTCAGAATTCATCCAGAACCCCAGTTTGGCGCTGTTGTTGGTTGGTTGGGGTTTTGTTGGTTCGGTTTGGTTTGTTTCCCAAGCATGTTTTTAGCTTGCTAAAGGAAAGAACTTGTAAACCAATTCTAATAATTTAACAGCTAATAAACTGAAGAATTAAAAGGCTTTGGACTCCAATCACTTTTTAATGCCATGATCTCATGCTTTACAAATAGGCTCATTAATGAATTGTCACTATTTACATTTACCAGTGTAACATTCAATGCAAGGCTAAACCATTTTTTTTTTTCTTTCATTAGTGGCAGATGAGCCCTCTGCCTGGAATTCTTTTTTCAGTTTTGCACCCAAAATCACCTTGGAAAAAAATAGGAATGCTTTTAAAAATGGACCAAATTATGGTCTTGTAATAAAGCAATTCAGGTACAATTAGTCTAAAAGCAAGAGAACAAAAATTTTATTAGCTCTTATGAGATCATAATGTGGCTCTTTGTTTTTATTCCGCCTGTGGTATGCCTAGTAAGTAATTCCTTATTTCTGTAATGCATTTTTTAGTAACCACTGTTACCTCTTGATTCATACATCAAACACCAGAATATCTGCCCACTAAATTCATTCTGATTTTCCCTGTAAGCTACTCTCCCCTTTATTAGGAGAGCACCATGAAAAAAACCAACCCAAAACGGAACTGAATGACCTACTTTTTTTTTTTTCATCTGAGGGTGATGAGAATTTATATTTGTTCTTCTTAGTAGCTCAAGGAGCAGTGAGCCCCTGTAAATTCTCTTACTGCTGGAACCACACAGCAGAACCAGCTGCCATCACAGTGGCAAGAGATTTCTGGTTACTTCCACTTCGGGCTTCTGAGCTCTGGAAATTCCTGCGAGTTTTGTCTTTCACAGTGCAGCTGCCAATACTTTGAGGACCTGAAAACTACCTACAAAGAATCTGAAATCTTGACACCTGAAAATAGTACCTTCTGGGAAATGGGAACCCAAAACTGAAGGTTACCTAAATCAAGAGTTCCTTTTCCACAGCTTAGACTCCACTCAGCTAGTTTAAACCTTTTGCCCTGGCAAGTCCATCTTTAATTTCTCCACAAATTTAGAGACACAATGCATGTGTGAGAGTCTCCTGCAGGGTCACCATGACTGAAAACTGATTTCACTGATGAAAACAGTGAAACCTCCTCATGGGAGGGTCCAGATTGGCTCCCCCAAGCAGTTTGGACACCAGGGAATGTCTAGAATCTCTTTCTTGGTTCTGCAGTATGCTCCTGAATTAGTGTTGTAAAAATGCTGCTCTCCATATCTCGTTGATCTGTTCTGGAATCCAAATACCCAGATGAGGGAGGGAGGACAGGAAAAGAGGTGGAATTTTGTCCATAACCATACAGATTCCCATTAAAAACATCCCATTTTATGTTTGTTGACACTGCTGGAAGGGTATCCTTTTCTAATGAAGATGTTTTGGCTGATTAAACAGAGAATAATTGGAATATTTTTTGACCATCTAATTGGGCAGAAGGAGAGGCCACCAAATATTGAGGAATCGATCTGATAATGGGAAGAATTTGCATTTAAAGGTGCCTGAATGTCCTAGTGGCAGAGAAACTGTATATGAAAGTCATGACAATTTAGCAGGTTAGCTCTAAGTATTCCTGTGACATCTATGATTTAGAAAGAAACATTTTATATCCGTTGTTAACTGGGTTTATGATGATTTGCTAAGGAAATCTGCCATGTCTAGTTACACTAGAGGTCCATTCATCTGCCTGACAACTTCTCTATGAACCTGAACAGCCTGACAGTGGGACAGACCTCATAAAACTCTTTTACTATCAATGTACACAAAAACATGTGCCCAAATAATTTCCTAAATAATTTCACACTCTAATAGAGGGAAGTGCAATATCAGTTGAACCCTGCTGGGAAATTCCAGAGAATCAGCTCCTGAGAAACCTGTGGAAAAGTAACCTGTGTAAATGCTGCTAATTGTGCCAAACCTGCCTTTTTCCTGTCCAGTTTGCTAGCATTGATTAGCAGAAATGCATTCATCTCAGACTTGGGTGTTTTTGCTCAGAAAGGGGGAAGGTTGCCACGTGAAAGGAAAATCTAAACCAGCTGACCCCTCTGCTATTGAGGTTGTGACATCAAGAGGTTTCCAAGGCTTGGCACATTTGCCACGCCAGCTGTAGGCACATTGTGATCACATTGGTGGCTATCCTGACAAGTCATGCAAGCCTCGCAATGACACAAGGGACTGGATATGTGTTGTCAGATGCTATTTTCTGTTCTATTTTCTCTCCTTTTACCCTGGTCCCTTCTCTCACTCCCGGGATTTTACAACATCTGAAATGACAATGTCAGAAATTACACGAAACTGCATCACACAGGATGTTGCCACCGCAGGAAAAGATGACTGAGGCGAGCTCAGGCTGTCTGAACATCTACAAGAGCACTGTCATGTCTCATTCATTCCCTGATCACAGCTGCAGGACCAAGGATTTTTTCCTAGCACTGTGCTTTATTTCTTCAGAGGAGGCTTATTTGAATGAAAATACTAATACAAGCAAATTAGTTTGGGGCATGCTGAACTGAGATAGAACCATTTGGCTTTCTGATTTATTTTCTGTTCAGTAATTCAGGAGATATATATGCATTCTGTCTCTGAGTGATTTGTCTTCTGCTGGGACTCACAGAAGTGTGAATTTAGAGTGGGTAGCCTCCCGTAGCCCTGAAACTCAATTTCTCACACCAGGGTGCTGATACACTGAAACCAGACACAATGAGCTTCCTCTGCTCCCTCCTTTCCTCTGCAGAGTCTCTGGCATGGGCCAGAAAGCCAGGAATCACCTTTCTGACCGTGCAGCCTGACCTCAGGCATCCCACAAAGCCCTTGCCTTCCCACAATAACACCTCCTTTCTCTCCTCCCATGAGTTGTATTTGTTGCCTTCTCACTTTATTCTGTATTACATTTTCTCTCTCTCCTTTATCAGCTCTGGTTGTTGTGGGCTTTCATGGGCTACAGGAAAAAGAACATAACAGACACCAGGAGAGATGTCAGGGAGCTTCCACACATTCATTCCCGGCGCCCTTTTGAGCAAGAAGTGGGGAAAGGGCCATGATCTGTATAGAAAATGCATGTGGTGGGGGAAGTATTCCTGTAGCTGCCAGATTCAATAGCATTTACTCAGGGAACACTTAGGGAGGATCCCTGCAGGCAATCTATAAGGATACACATCTCAGGGGTGAAAGGAAAACTGCTGTTAGGGTTATCCTGTTGGTTTCCTTATCAAGAAAAGAGATAGCAAGTGTACAGTGTTGAAGGGGATAGAGGAAGTCCAGTAAATGTGGAGTGATAGGTGTCTTGAAATACTAGACCAAGTCAACCCACTGGACAAGTTTTATAGTTGTTATTTCTTATTCCTTGAGTTTACTGCTTCTGAATATTAGTTCAAGTCCTGTATTGCACAAGGCAAGGGGTTGCTGTCGTCTTTAAGTAGCCCAGGGAAGTGTGAGAATTACAAAAATAAAAATTAAATTAGAAAAAGAAAAGCTAAGTAAGAAGATAAGCTTGCATTCAGATCAGGGGTCTTTGCTTCCCTCTTGCTCTGACTGGGGAATAGCTCTAAGTGAAGTCAAGATGTTGATAAAATTGAAGCAAGAGGGGGAAGATGGAGTAATAAATTTCATTTTTTAATTAAACATGTCATTCTTTGGAGGTAAAATATGCCAGTGGTTAAAGGAATAGCAGGAAAACTAACCGTGAGGTCATAGAAAGGTGTTGAAGACCACATCATGATGGCAGCAAGCCTGGACAGTGGGTGACAGGGCCAGCAGTCTGGTGTAGGAGCTGGAACATGGAAGCACTCCTCCTGCTCTCCACTGCTCCCAAAGATGCAGCCAGAGGTTCTGATTCTGGCCCCCTGTTTGTCTGCCAGGGCTTCTCTTTGCTCCTCCACCCACCAGCCTATATCTGGTGAAGTTCCCATGGTTTCATTGTTGAAGGCTGAAGGCTGCTATATGGCTGGCAAAAGCCATAGGAAAATGTGTTTACAGTGCTGCAGATGTTTTAGTGGGTGCTTCTGCAGATAGGGAAAAGAAATCATATCACATTAAAAATGGTTTTAAAAGAATTTATAGGAAGACTTGTATAAAAATTTTTAAACAACCATTCCTAAACCAGAAGATATTCTATAATCTAGTGGCATATGCATGCTTGTACCTGTTGTGCTTCTCATCCTAATTTGTGTTCTCCCCTTGCTTTTTTAGCTGATGTCCCCATTGGCTACTGAGGGAATATTGTGAGACTTCCTGCCTTGTTCCTGACTTCTACAGGATAAATCTACACGGAGATGTAGCTGACTTTCCTCCAGAAAGTAAGTGATTTTTTTCTGTTTGACACAGTCGCTAACTAATGTTTTTAGGGACTGGATATATTTGAAAGTTACCTCTGTTGAATTTGAATTTGAAATTGCCCAGCTGCCAGAAATTGTTAGTGAATGGAGTGGAACAGACACACAGATTGACAGTGCAAGTCCTGGTTTAGCCAGAAACCAGAATGCAAATGAAATAAAGAAGATATCACTTTAGAGAAGGGTCATCTTGGGAACTGCTGACTGTCTTTTCCCACATGTTGCAAGTCAGGGCTTGCTCATCCAAAAAAGAGAGACAGGTTGTTAAGGAGTTTGCTTTGTCTTGCTCATCACATATCTGCTGCAGTTGGGGATTAAGATGAAATATTTAAGGTGCCAGGCAAACAGGATGAGTTTCAGGGGCCGTTCCCAGCAGGTTTCCCCTTGGTGAGACAAAGCGCAGAGACTCGGTGCCAGAGGGCTGCAGGACACGCTGCTGCCTCCCAAAAGGCTGCACGTACCTGCTGCAAGATGTGCTCACCATTCTGCTGGCCCTCTCCTTAAATAATAAATGTGATCACTGTTTTTCCCTGGCCTACACGGCTGGGAGTGCTGGGCTTTCCTGTGAGTTGGGGTTTTTAGCAGGGCTGAGCTGGGTTCGGTTGAATTGAGAGGTTTGTGATCACCTGCTATGCTTATTCATGGGAACTGACATCATCCAAGGCTATATTTTAAATAAAATAATGATGCACGTTTTATCTTCAGTGAAAAAAATACATGCCTTCAGGAATAATTTTTTAAAAATCCAATTTATAATTTATCTCCTCTTTGTTGCCAATCATGTATAACTAGTTTGAAATGAATGTAATATAGTTATTCTAGCTGGTGGTTGAGTCACGTCCATGAATAATTCTTGGCTTAGGGTTTATTTCTTTTGTGAAATTCAGACCAGGTAACTGTCTGTTCTCTGTCCAGCTAAACTCTTCAGAATGATCCTTCTGGTAAATCCAGGAAAAAGTTCAAACACCTCTCTCTTTGAGCTCCTGATGAATTTAATTCACTAAGAGAAAACACACAAGTTCACACAGGAGAACTAAACACAGTTTATAGTAGACATAAACTAAAATCTGAGTGCCATAGTGCAACTGTTAGGATATAAATTATTGTTAAAATAGTCAAATCAAGAACTGGATGGTTTGGGGGAGATATTGCTGAGCTAAATATGAGGTGCTGGGCTCTCTAAAAGACTAACTTGTCTAAATGAGGTCAGATCATTAGCTGATCCAGTGGTGTCTCTTTATTTAAAATCTCGATATAGCTGTGGCACAGGAATGACATACACCTGTATATCTGAGCTGTGCCTTGCACTTCACTTCCCCATGGTACTTTAGCATTAAGGGGGAAAAAACCAGCTGCATTTTAAAATGGTTTCTGCTATAAGGAGTGGCAATATCTACACAGACTTGCAGGATGTCTGTGTAGTACCTGTATCTAGTATGGACCAAAATTCCTTACGTGTTGAAGGTAAGACAATAATTTCATGGCCTGTCACGATAAGGAAAAAACTGAAATCTGAAGATACTCCAAGATACGGAGTATTAGCTTTAGTCCTGGGAGAGAAGGATTGCAATCAGGCAATTAGAGATGCATACTAAATTAATTAATCCCACAGCTTTACCACACAGCTGATATTTTTGAGAAATAATTTGCAGGAAAATGTTTCCTCGTGTTCCTCCACATATGGGATTTTCTGTTCAGCAGCATGGCTGAGGGTTCTGAGTGCTCTCAATACTATGAGAGGTGTGGACCAGAGATGGAAAGCCACATGAATAGCCAGCCTGGTGTTCTACAATTCCATGCTATGTTTTGCTTAATGTCATGGATGCAGATAATTAAATTCTGGGGTAAAAGCTTATCTATTTCTACACTTTAACTTTTATTGTATTTTATAACCCTAAAATACAAAAGATTTTTTTTGTTGTTGTTGTTCAATGGACCTAATACTTTCTTCTGGTTGCAAATTACCACAGAAAACAGATTTTTAAATTGACAGTTATCACTCTATAAAACTAGCATGTTTAGATATATTTGTGGTTCATTGCTGTGGAGTTATTAAAAACTTTAACTCAAATTACATTAGGCATTCAAACAGGCAGGCATTTAATCCAGCCAAGTGTAAGAAGTCTCAGTTACCTGCCTAAGAGAGATGGGAATGGCCCCAGCATCCCCTGTTTTCCACAGGGGGAGAAGAGCCTCTCCTGTGATATTTGTATTCATCACTCGCTTGGAGGGAAGCCCAGAGAAACTCCCTCAGGTAGAAATCTGTCCTAGCTGAAGGAAAAGGATAGTTCACATTAAGGTTTTTAACTTCCTTCCACCAGAGAGAAAAAGAAAAGCCCAGGATCATTTAGGAGTCCCGTGTATGCATATTTGCAGAGGGGCACACGTGTGCTCTGATGTTTGCCAGGCTCTGAACCAATTTACACTAATTGTACTTCACAGAGTGGAAGGGCTGGGCTGCTACTTGGGGTTATGGCACGCTGGCTCTTCTCCCAGCCTGTCGACATGTACAATTGAATCTTATTTTTCATTCCTGCTCCTGCTGTGAAAAATAAGCCTTAAAAACATGTATTGAAGTGCACAGCGATGCAGCAGTGTCCGCCCACATTTGCAACCTGAGCCAGAGCCAGTGAGAGATGTGAGCTGGCCCTTCCATTTCCACACTTATGCTGGGGGTTATATGACAGCAATACAGGAGTCAATATTAAGTGCTACTTTGCAAAAGAGTGGGGAGGAATCACATCAGGAAGATTTACACATCTATCTCCGAGTGGCCCTTCATTGCCATGCAGATGGAGCTGGGTTACAGCACATCTCCCTCTCCTTGAAGTCATAAATAGCATCCCTGCATGTGAGTGCATATCCCACTCATCTTGCACTTAATTTCTAGGCTACAAATAGATGCAAAGCCCAGGTTTCTGTTTCGTTACACTGTTAGTGTTATTTCTGCATCTCCTTAATATGAACAACATTTTTACTGCCTTTTGTGTTAGATTTTCTTGTAGCACAAACTTGTCTTTACTGTGTTTTAAATTAAACTTCCAAGCCTTTTCAGCCTGCATACATTTTTTTTTAGTCAAGGATGATACTGGAAATATTAAGGAGTTATTAAAAATTATGATTAATCAATTTTATTACAGTAGCACTTAGAAGCCCCTGCTGAGACAGGAGACCTATTGCACTGGGCACTGTAGGGACACATAAAAGACTGAGTTTCTGCTTCAAAGAGCTGAAAATTGAACCAGAAAAGACATGTTTCTCTTGGCTTCAAGGGAAACTGAACAAGGGCTTGTGCGATATTCTTGAGCACGCTGGAAGCCCCATGTTTCATTGAAGCCTTTTCTTTTTTATTCCACTTTTCATAAAAAATATATAATGAATGAAGCTGTATTGAATTTTCAGTTAAAAGAATCTCAGTCTATCTCTGCTCTGTCTCCCCACAGCCTGCTCCTTTTGCTCTCTTCATTCTTCCTGTGCAGGAGCTGTACAACAACCCTGTGTTCTCTGTTCAGCAAGCCTTTTCAAACAGCTGCATTTGTGTCTTCTCATCACATTTCTAATATTGAATTTTCACGTTTCAAAAGCCATTTTACTCCTCATTTTTGTCGGCTCTGTAGTTATGTGAAAACAGTCAAAACTTTCAAAGTAGCATAGAAAAGGAGCAAGAAGGGAATGTCCTCCCCTCTGTCATTCTCCTCTCTATCAGCTCTGTTATCAGAGGAGTTATCAAAATGCTGCATGAGAACCGCAATGGTTAAAGACTAGCTCTCTCTTACCACTAACCTTGAGTCAGTTTTTCTTCATTGTGCAGCAAGAGGAGAAAAAAGGAAGGGAGCAGAGCTGAAGGTTATTGCCTCTGTTGATGCAAAGGCAGAGAGAAATCCACCTTGGGAGACAAAGTAGGATAGCAAGCCACCAAGTTCACAAAGTAAATCTTCTTTTGCTTGGGTTTAGCCTCCTGCTTCCGAGGCTCCTGATCTGCATCTGGTGAGTTGTCCCTCTAAGCTCTCTCCCACCAGTCTCAGAAGTTGGGAAGAAGCTGAAATGAGAGGGTAAGGACAGGCTCCATGTGGGGGGCAGCCCCAGAGGGTGCCAGGCAGGCTTTGAAGTGACTGATTAGTGCAGAAAGTGACAGAACAAGTTCCAGCCAAGCATGATTGCTGCTAAGAAGAAACGGCCTTGTTTTAACTTGACTATTGTTCCCTGATAACCTGAATACTGGAGTGGAATTCAAAGCAGCATTGGTCTGAGCATTAATCTGAGCACAGTGGTTCCTTGCAACTTGCTCTGATCTCCAGTGTCTTTAATCTTGCAGTAAATTTTGATTTGATTTCTCGCTATGATATACCTCCCCATGGAGAGGGACAAAGGAGAGCTGAGGGAAACTGCCCAGGCCAGTTAAGTATTGGAGGATCTGCTTGAAACCATTGTGGAGGAAAAAAAATACAGATTCTCAGGCTCTGTAATCTGTTTTCTCTTATGAATAACAGGCTGACGGTTTTAAATTGAGTAAAACAAGTGGCTAAATCACCTTCTGAAAATGAACCACTGAACAGGAATGCAATCTCTGCCATGAATTTCCGCAGACAACAACCAAGCTCCCTGTAGTCTCTCTCTCTGACACAAAAACCTGTTATTTAGTTTTCTGTGGAATCTGGTGAATTATATTAGCTGGCTCAGAAATTCCACCAGGACTCCTTCTGTCTGCTTCAAGGCATCTGGTTTTCAGGGTGTGACCATCTCTCTCTCCGAGCATGAGGCGTCGCAGTCCCAAGCCAGGTGCGAGGCTCGTGATGCTCTCTCAGACTGGGGCTGGGTGCTGAAACCCAAGCAGGAGGACTGGGACCCAGCTCCTTCCCCTCATTCCTTCCTGGCAACATTTTCCTGCTGCTCCTGGGGGAGGAAAGCTGTGGCCTTCCATGTGCAACTGCTCCAGGCTCTGGCAGAACTTTCCTCTTGGAGGGGTAGCCCCAGCTTGCCCTCAGCTGGTAATGCTGCCCAGTGGCAGAAATGTGGTTGTGCCCCTCTTCCCTTCGATTTAGCACGTGCTGTTAACAGCCTTGTCTTTTACTCAGTCTGGTGAAAACCTGGGATCAGTTGGGTTCTGTCACTTCAGTGCTTTCTTGGGAAATACATACAGGCAGCCCCTTGCCAGCTGCTCCACTGTGGAGCCAAATGGAGCCTCTGAAAATGTTTTACCCTGTGTACGTTTCTTCCCCATCCACAAATTCTTGGAAGGTAAAAAAATATTAAAAAGCCTTTGTAAGTTGAATTGTGCTGCTGTGAAAATTTTGCAACCTTCTATTCTCATTCTGTGCAATTTCAAAACAATGAGCAATTCTTTAATGGAAAATTAATTGGAATCTCTCAACACTTTTAAAATGCTTTCACTGTTTTTCTCCCTCCTGTATCAGGAATTTTATTACAATGGATATTCCCCAATTGTGTTGGGTGAATTTACATCTCTTTTTTCAAAAAAACAAAAAAAAACCCAAAAAAACCAAAAAAAAACAAGAGGGAATGTTTTTTACTGATAATCACACCTGGGGTGAACTTGTTACTACTAATGCTTATAGATTATTTAGGAATTAGCACAACAGGAAGGTGGACTGCTCTAAGCCACTAAGTCAAGCTGGCAGCAGCTGAAGCTCACAGAGGGGCCCTTGGTGCCAGGGTCCTGGGCAGGGGCTGGAGAGCCATTTCTGTGCCCTGAACACCTGCTGCAGCTCTGCCCTCCTCTCCTGGGGCCACACCAGGGCACTCCAGGTAGCTGAACTGCCAGGAATGGTAGATTCAACAGCAAGTTTTAATGAACAGGGTAGTTGAAGACAGCTGTCTGGATTGAACCTGAAGCCAAGGTGAAAGTAGGAGGTGTCTTTCAGGCACAGGTGTAGATTTACAGAGGAAGAAAGGACACTAAGCATAATAGAAGGAGTGGATTATTTCATTTCATTTCAGGAGTGGTTCATTTCTTCGATGCCTTAGAGTCTCCATGTTGTGCTGTTTGCAGGTTCCTGGTGCATGCCTCCAGTTAAATTTTCATGGTACTGCTCTCCCCACTTAGCCCTGCTGTGTTGCCTTGCCCTGTAGCACCAGGCAACACAACTTAATAACGGAACAAACACAGCAATCACTTTAAACTAATGCTGCCCCTCTTTCATTATTCAGCGAGTTACATCCTGGGCTGCTGACAAGCGTGATCTTGGAAGTAAATTAAACGCATATTTACATAAAATACACACTCTGTGTGTACGTGTAAGTTAGTCATTTCAGTGCTCTTCTGCGCACTCAGTTCTCCTCTTAGGAGAAAAAACTCATTCGGTGAGGACATCAATAAAAGGAAGAGGCAACAGGCACAAACATGAATTCTTGAAGAAGAACTTTATACACATTATATACATCTCGAAGCTCAGCTTCTTGCATTTTTGGAAGGTTTGCATCAGCCTTATGCTTAATATTGCCTTAATTTACAACTACAATTTGTAATAATATCTTACCTTCAAAAACAAAATATCTTGAGGATGAGTTTAATCAAGATAGTGCTATTATTGTTTAGTGAAATATTTATAATTAGTTGGCGTAATGACTTAAGAAAATAGCAAGACAATCCTAGTGGATTTTTCTTTCTTCACACAAATGCTGGGAGAATGAGTGTGAATGGCAGAATTGGCAAAATATTGAGCTTTCAGATGAGCACAGTAATGAAATAAACAGGCAAGCTGATCACAGTATGAAGACATACTGATCATCCCCTTGGCATGTGTGGATTTAGTACTAATTATTTATGATACTTCATACTGTGATAATGAATGTTCTTTGGTATGCTCTGGAAAGCTAATGAAGTTCTACTGCCAGATTCTGACACCTTTCTTTTTAATTATCTAGCAGTTGTCATGCGCGTGGCCTCCATGATTTAAGAAGGAGTACCATGTCTCTCAACACGGAAAAGAGGAACAGACTTTGGCTGTTCAAAAAATTGGACAAATTCATGACATGGGACAGTCTGGTTCAAAGAAAGGGTTTGCACTGATGTCCTATGAAAGCAAGAAACGTATCTATTTTGATTCGAGAGAAGTCTTGCTGGAAGAGTTAATCAAAAAGAGCTCCAGCAGAGGACACAAAAGCATTTAGAAGAGGCACAATGAATTTTGACTGCCTTTGAATCTATTTATCAAAGCCATAGCTGTTCCCATTTCAACGCAGGTGGAACAATAATAAATATCGAACAAAGCAACTCAATCTGTATTCAGAGCATTTCAATACATGGAAAGTTAACTGCAGAAAGAAAGCAAGCTTGCAGAGTCAGACCTATTGACTTCTGCTCCTTGTATTCCTCATTGAAAATGAGTGGTGAATGGCACGCAAAGATCTGCAAGATATTTACATTATTGCCATTAACACATAACAAGAAGCACATTCAGGAATGTGACTTTATTATTTAACAGAATCAATAACTTTTGACATCATAGGAACTTAATTCAGCTGTAAACCTTGTCAGTTTCTTTCATTTTAAGTGACTAACTTTACATGTCAAATTTCAGGCTCAGTAGGGCCGTGTTATTTTCCTACCTGCCACTTATCCCTCTAGGAGGGCCTTTTTTGCCATGAACCCTGTATGATTAGAAACTGCTTCTTCTTCTTCTTCTTCTGTGGAGGACAGGCAGCAGGAAGACTCCAGTTTCAAGTGGTGATTTCTGGCTGACACAGGCACCATCCCCTGTGAGCAGGCAGTTGTGGCACTAGTGACTCTTTCTGGCAGTCCTTGTTCACGAGCTTTTTAAGATCACAGTGTCTGCACACCCTTCCACCCCTGGATTTTTCTCCCACTGTCACTATAGTAGACACTTACAGAAAATCACCAGAGAGAATTCCACCTGTCTCAGGCAGGGCACAGCTGAGACCTGTGCCTGCCAGGCACTCAGCAGAGATTGTCCTAAAGAACTCTCCTTTAGAGGCAGCCTGGGGTCTGCACAATCCCTACTTCAGCCACAAATCCAAAGCAAGTCCTTGATGACATAAAGGGAAAACAAACAAACAGAACCTGGATGTATTAGGTCGTTATAAAATGCAGTTAAACACTTAAAGGACATAATCAGATCACTGACAAAAATAACTAATGCTCAGCACTTCGCTGCTGCTGCTGTCTGGACAAAAATCAAACCACAACAGCCCACCCCTCCAAAACCAAACCCCACCCCTCCAAAAAAAGCCCCAGACCAAAATACACTACCTCCCTCTCAAGACAGCTTAATCCAAAATTGTAGTGTATATGTCTTCTGGCCAGGTCTAAAGTGCTCTGAGACTGATGGCAGAAACTTCATTGCCTTCAATGCTTCCTCTGGTTTTTGGGTCAAGCCAGCCAGCCTAAATGAGTCTTTTATCTCCATGATTAGTGCCTTGAAGCAGATGATAAAAATTCAGTCTCTCTCTTTTGTCTTGAAATTTCCAAGGCTTATGGGTTTTGTCTGATTTCACCTGAGTATTCAGCAAACAGCTTGGCACATCACTGTTTGCTTTTGGTGATTTGATCTGTCCTTTGGGCAGCTATTCAGGCGTTTTTTCATTTCAGATGTCCTCATTCACAGTGCACTGCAGCACTTCCTCAAAGCTGGTTCAGACCCTGAGAGCAAAGCAAAGCAGTGGATTTTAATTTTGAGTTGCAGCTGCTGTTGTCAAAGTTCAGTGCATTAAGCATGGATTTCATTTTTACTGCTCTCTCACAACACCAGGAACTACATTAACTACAAAACACATGTACTTAAAGTAAGTAAAGTAATGGAGAAATATATTGTTCTCGTTATTTGAAATGTTGTACAAGATCTTGGGCTCATTTCAGTGGCACAATGAAACCAAGCTGCAGTTTCCACAGAGGCATAGTTAGGGATGCTTGAAGTGAATAGATGAACAGTTCTTTCATTTTCTTTTGCTGTTGCTTCGCAGCAACACAGCAAACAACTGCCTCCATGTTCTAGTTATGAAGTTAGGAAGCATTTTTCTTGCCACCTTCCATTTTGTGGGAGTTCAGGAGAGAGGATTTGATGATCCCCTGCCTCGTTTGCAGCCATATCCTCTCTATTCAAATTGACCAGCTCTGTATCATTTTTTACTCATCTATTTTCTCAGCTCAAAAGGCATTACACTGCAACTATTTACCATATTTAACCGTAACTGGAATTAAATGGGAAATGGAAAATGGAATGGGTTGGAGAAGAGCCAGCAGTCTGTGTAAAGGATGGCCTGGATATCACATGTACAAATGTTCAGGTGTAAGCTCCCCAGCTGGCTAACTCAGAAAGGAAGGGTAGTGCTGCACACCCTTGTGAGGCTCCCGTGAGTAAAGATGTGCAGGCTGTAATCTCAGTCTCTGCTCGCCCAAACGCTCCTGTTCCCATTGGTAACGTTTTTCATCTTTCCTACTCTACTTTTGGAGGGGTTTTCTCACCCTTTTCATTCCCTGGCTGTGTCACTGAATAGGTGAGACAATGCCCGAGAGAGGCTCAGTGCCTGGCAGGCAGAAAGGAGGAGGGAAGATTGGTGTTGCTATGGAGCAATGCGAAGGTTACTTCAATCCCTTTACTATCATTTTGGCTGCAAAAGTGTTGCAGGGGAAAGCTGCAATAATCCTATTATTTCTTCTAATTTTTTTTCACCCTTGACTTTAAAAAACAAGTTCTCTAAAAGAAAACCAAAACATTACAGAACAATAATGTAAAGTGGTGCAGAGCTCATCCTGTATATCTGATTGCTCTATTCCACAGACATACTCAGTACATCTCTTTCTGTGGCCATCTCTGTGAGCTGAGTTGTAATACAAATCAAAAGTTGTTCAGCTCCACCCATCTCTAGGCACTATATTTAAGAGATGAATATTATGGAAACCATTTACGAGTTTGAAGTGTCATCCTGAGCATTTCAGCCCTGGGATCCTATGCAATTACTTATCTAAATCTTGTAACTGGTGGATTCCTATGTTGCCAAAGAAAACCCACCCCAAACCCAAACAAGCACTATTTGAACTGCTGGCTACAAATGATGAATTGATATTATCCTGTTACCAAGCAGATATCTGTAATATAATGATAGTTCTTTTTATAGCTTGTTAAAGAGGATTTTAAGGCACCGAAACAATTCCTAATAAGCAGGAGTTCACAATACAAAAGAGAACATTTTTGTTCTTGTCACCCTTATTGGAAGTCTCAGTCCAAAAGGCAAGGGATGAATACAGAAGGAAGAGCAATAGAGGGGTACTGTGGCACTCACTAGTTCCTCCACTGTCTCTGAACCAGGTTTTCAACCTAGGCTGCCTCTGCAAGACATTTCCTCAGTTCTGCTGGAGGCTTCACCACCATGCCCCGTGCAGCTCCTGCTCAGGACTTAGGTTCAGAGTGCTGTCAAAAGGGCAACATAAACTGGCTTGAAAGATCACCCACAAATCAATTAACTCAATGATAAGTTAAATAAGATATAAAGGTTGGCCAAATACAAAACAGCCCGGTGTTCCCACTTGCTGACTTCTTGTCTCCACTTATTAACCTGATTGCATGAGGTACAGAAACCATCCTTCAGATTTCAGAGGACCAAAGAGAAGAGTTTCATCCTTGCGGAGATTTTGAAGACTCTTGCCCCATGGGGTTAAATACTTGATGTTTTCACATACATCTCTTCCAAATATGAAGGTTTATTCTCTCCTTAAGGGTTTGAAAACTTGGTTTTAATTTGTTTCTAAAGGCTACATTTTCATATCTTTGTTTAGCTCTTCTTTTTTTTTTATTTTCTTTTTCTTTGTTTTTTTTTCTGAAACACTTCAGAAGCACCATAAACCAAAAAGCACTTGAAGGCCATAACTGACTATAAACTATAACCTCTCCTCAGCAGCGTATATGGACTTGCCATGAGCTGACTGCAAGAGAGCTTTGAATGAATGATCTCATCACCCTTCACTAGCCTTTGCATCCTTTTCCACAGATGGAATTCTGAATGCTATTCTTTTACTCCGTTGCTGGGATTTCCTTTAATTCTGTCTGTGTGCACACTGGCAGTCTGTCAGTGTGCAGAAATTTTTCTCTCTCCTGCCACCTATTACAGACAATCCCAACTGGAATCTCACTTGGGTGACTTGAAACTAGAGAGATGTGAGTAGAAACCGAGATGTGTCCCACATTTGCTGTGAACTGGTCTGGCTGAAATGCAGATGCAAGCAATTAGAAAAAGATACACAGGCTTAACATCCTGCCTTGCCGAGTCACAGAGCCCAGACAGACATGTATGAAATATGAAGGATGTCTCTTTGCCAACTCCTGAATAAATTATTACTCATCTGAATGATTGGTTCGATGCAGTTTTGGATTAGTGCCTCATGACACGTTAGGTCAAAACTGAAAGTCTGATGCCCCAAAGTACTGATGTTCAGGTTTTCAATGTGGCCTGAGGCAGAGGTTTATAGGCTTTTCAAACCTGAAATTTGGTACCTTGGGATTGGGAGGTTTGTTTTATACAAGACAGGCTTTGGAAGTCTAAATACACAGATAATGAGATACCCAGAAAATTCCAGGGAATTAAACTATTCCAGGGTAGGTTTTCCATAGAATTAATAGCAGAGATTTGCATTTGTGGTATGATGCAATTGTCTCAACTAGAATCCCTCAGTGTGAGACAGATGATGCATGGAGAGAGTTGGGAACTGCATAATGCATGAGTTGAGAAAGAATAGTTTTTGCTTAAATGTAAGGCTGAGAAAAACTGCACAAAACTTAGGAGAGAATGAAACAAGCCAAAGATGGTTTTTAAGGCTTTACTTTTTAGACATTTCCTAACCAAATTAATACACAGACAAAAGTAAAGACGATGTAACATGAAGCCACTGTGCATTATGAAGCCTGGCAAAAATGATGGCAATTCATCACTTCATGCTCCGTGGCATTTCCCAGCTCAGAGTGACATTTCACATCGCTGATAGAAACTGCTGTGCTCTCTGCCTGAAAAATCTAGACCACTGTCCTCATGGATGAGGAAGGGCTTTTGCTTCAGCTGTACACCAACACGAGCATGCAGAGTCAACTTGTGCCAACCAAGTAATATTTTTATGTTATGGAAAGATAATCCAGGCCACACAATGAAGTATAAGCATTGCTTTTTTTGTTGTTCTTTTTCCCCTCACATTTAGGGTCATTGTTGCATTATTGAATCTATCCTTCTCACTCTGATAAATAACATCACTAGCAACGAGCTGAATGTGCAGCTGTTGCCATAAATGGGTCACTATATTGCTACTAGGAAAATATGACAGACTTAAAAGCTGAGGGTGGGGAAACAAAAAATAAAACATCAGATGATTCCAAAGGCTTTTGCAATGTTGGCCACTCTTTCAAACACCATATGTTCAATATCATCCATACCCACAAAAATTTCTGGTATTTCAAAAGCTGTCTGCAAGCTTTGCAGCACAGATGCTGTGCTTTCCCTCGGTATTGCCATGGAAATGGATACGTTTGGAGGCAGAGTAGCAGCTCAAATTCTCAGCAAACTTGGATGGTCTTTTCCCTTCCCTATCTTTCTCTTTCCCAGTCAAGAACTGGAATTTGTTCTCCTGCTGCTGAACCTGTAGCAAAAGAAACTTCAGATGGAGACCAAAAAGATGTATCTCCTTGACAAGAACAAAGATAGACCTGATCATACCGCCCATAAAACCTCAAAAAACCTCATGAGTTAATCATATAACTGTCATGAAATATTTAACTTGCACTCCACAGAGCTTATTCATTATCCCAGAAATAGCTGGACGAAGAGGTTACTATTCATGTGCTGGAATTTTGGGACAGACCTGTGCTGTTATAATTTATTTTGACCTGGCAAGTCAGTGCTGCACGATGATGGCAAATAGGTGGTAGCAACCTTGGTAGCACAATTTGTAAAAGCACATCTTCCAATAGTAATGGTGTGCATGCATGTATGGAGAAAGAAACTTTGGGGTGAAGGGAAGATGTCAGGCAGTTAATGAACACTTTTCCAATTCGAGTGAAAAGACAGTAATTCTAGACACGGATGATAAACAGGTTTCCACAGCAATAAGTAAAGTTATCCCCCTCTTACTCTTTCATCACCTGAACTCTGCAAAACTGCAAGTGGCACAGGAGGTTTATATGGTAATATATGTGAGAAAAATCCTGACTGAGCAATCTGCCCTGAGTGGAGCCATAAATGCTCTGTTGCTGTGTAGTCTGCCATAATAATTCAATATTTTTCTTTGCAGTTATGACTGTTCCTTTAGCAATGCAATAATTTTTTATTCCATCATAAATGCAGTTTTGATAAGGCAGAATACTGAAAGTATATTCATATTTATTCTATATCTTACAAGCTCTATTGGAATAATTTTGGTTTTAGATTCGTCTCTTGCTCATGTATCCCAGAGCTTTCTTTATAGCACCAAACTTAGAAGTGACTTTTTCCTTGGGTTTCTTTCTGCTTTATGCCACTCACCATAATCATCAGAATTGAGCTTGAATGACTACGAATCCCCCCACCCCATCCCATATGGCTCCAAATGAGTAGAATCTTTATGACTCCTTTACAACTGGGAAAACAGAAGACAAAGAGGAAATATTAAGCCTGTGGTCACAGAGTGAATGGCAGAGTTTGGAATAAAACTCTAATTTTTAAAACCAGCAAGAAGACTTAAGGAGTTCAGGGCTGTGTTGTGTGGACGTAACCATTGTGCTGGAGCTGGCGTGGGCACCTCTGGCAGGGCAGGATTTCATCAGCATCAGACCTCCTCTCTGAGGCACAGTCTGTGTGTTTGACCCAGTGCTGGAGCACAAACACTGTGACTCATCTCCCACGACTTGCCCACTTGTGTAAGTTTTACAAAAATGTGATTATACTATGATTAATATTTGCAGAGCTGGTTACAGAGTGGGCAAGCATTAAAATATGCTAGGTAAAACAGAGGGATAAATATGGGGATGAAAAAGAAAGAAAATTAAATGGTGAGGAGAAGGTTATTTTTTGGAAAGAAATGTAGATGTTTTATTTACATTTGTTATTGTTAGACTGTTATTTATTGTTGGACAGTTAGTCTTGGCCAGCACAGATACCTATACATACTTCATGCCCAGAACTGAGAACACCAGTGCCCTTCTCTGTGATGATTTAAGATCTGCCAGTGTTTGCCTTCATGCATGAACTTTCTTAGCAAAAATGAGCTATCTGGAAGAGGATGTTTAATCTCACTTGAGATATTACCTTTGGAAAAGCAGAAAAGGATGGCCCACCTGAGTCAAATCTGATATAGGGACATGGAAGAAAATAATGGAGGTTGTCTTTATTCAGAGCTTTCTCACAAAGGCATATATTAAAAACTAATAGTAATAATAACAAAAAGAGAGAGGGAGATTGGTCCAAAACAAGAGGGAGCACTGGAAAAGGAAATAGTCCAGTGCTTTGCACTTGAATCCTGCTACGGTCAGGACTCCTAAGAAGTATATCCTTGGTCATTAACTTTTATGGAATGCTGATTTCCCTTTTGGCTTGCAGCCATCCATCAGCCCTGCAGCGGGGGCTGCCATTCTCACACAGCCGAGCCCAGCCATCACTCAGTGGGATCCTCCAGCACAACATTTCCTCACTACCGACCTCTCCCCGTCAACCTAATGGCTCTGAGACAGCCGCTGACCAAATGGCCACTAATGGCCCTGCTGTTCCTAGGAAGACATAGCAGGGTTTTGTGCCAAGGCTTTAAGTGTTGGTGTTGTGTTTAGCTCCTCGGGTGTGCGGTGCAGTGGAGAGTCAGCACAAAGCAGCCGGGTGCTCTCAGACACTCTTCTTTCCCTTCCTTGTGCATGTAGCTTCTTCACTCGATAGAAGTCACCTGAGGCTTTTGTATACAGCACTCTGAAAAGTGCAAGTCAGGGCTGGTGGAGGTGTCCAGGACCATTTAGAGCAGTTACTGTGTTGGTTTTCAGAAAACAAAGCAGTTCTGAGATGAGAAAACTCTGACCATTCCATGTTGGGTGTTTTCTGCCATTCACGGAAGAGCACAGGTGGGTCTGAAGCCTAAGTTTCAGTCAGTGGTATAAATCACAACTTCCTTCATAACCTCAAAATTTTTCCACGATTCACACAATTTAAAGTATCAGACTGAAAAAGCTTCAAGCTATGTGCTTTGTAAATATTCAGGGAAAGAAAAGGATATCCCTGTAAATTGTATTCTCTACAGAAGGGGTTTTGACACTCCTCCTAAATGACTAAGGAACAGACAAACAAAATTGCATGTTAGTAGTAGTCAAGAGATTCTATTTAAAAAATAAAAAACAAACAAAACAAAACTAAAATCCCCAAAAGTGGCAGTTGTCTGATGACTGGTGGAGGGAATGTGGATCCGTGTGTGGGACCTCATTATCACAAACTGGTCACGCAAGGGAGTATCCAAGGAAAGCAGACATTCCTAGAAAGGAAGTCTGGGGTTGTTCAAAGTACCTGTATATCCTTAAATGACTCTTAGACAGTCACCAGATTTTTTATTGTCTTTGTTTTTGTCACACCAGGAGGTTTGAAATCACACTTGCGTGGCGACCGGAACGGTAATGGGTAGAAGCAGAACGGGAGCTGAAAATTAGGCAGCCATCCTTAACGGCCAGAGTGCACAGAAGTGCTGCTAATATCCAGCAACTAAAAATGGAACTTTGACTGAAGTTTTCTCTCAGGAAAACAGTCAGTAGGTTTTCATCAAACATTGTGAAGAAACTCAGATTAAAAAAAATAGGTTGAGCAAATAGAAAGATAGTTTTATAAAAAGGTACTTTTACTTAAGTGTCTGCCCTAGAACAGAAACTGAGAGAAACAAGAGGAGGAGGAGATGCTTTCATACTACAGAAATCAAATGAAACCCATGGAAGAGATTAGGTTTTTAAAGATTTAAATACATGTCATCTTTCATACATTTTTCTCTCAAAAAAACCCAAAGAAAACACTTTAATTAGGTATTCTTTTTCAGAATCTGCTTCTTAAATAAGAAAGTCTCCCTTTTTAGACAGAACTATTTTTACATCTTAAGTGATAAATTGGCTTCTGCAGCCTGAATTCTAAATTTCTGCACTGAAAATCCACATTTGTTTTGGGGTTTATGAATTCAAGAAATAAGTAAAGAAAAAAAACAGTGCATTTAGACTTAAATAAACTAAATACTTTTTCCAGCGATACGTTATATGGAGCCAGGTGCAATACTTAAGACACAATACGAGCCAATTTATACTCATTCTGCACCATTTGAGTGTGTCATTTCTGGGTCACTTCATTGCTAGATGTCACTGCATATGACCATCACATCATCCTCCCTTTTTCCCTTTAACAGTGCCTCTGTCTCTGTGTTTGTACACAGTAGAATATTGTATGAAATGCAGCAGGAAATATGCCTTTCTTTCTGAGAAGGTATTTCTCCAGGCTGTACCAGACTGATTCTTAGAAAGGAAATAATTAACCTCGTGCTTCTACTGAAGACCTCAGTGCCTCCGTGCGGAAAAGGGGGTTCTTCTGTCACCCACCTCACCAGGAAACTCAGCACCTCTTTTTTTTTTTCCTCTTTGCTGCACTGTTCTTACACAAAGGATAAACTTCCCAGATACTCACTGTCAAGGAGCAGCAACCACACAAGTCCTTCCCTGAGAAATCTGGCAATAGATTGTTGGAACAGAGAAGGAAGTCAGTGATGCTAATAATCCCCCTGCAGCCGGCAGGAGCTGATATTTTAATAAACATAGCCTTTTAATACAAACTTTTTCCCTCTCATGTTAAGAGAATTGCTTACATATAAAAAAGGAAAAAATCCAATTCACATATCTCAAAAAGAAAAATAAAAAATCCTTCTGTGGGTCATCAGAGCTGAAAATAAACCAAGCTGCCTCTGGGGATTTATTGAACTTCAAGTGCTCATGACTCATTCCATGATTACAAAAAGCAGAATAACTTTCAAATTTGCTACATGAGAGACTGAAACAAGGTCCTCAGTGCTGTTGCATGCTGGAGAGAGGAAAAATGGAAAGACCATATCCTACAAAATGTGGCTCTGTTTTACTTCCCTAGCATGGAGCGCCCACTGGAGCCAGTGGAAGAAGGCTTTAAAAAATTATATCAAATTTAAAGAGGAGGAATTTAAAAGTAGCTGTGCATGCACTTCACAAGGCTCGCCATCAGAAAGCAAATGAACTCTTTGTGCATTAAGTGTAGTGGAGGCAGAAACAAAGATGTTGTTAAGAAGTGGGTTTTGAATACATAAGGAAAGACCAAAGTGTATGGCAGGACTCTTTCATCCTGGTTGTGTTGAGGGTGCAAAAGAAACATCATTGCTGCAAGGAGAGAGCAGATTGAATAATACTCTAGGAACGTTTCCAAATGTAATGGTAAAAAGATCTCGGAAACAAGGAGTACTCTGACCACCACACCTTTCCCTGTCCTCCCCGAGACAGCCACTGAAGAGTTAATGCTGCTTCTCCCCACCCAAGGTGGCTAATTAGAATACAAGGTTGCAGTTGTGCCCTGGGTAGGCCCTTTTTAACTCCCTCCAGTCCTGGATGAAATGCAAGTGCAAGCTGGAGTTGTGCTCCCTTGGTGCTTGTCGCAGCTCTTTGTCCTTAGGTGTTACACAAATACATTTTTTTTTATTTGTTGCAGTCAGTAAAACCTGGATCTCTGCTCCTGACTAAGGACTTCTTGTGACATGGTAAATACATTATAGTTTTGGCTTTTTGCAAATATTGAAGTGGCTGCTATGGGTTATGCATTATAATACAATGCTAACTTTTGCAGAAGCAGCTATAGTTGTGAAAAGAGAACCAATACTTTTATTTTTGTAGCTAACGGGCAAGAATTAAACAATTCAGACATATTTGTAGAGTAGCTGATGTTGATTTAGACTAGTTTTGGTTAACTTGTATTTGTATAGAAAGGGTATATAAGAAGAGTTGCTGTAGTTAGCCCGGGTACCTCTGGCCACGGCTACGTACCCAGCACTGTTACTTTTGTTTTATTGATTTTGTCCCCTATTGTCCTTCATTAACTCTTTAAAATTTCAGCCGAGGAGTGGGCTTCATTTCTCACACGTGATGATGGCCTTCAGCTGCTTGGAAGCTGCAGGTGAATTCTGTAAGTACCTCCTAATTGTTCATAACTCCGCAAGCCATAGATGGAACGCTGCAACAGCTCATTTACACCCCACATACTGGAGATGTGGGGCACATCTACAGGAGAGTGAGAGGCTTTGAAAAGAGGACAAATCAGGGAATAAGAGCAATGTATTTGGCTGTGGGGCTGCCCATACTCCTCAGCAGGGGGAGGTGTCTGATGACCAAAGCCTGCAGCTCCTCTTGTGAATATATCTGTAGCTGCTTATATATGAGATGATCCCTGTCTAAATTTCAGTCTCAAAGTCAATGCACTGGTAAAAACTGGAGGCTAAGGCTGCT
Organism: Cyanoderma ruficeps; assembly: GCA_008694505.1. Classification (NCBI taxonomy): domain Eukaryota; kingdom Metazoa; phylum Chordata; class Aves; order Passeriformes; family Timaliidae; genus Cyanoderma; species Cyanoderma ruficeps. The sequence continues at coordinate 2,870,302 of VZDJ01000116.1, forward strand.
TACTTCCAGTCCCTGTTCCACCAGTCATATTTTATTCATTGCAGCAGGAGGCACCTTACTGGAAAAGCTGAGAAAGTTAAATGAAAAAAATTGAGGGTATCAGACTTGAAAAAAAAGAATGGCTGATACTTTATACACTTTTCATGCAATTTTGTCTTTCTGGGAGAATCATGAAGATTGATTACTCAACAATCAGTTGCCCAACTGTTTCTGTATTTGATGCCTGCATGCCACAGTGCCAGCCTTGCAGTGGTGCCCTACAATCCACAACAGTGAATTTGGGGTTGCTGGCCCTGGAGAAGCAGAGTGGGGCCAGTGGGGAAGGTGCTGATGATGTCCCTGGCCTGGTCAGGAGTGAGAGCTCGTGGGTGGTTGCAGTTCAACAACTGGCTTTGGGAGCACAGGTGGATATGGCTCCTGTCAAAAGAGGTTCAAGTGACTCCTCTTCTGTGTAGTCACAGCTGTAAAGTGATTTGGCTTCCTGTGCAGCCCTGGACTCGTTCAAAGAAAAGAGACAGAGAGGGCAACGGAACATTTACAGAGTAGGAAGAGATGTTAGTGGTAATGTGGTAATGGTCTGAGTTTCTCTCCTTTTTTTTTTTCCCCTTTTTTGTGTGTGTTCTTGCTTGGTTGCTAAACCACTGTGCTTGATGGAGGGAGGGGCAGAATTTGCTATCTCTTCTTTCTGCTAGAAAGAATTTAGAGGAATGGGAAAGGAGTCAGGAGCAGGGTGCTAAATCTTCTGTCTAGTGAAGGTGGAAGTGCCCACAATTGTGGGTATCCTCTATAAAAGACTGTCCAACGAAAATGGGAAGGACTGAAAGAGAAAAGAGGTGTTAGAACTGAAGCATCATCTTTCTCACTTCATCCCAGTTACTGAATCCACTGAAAATCTGCCTTTTCATTTACCTTCTGTATTGTGTCTTTATTTTGAAAATCTCACCTCTAATAGACGATGTGATACAGTTCACTAATGGTTGATCCAATGGGATTGCTCCTTCATGAAGTCAGATCTCTGCACTGAACACAGCAACTCTGGGAAAAGCATTGCCCAGAAAGCAGTCTGAAGACACTGGGAGTTGTCTACTCATTCTCTGAGTAATTTCATTTCTACCCTGAGTAAGATCTGTAGAATCGGCTATGTAAGATACTGTGCATCTGGTGTTACTGTTTGTACAAATCCCACTTTCTGTACAATTTCAGAGTAAAATGCAAAGTAGTCAGTGTGTGTGAAGAGTACACTGAAAAAAATAATTAAATGAAATTAAGATTCAGGTCTAGCTTTTTCCACACTTATTTCAAAGTCTGTTGTCATAGCTACTGCAGCATAAGGCTGGCTTATTTTGTTCACTTTTTCTTTAAAGACATGTTCACCTTTTTAAGAAAATTGAAGTAAATAAGCAAATACCTGGGGAGAAAATATCAAAGTTGTCCTTCATGCAACCATAATTTTATCTTGATTTATTATTTGGATCAGGGATATTCAGCCTTTATCAGCTAGAAGCCCTTTGTTCCTCAGGCCACAAAACTAGGAAATAGTTCAATGAATATTAAAGTGCACTACAGAGCAAAACAATTGCGAACTTCAAAAGGGTCAAAATTCAGCATGGCTATGTCCCCTCAGTCTCACTTGTTAACATAAGTTATCTAAATATATTATTATGGCCACAAACTTCTGGCTTCTAGAAACAAAATCACATTTTGATTTCTGGACTCAGGAGGTAGCCAAGGTTTAGACATATCTGAAAACATTAACCTTTTAAATTTGGCTTTAGCTATGGCAGATACATGGGTATTACTGAGCTCTTTATTTATACTGCTCATCTTATATCAACCTTTTACTCCAGAATTAGTTTTTACATCCCATTATTGGACAATTAAGATGAAGCATTTTGGTTAGGTAAAATTGTGGTCTTTAGCTTGGACTGGAAGTGGGCAGTTAATGATTATTTTATGGCAGGTCAAGTATAATTTATGTCACCTGTCTGAGTCAGCTCATGTGCCTGGCCTGTGAGCTTGCTCCTGTATCCTTTACCTGTCTTGTGGCCCTACCCCTGTGCCTGACTCATTCCTTGAGTTTCCTCACAGCTCAGGGCACTTTGGCCCTTAGCTGAGCTGGATCCCAGCTGGCTTACCACATGTGGGGAATTCCCTCTGGCCAAGAATTGCTTTTTCTATGCAATATGTCACGTAATAGGCACTGGCAGAGATCTTCTCTATCATTGCTGTAATGATCTGACAGATGGGTGTCTTATCTCAGGAAAAGAGGGAGGAAGGGATGTCTTGCTCTGTATATCTCTAAACCTCATGTGTCATCCACAACTTGATAACACACCTTGTCTCTCCTTTGCCTTGTGGCAAGTACTTTTTTTCCTTGCCCAGTGTTTTTGAACTATCATGTGAATGCTTTGAATCATAATTTAGTCAGATTTTTAAATGTTCCTAAATCCATGATTTCGTGTATGTGGCTTCCTGAAGTCTGCAGTGCCAGTAGCTGTTTTATTCCTTTACAGGGAAACTTTTTTTCTATAAAAGTGAGTGAGAAATGAGGAGGAATGAAATGGGGTGTTAATCAGCTTCAAGACAGTTTCCTAGAACTTTCAACTAGGCAATTCTCTGACAAGAGGCGAAGCAATGATTGTGCAAAATGCTTGAGCTTGCAGATAATCCTGAACCTGTGAGAGATCATTTGTAAAAGCTGAAATCCATGCCGTATTTAGCTTCCTGCTCTCTTTCAACATGGTTATTTTAACTTGTTTGCTGTCCATAGGCTCTCTCGCTGGCTTCGAGATATGTATATACTTCACTGGATCTGGACCTAATTAAGCAAATTCCATCTGGTTTTGCCCCTGGCTTTTCTGGCTGATAGTGATGCAGTAATTCGTGGGGACTGTTTTTTCCCAGTTTTTACTCAGTTCTAAAAAACGAGATCGTTAACTGTGTTTTCTTGTGCGCTCTTTCAAGGCACGCAGAGTGGTTCTTCACGCAGTATACAGAGAAATAAATGAATGTTTAATGCAGTATTTTACATATGGCAATAGTTACATGCTATATATTGCTAACTATGAAATTGCTGTCTACAAGTGAAAGTTCTTTCATTTTCTTAATTATAATATTCTCCTTGTGCTTGGCTCTGCTTAAGCACAATCCTAGGAGCAAACACACTGTTGGATAACTGGCTAGGCTGTGCTCCTGCTATTTTGGGTTTTTTTGTCCAGTGTAAAGCTGAATGTGGCCTGTTGCTGGATTTTTTTGTTTAAAAAAATGAAGATTCCTATGGCAATAACAACAAGCATGGGTGGGTTTTGTGTGTTTTGGTGTAAGGGTTGGTTGCTGAGATGCTTAATGATCAAGATTTAAGAACGTTAATTGTGTGCTGTGGTGGGGCTGGGAGGGGCAATATACAAATGCAGGTAAGCAAGCGTGCAATTACCCATTGATGTCAAAGTGAAATTTTGTAGAAAAATCAGTTTTTGTCGAACAATCACTTTTTAAAGCAAATAATTGAGCCATGTTTTGATGTAAAACTAAAAATACTGAACGTACACCTGTTCTTTCTTCCTCCTAGACACTTTTTGTGCCTAGCATAGCACGGATGGATTGTTTTCCCTTACACCTGGCTGCTTGAGGGGTGGGCAGGGAGATGGATTTAGCAGTTCCTATCCCCACCCCCCTTCATGTTAGGCAACATCTCTTTAGCATTTAAAGAGCTGTTTCAGCTGTTCCTGAGCTCCCTTTGGCTGGCTGGCAGGCTCCGGTGGCAGACTCAGCTGTGATGTGGCTGGGAGGCCACGCTGGACTCTCAGGAGGATGGGGTTAATGGCAATCCAGCCAGCCCAGAGGGCAGCTGGACATAAACCACTTGTGCAGCACAAAATGCTCCTCTCACCTCAGCCCCGCTTGGGGCTGTGGGAGTGTGTGATTGACTAGTGCAGGTGACACTGGGAAGAGAGACAACTGTGCACCAGGGGCCCCCCAGGCACAACACAAGCAGCCTCCTCTCTTTCTGCAGACAAGCAGGGCCAGGCCACAGTAATGCTGGTGCATTACAAGTGTCTGAGTTCAGCACGTCGTACCAGCTTGCGCTTCACAAAAATTGTAATTTCACTGAAAAAGCTTGGAAGTCCACTGCAATGAGAAGTTTTGCTTCTCAGCTGTCTTTGTGCTGCTGTGATGTTAATACAGCCAGATGTAAAACAGTGCTAGGCAGTTGATCAGATCTGAAAAGACAAATTTTGGATCTCTCTCCCTTTTCTTTCTCTCAGCAGTCAGTGTCCCCCACTGCTGCCCTGAAAAGGATCCTTTTTGGAGGAACGTCTCCTCCAGCAGATTGATCCATGAGATGAAGAAATCCCTCTAGAGAGTGAAGTTCTTAATAGTGATATGATACTAGGATAGATTTCTACCATCTTATTTTTTCCCTCTCTGACATATCAAGATGACCAGAGAAAATTTGGGCTGCAGCATCATGGCCAATATTTTGCTCAAGCTGTCCTTTAAGCAAAATAGAATTGCTGCAATAGCTTGTGTCTTGTCTGATTTAGTAGAACTGAAACTGCTTGGTTTTATGAGAATAAATGAGTAATCTGGAGTAGATCTGGAAGGAGCAAGACAAAGCTCTCTTTGCTCATAACAGAACTGGATGAAACATGCTGTATTTGAACTTTTAGATGATTCCTGGAGTCCTGGCAATGACACTTTAGGCAGTTGAACTGTATTTTTCTGGTCATATCTGTAACTATTGAAGGTTTGATATTTCATTTGATCATTTAGTGTTAAAAAACAATATACCTCCCAATGAACATGTCTTTCCTTTGGCAGCAGACAATCTAGCTGCTTTCTCCTCACTTTGAAAGCTCAGTCACGGTCTATCATTTATGAGGCAAATTCTTAGTTGGCCCAGGTAGGAGGTGGGATCTAAAAAAACCTATAAAGTACCAAGAAGGAATAACAAGGAGATTTCAAACTTGTTTTTTAAAATATCCCATTAACACTAGAAAAGTCGTAAGTTCAGAGTCTTAAACTGAGATAATATTTCTGTTTTGGATCTTTTATCAAGATGTTGAAAACAAAATATGTCTATGTAACTAGCTGTAACTGGTTTTTATAAGCTGCTGTGCCCTCTAGGAGGGGGAGAAAGGTGAGAAATTTAGTTAGACATATCAGTGATAAATCTACCAGAAACTTAATAGTATCAGTCATCATGAAGGTGGTTAATGATGAACTTTTACAGGGTAAAACTCAAACTTTCTGTTTAATCGGTGAAAAAGACTCAGCTTTTATCGGAGGTGTTCTGAATCACCACCTGGGAAACATCCCTGAGAGCACAGAGTGTAGATTAGTTTAGGTGCATAAGTTAAACAGCAACAGCTCAGCAAGTACTCCTGGAGTTTTTTGAGCAATAAAATATTTGGATGATTTTATGTGAGATATTTTTTTAGGTAAAGTGATTTGTTCTGTCACAGAAATATCCCAGTAGGTGCTCATCAATTTTAAGAGATATTTCTAACTTTATTAATATTTTGTGTGGTTGTTGCCCATAAATTCAAATTCTTTTTCTAAATGCCATGCCTCATCCTTTTCATTTTTAATCCTTTAATATTTTGTCAAGGCATTGTGTTTTGACCTTGTGCCCCCATTAAACACTGAGAGCAATTATCAGATGTGGGAATGATCACCTCCTGTGATCCCTGAGCAGTGTAGAGCAGTTGTTCAGGATCATTGCTCGTGTCTCTTTTTCATTTGCATGTGTTAGCACACCTACTTTTTTTCTTTTTTAAACAGAGCAATAGTGCTCCATCTGTAACTTAGCAAAGACCATCTCTCTGCATCCCCAAGCTGATTTCTCTTCAGCAGTTCCCATCTGAAGGTGCCCAAAGGTGGGGGCAGCATGCAATCCAACCAACCAGCTCAATGACAAAATTCAATATCATATTACTCAGGTGTGTGCCAGCTCCTGCACAGGTATTTTGCTTCTTTAACAGATGAAAAGGTTTCACAGCTTGGGCATTCTCTAGCTGGAGAAGTTATTGTTGCAAAAAGCCTCTCTGGTGGAATTTGGCTCATGCGTGGAGAGGTGAGCTCTGCTGTTCTTAGCTGTTGTCGCTGGCTGTAATAAACCTATCAGACCTATCAGGGTGTGCATTGTGAGGCTGTATGGGTAAAGTATGTAACAAAATACAAAACAAGATGTTCCCAGCATAGCAGTACCTTTTACATTGCTGTGTTTGATCTTGGGTCCACAAAGGTGAAGCCTAAGGTGCAATATTGTTCTGGAAAGAATTTCCTGAATTTTCCAGTCAGTTCCTGCACTGTTTCAGAGAGATAGAAATAAAACCAACAAGAACAATAGATAAAATGTGGAAGACTCAAAGGAACAAATGAATGAAATACAGCAACTGTTCTGTGTAAAGATGCCAGAAATATCAAAAAAAGAAAAAAAAAAAAGGTGAGTGTTTATGTATTTGCCCTGAAAGCAGCAGTGCAGCCAAGATTCCTGTAGTGAATTCAGGGCAAGGTAATATCCACCTGATGCTGTGCCATCTTTGTTGTGATTAGTGGATCTGCGTGTGCTCCTGAAAAATTTCAGTGGTTTTCAGTTCATCTTTGACTGGCAGGCAGAAAAATCATCCCATAGCCCAGTAAAGCAAGTGAGCAGGGCTGGAGGAGAGGCTCAAAACTTTTTGGTTTTGCAGAGCATTCAAACATCACCTTTGTGGCCAGAGTTTCACCCACGCAATTTGACATCCTGAGCATGATGCTGTAGTCAATAACACCTGCAAGCCTCTCTCCTGAGCCCCAGTCATGGCAAAAAGAAAGATCCTTGTATGGAGGAAGACAGTAAAGATCCTTTTATAATAAAATGCCATAGGTCAGGAACCTCTGAAAAGAAACTTCGTAGCAGGAATGGGAAGCTGGAGTATCTGGAGTTCAGTAGCAAAGCAACTGAGTCCGTGTGAATTTTGGGAATAAGCATCTGTCTAAGTGACAGGTCAGGCACCTGAGGGTTGCTCCTATTAGTGCAGCCACACCTGATGATGGAAATACTGGCCTGAGGTGCTGAAGCAGCTGGTGAGGAGAGGCCTTGCTGGGATCCTGAGAAACCATTGACAAGCACCCACTGGGCAGAGAGGACACTCTGCAATTACAGCTGCCACCACATGGCCCTTGGGTGTCACTAATGGCCACATGCCCCCTGCACAGGGCTGCTCAACGAGGGAAAGCCTCGCGATGCTTCTCCGTGAGATTAACACACAGCTTCGTCAGTAATGACATCTCCTGCCTGCCTGTGTGCCTAAAGTGGATGTACTGCACCTCTGCCCACAGTGCCCACATTAATGTAGTCAGGTCCTTCTTTTCCTGTCCCTGCTTCAGATCAGCCCTATTACACTCAGTGCTCTGACATCAGCTCACTAACAATGCTCAAGAATCCCAGGAGTTCCTACACAGCTGTTTTTTTAAAAAAATCAAAACTCATCCTTACCTGCAGACGGCAACAATTGATTCCATGTAGGAAGGCAACCCATGGCTCAGGCAATGATCAAAACATCTGCACGTCATTGCTAGCAGGCTCTGTGCATTGAGTGTCCTTCCCAGTCACTTGTGAATTCCTGGAAAGCATTTCTGCAATGCTTTCAAGCCAGTAAAAATTTGCAGGGCAAATTTGGTAAAATGGGAAAAAAATGGAAATAATGATGAAGAGCGCATAGCAATCTGAATAGTGAAAATGCTACTGTTGAAAAGAATAAGAAAATAAGATTTTTTTTAAAAAGTTGAAGAAATTTCATTCATAAGGTGGTTCCATAGATTAATGTTTGCCTGATATTTCACAGGACACGTAATACAGTTTTTCAATAGTGATGCCCAAGAAAGCAAATGCTGTCATTAGGGACAGTTTTAAGAAGTAAGGTGTAGAGAGTAGATAACAGTATTGAATTATGAAAATTTAGAATTTCTGAAGATCTCTGGGATTAAATTAATAGGTTTATGAATATTTGTTCATAACCTAATAGATAAAATCAACATTTAGCTGGTATGCTATGGGGAATTTAATTTGAAAGATTCTCCTCCTTCCCTCCTGCAGGCATTCATTTACGTGTACTGAAATCAACTTCCCCACCACATAAATAAGCAAGTAAATAACAGGGCTTTCCACCTAAACAGAGAGGGGTGTTGGCAGAGGGCGTTGGCCATGCAAAGGAGAAAGGACACTTTAGAGACAAAAATCACCTTATCCAAGTCTGAGTGCAGGGAGAGAGGGCTTCCAAGTGCTCCTTCCCTTGTGTTCGGCCAGCTCCTGCTGAGAAGTTCAAAAACAAGGTTGAAAGGAGAAGGGGAAGGTTGAGAAGTTCGTGGGAAAGTGGCTTGGAGTGGCTGAGGGGTGACAGCTGGACCCACATGAGAGACATCAGCCCCAGCTGTTCCGCCCACAGATTTTGGGTCTCTGTACACTGTGATCAAGTGCCTCCCATCTGCTCCTGATGAGCTGCCCTGCTGAGACATGCTGGGCTCACGCTGTTCTTTTCCTTGCCTGCCTTTGAAGAGAGCCCTCATCACCTACTAAAATACCTCTGGACAGAGAAGCCACTATTTTCAAGCCAGTGCCTACAAAATTTTCCAGACTGTGTGCTCTGTTAAATAGCAAGGTGATCCAGGCATGGAAGTTGAGAAATCTCTATTACACACAGGAATGGATTGCAATTCTGACTTGGAGTGTTATAACTTGATTTTGTCTTTTCTCTGTACCTAGTGTACTTATTACATACTCACACTTATTTCACCCTCTCCATTTTCCTGCTAGAGAATAATTTGTTGTCTCAGTTCCAGTTCTGTAATTCCTCAAAGCCAAGGAAGTTTTCTTCCTTCAGTGCCTGCTTCTATCCAGCCCATTTTGTGTCTGAGCTATTGAATTGCACAGAAGCTGGGTTAACTGCTTTGTGTCACTTTATTTAAGCTCTAACACTTTATATACAAACTGAGTATGATATTGGAGGCAATCAACCTGAAGATCATACCTGTATTTTCAAATAAGCACCCTGTTAAAAAGAGTTTTTAGCCTGTCCTGGTACTTGTGTTCTATGATCAGGACAGGGGAGGCTTTGGGCAACAATGTTATTGTTAGAAACTGATTGTCTTGGTTTCAGTTCTACCATTTCTCTGGGCTCAGTTGCCTGAGTTTTGTGGTTGGCTTGTTTGGTTTTTTTTTCTTTCTCTTTTTTCATTCATTTGGTTTTGTTTAGTTTTTCTTCTAGGCTAGTCTTTTCCAGCTCATTACCTGCACACGCCTCCCTTTTGAAATGTGAGGCAGCAAGGGCAGAACTCTCATCTGGTGCTTACAAGTGCTTTCAACCACTGTTTCCCCTTAGCATCTGAAGGAGAAGGGAATACAGTTGACCTGTCCCTGATAAGTAACATCTGTGTTGTGTTAATTACCCAATACAGCCTCGCCTCTGATGAGTCACAGCTGTAGCCAATAAAGAGAAGTGTGATAAAAGGGAGTGGGCTCATTTGTGAGGGGAGGATCAGGAAAGAGAAGGATGAAGATGGGTCCTGGAGAGAGAATCCCTGCAGTGAGGTCAGTCTGGGTGTGCAGTTAGAGCCTGTTGTTGGAACCTGCAGTCACAGTCTAGCTGGGTAAAAGCTGCAGTCAGAGGCTGCAAACTGATCCCTGCAGTCAGAGTTTAGGAAATAACCAGCAGGCAGAGGCTGCAGGCAAAACCTCCAGCAGGAGCTGCTGCAGGCAGGGTCAGTGAATGGTTGGAGTCAGGATGGCTGAGCTGTAAAGGGGAATAAACCAGGACCCTTTTCATGCTGTGATAAACAAGAAGTCTGTGTCTGGGCTCATTTCTACCCTCTAACAAGAGGGCTGCTGCAACAAGGATCCACTGTGGAACCCTTTTCGTGGAGTCTCTGGGCTGGTGGTGTTACTCACTAGACAGGCTACTGCCATTTGTCCACATCTTTACTTTGAGCTTTGTAGGTGTAGGTGACTTCCTGCAATCTCTTTGTAAAGACTTGATTGAGTCCTGTGGTCATGGCTAAGGAGAAAGTCTTATTTCATTCTAACAGTACAGACAAGGTTCTTATTAGGGATTTGTGTAAGCTCCCAAATTCATAGGATGATTTTTCTGAACTCTAATTCAAATATATGTTTGAAAAACCCTAGAACAAGCAAACATTTCTCCTCTCGTCCCCTCACCCCAAAAAACAAATCACCACTCCCTTGTCTGCCTTGGAGGCACAGTCAGTAGTCTCCAGAGTATGGCAGTACAATGTGTTAGGCTCCTAAACACTCTAGGAAAATCAAATCCTTTAATGTACAGAATGTACAGGATGTTCTTTTTCTCTGACATGAAGTCTGCACTTCAGGCCTTGTTAGAGAGGTTGAACCTTCTCTACTTGTGGTCTTGTGGTTCCTTTTTTTTTTTTTTCTTGGTGTTCCTTCTTCCCCTCTCCTTTTTTTCCCCAGCAGAGCTGTTGAGTGTTCTGAGGGGTTTTCCATGTTTGTCTCCATTTGGAACGCTTTCCCCTGTCACACTCACAGTACTAGTGCCAAGGTGCCCATGAGGTCTGCTTCACCCAGTGCCTGCTCAGCACTGCCTGACACCAACATCCCTGCAGTGAAACACCAGCATTCCCAGCTGCCTTTTGCCAGAGCTGTTTAGAGCACAGCTCTCTACAGCTGGCATGGGGAGTTTGGTACAGAGGCAAAGCCAAGCCCTGAGGGAGTTAGGGGAACTGGGAGCTTTTACACAGAGAAGCAGCAGTTTTGATTGGAAAGCTCTGCAGCTGATAGACTCCATGGGAAGCTTGTGGGCCCTGCAGCAGTTAGTGGCCATACAGACTCATCACTTTTTTGGTGACCTGAAGTCATTTATCAGCTTAGCATTTCTTTGCAGTCTTTTTCAGGCTGACAGTGATTTAGGTCGATAACTAAAATTAGCCAGTGTCACTGTCACAAATATCTTGATACTTGTAGCCTAGCAGAATTTAATAAGACACCTTTCCTACCCTGTCAGGAAGGCCTTATTCTCCAAACAGACTCCCGAGCTTCTGAGAACTGGGATCCCAAGCCTGACTTAAAGCCAAAGCAGTCAATTATATCTCTGGTGACCAGAACTTCTTAGGTGCCTCCTCTAAAGATGCCCTTGTCTTTTGATGTTGAGTACAGGACTCAGACCTAGATCCAAAGTACTGAAAGCAGCTTGCTTTATGATGGGGAGTAAAAAAAAAAATCAATACCTTTAGCCAAAGAGCCAAGGATTAAATTACCATCAATATGATTTGCCTTCCAGAGAAGGGCTGAGGCATATTGGCAAGAGAGTGTGCAGAGACCTGGCTTGCAGTCTCTCAGCTTGGCTTGTGCAGTGCTTGAAGTGCATGCCCGCTTCACATTCACCGTTCTCTCATCTGCCAAATGCTGCTACTACATCTTATTTCTTTACTTTTTTTCTTTTAAAGCTATTATCAGTTATATATATGCCAATCTGTAGCCTGAACATTAGTTGATCACACTACAGATTTCCTACTGTTGATGGTATCTGTTATAATTTTCCTAACTCACAACCTGGAAAGGATTGGAACCAGTGTCCTCAGGCCAACCCTCAGAGTGCAGCTGTTTTGCAGTAGAGTTTTAACTAGACTCTTCTCACAAAAACCACTTTTATTGCCACAAGGATCCCTTAGTTAGTGCTGAAAGTTTTATTCTGTCTCTTTGCATTGTTTTGTTTCACTCTGATGGGGGAAAAGAAGGAAATGCATATTTTACTTTGTTAGGAAATGAAAAGTGACAAACATTAAAAAATTATTTTATTGTATACATCTTAAAATATTTGACATTTAACAATGTTTACAAAGAATAATATCATCAATTACATATTTTTGAAGAGCATAAGTATTCATGCATGTTTGATTAAAAATCAAACAGCAGTATATAGTTATTTAACCAAATAAGTATTCAAGCATCCCTGGATGCACATAGGATTAATAATAACATAAAAAAATATTTCCCTTAGGGAAAGTATGGAAAGCTGCAGCATTGTTCTCTCTTCCAATTTTTACTTCCTGAAATACTAAATTCTTCCAGTTCTGCTTTGCAAGAAGACACATTACACTTGGAAATCTGCATGCAGTCAGAGGGAAAACCCTGATGGGAGAAAAGCACTTGCCATAAATTAGCAGCTTTATGAATATTTGAGTTGGTTGCACTCTTGGAGCATCCTGGTGGGTCAGCTCTGCTGTGGCTGCACAAATGCGCTTCTCTGTGGCAAACAAGTACTGTGAGAAATGGATCCAGGCTGACTGGAGGCAGGCTGACTGTACACTGATTAACATCTGAGCATGATGTAGACGAAGATTAAAATGAGGATAAAGGACATTTTCTGTTAAATTATAAAAGAAGGATGTGCTGTGTGAATTGCCCTCCCGTAATTTTTACTGTGTACGTATGTAATGAGATAATGCCTGTTACTCCTCACAAATCAACCAGGAATATGTTAAAAAAGTTTTAACTCATTTCTTCCCCTTGTGGGTGGCTTTTGTTAAGATTCCAGATTCCCTGGACATACTCCTTCAAAGTAAGGCTTGAAAGGGCAGTAGCTGTGAGCTCAACACTGTATTTCACCTAAGAAGTTCTGAGTAATTTACAAGTAGCCTATTCCTACGGTGTGAAAACGTTACTACATCATCTAGAACTATATGAGGAACCAACAAGGCACACTGGTCACTATCTAATTGTTTTGTTTCCTATTGTGTAGACAGACATTTTTGGGTTTAAAATGCGAGAGATGACCCGAGAAAGTCAGTGTAAGAAGTCAGTGTAGAGTTCTAGGGATACAAGGGTAATTAATAGAAGATTGATTAAGTAATGAAGGGCTGAAGTTCTGTGCAGAGGGGCTTGGGTGACACCATGAACCTGAAATGCAGAGGAGCAGAGGCTCTTTCATTTTACTACATGCAAGAGCCCTGAAATACAATTTTCCATTTCCTGAACACTGAATTTTTACTAATAAAGCATTAGAGTGTGTAGGCAGCCTGTTCCTGTCTCCATTGTTATGCTGTGCTGAAAAGACACCAAGTCTCAGGACTGATGTCAGTGAAAGGAGCTGTTGTGAGAGAATTGTATATCTTTTGGTCAGACTTTTAATAAAATAGCTGCTACCCTTATAGCTCTTCTAAGTCTGGCAGATGTTTTTTGCCCTTCCTCCCTAGAGTTACTTACGTTGCATCCTCTTTATTAGGTAGAGACATATATAATTCAAAAGACATGATTAGAAAATTGAATAGAAACACTTAGAAAACTGTATTATGAAATCTGGGACTGTTGTAACTACATGAAGCTGCATTCAGTCTGCTTTACAATGTTACTGCTTTAAACAAGAGAAATGGGCTGCCTAACTTTAAAAACTAGTCAGATCTGGAACCTCACATGGCATCAGCCTGAGAGCAGTGTTGCAGCCTGCTTCTGCAGACTTTTCCTTCTAAAGAGGGAGGAGAAAAAGTCAAAATACACAGAATTGCTACTGTGATTTGTCTTAAAGGGAAGCATGTGCATGCATGTTCATGAAGCACACAGGTATTTGCTTTTTGGAAGAGGTTTTCTTGTTAGACACTCTCCCCACCCTTTAAAGCTCTCTGATTAATCCTGATGCGAAACAGGACAAGCTATTAATTATCAAAAAAACCCCTTCACAGGATGGAAAACTCATTTCACATAAATCCTTATTAGCCATATCTTCTCAGTGTAGCAGAACTTTACTTTTCATGTCTCTTGACAGCTCCCAGTTTGACAAAGGAAGCTTAGCTTCACTAAAAAAAAAGCAAATCCATTTTTTTGGGATTCCAATTAACACGTTGACATTGTGTTATAGAGCTGGAGGTGTATAAAATTATTCCCTGGGAGTTTACCACCACTGGGAAAGGTGATTGATTCTGCTACCTGGAGGAAGTAATAGATAATGTATTAAGTAACACAGGGATGGTTTGTTTTGTGTTCCCCCTAAGCAGAAGACAAATTCCATCTTCGTTTTAATTTTTACATGAGAGGCAGCACCATGCAGAGGCACAGCTGCAAAGCTCAAACTTCTGCTGCTCCATATTGGGACCCCAGTGAAGCAGAACATTAATCTGTACAGCAAACAAATGACTATCATTTACATAATTACATTTAGTCACCATTTATAACATATTCATAAGTGCATGAGTGAGAATGATGCATTTGCTGTGTAAGGGATAGAAATTGTGGATCAGCCTGGGCTTTGCCAGGACAGGAGGAGTAACAGGAAAAAGTGATTTTCCAGTGTGTTAGAAAATTCACACTTGTGATTTTGAGTCCAGCTGTCCTTACCTGTCCTTTCTGGTATTTTTTTACTGATGGGCTTTATTTGTGTGAGTGACTGTGGGCTGAAGCTTTTTTGTGTAAACCTATGGTAATTCTTACAGCGATTTTTGGGAAAAAAGCCAAAAATGTGTGTTTCTCCAAAAATGTTTCCATTAACAACTCAAGATTTACTTGAAAATGAAAGGGAGTGACTAGAAATCAAAGGGACTTCCAATAAATTTATTTTGTCTTTAACTACGTCCCTTATGATTATCGCAGTTGCACTACGCGAGAGATTAAATAGCAGAGAGTAAAGCTTTCATAAAGTTTAAGCAAGTCCTCTTTCCCCAGAAGAGTATCAAACAATAATCTTAGCCATCACTTTTATTCCTATCAATGTTTGCTTTCTCCACTTTTACTTTTTCTTATTTTTCTTGGTTTCACCTTTTTTTTTCTGCTTTACTCTTCTTTTTCCCCCTCTTGATTTTTGCAATCAAAAGGGAAGCAATCATACCACTAAATGGTAGAACTGGTAGAAATCCTGTAACAGTTGCTTATATCTCAGTCTCCATATTTCACATGTTTTCTGCCAGTCTTTGAGCAACTGGACAACTATTTCTGAGATTTTTTCTTTTTATTTTGACTTCAATTGTTTATCTGAGTTTTATTTCACATAAATGCTTCGCTGTAATTCTGAAGAACATACAACCAGAACTCAGATTTTGGAGAAAACAGAAAATCAGGTGATATAAAAGACATCTCATCTAATATAATCAATTAAAACCAAAAGGCAACATTCAACAAAAAACAGGCTTTTGTTTTCTCCTGGAAATTAGAGCCCTGTCAGATAATTCTCTGCCTAGAAAGAAGCAGTCTCCTAATCAGTATTTTTGTGTGTGTGATGGGTTTTTTTGATTGGTTATGTGTTCGGTTTAGGGTTTTTTTTTCCACCCAGCAACTTGCTGAAGGATTATCACCCATTTAGAGGGCAGATCAATAGCACAGGCAGGAGCAGCAGGCTGGAGGTTTTGCTCCCTTTTCCAGGCTTTGCCAGGACACTTGGCCGACAGGCTGCTCAGAGGCTGCATGCTCAGCTCTGGGGATCTGAAGGGCTGAGTAGTGAAGAAAAGGATGGAGTCACAAAGAGGTAACCCTTTATTGAATGGAGCTACTTAGAAGGCTCTGGGGTGAAGAAAAAAATGTCCTGGTTTAGGCTGTACAGGATTTCACTTGTCCACTTTGCAAATCAGCAAAGGGCTTTAGATGCTGATGTGTCCCCTGTGAGTAGTGCTGCATTTAAACACGAGGTGAGCGAGAGGGCTCACAGTTTTCCTTTTGAATCCAAACATTAGGCCCAGTTCAGCTTTGGGAAGGTTGCCTGCCAGGAGGGCTAATATTCCTACAACTCCGAGTTACTCACATCTTTTCAGACTGTTGTGTTCGGAAGAGACGCAGTCAGAGAAATCCCAAAGAGAGCTTTTAAATGCAATAGCGCTGTTCATTTCCAACTCCCACACGTTTTATAAAAAATTAAATGTAATAGTTTCCAGAGTAATTTTCATGCAAATCTCCTGCATTCTTCATAAAATAAAATAGATGCATCCCAGTTGCACTTCACATGACCTCTCTGTTTTTAGAGATTTAAAATCCCATAATTCTTCATGCATTCCTAAACACTGGCTTTGGTTGTGGTTTTTTTGGTTGTGGGGGGGTGTTTGGTTTTGTTTCTAATTTTCTTTTATTGTAAAAAAAGTATATTGTGAGAAGAAAAATTGCTTCTCAATCTTTTTCTCTTTTTTCTTTTTTTTTTTTTCCCAATCCTGGAAACTAAATTTAGTAAATTGAAAAGACTCATCTTGGAAATGAATTTTCAGTTGGTGCACATTTCAGGTTCTTGATACTGTGGGTTTCTTTTCTTCTAATCCAAGTAGTTAATCTGTGGGAGAACATGAGAAGAGTTCTGTGGCCTCTGGACTCCTTCTGTCTTCAGCCTTTTTTGCTTAAATAAATCTTTTGCCTTTGTGCAACCCTTAGTAACTCTCTGGTAGTTCCCATGATATAATGTCACTTTATGCAAAGCAGGACATTATTTTTCCTTGCAGGGGGAATATCTTGTATTGGTTTCTCTTGTGGTTAATCTCTGGCCAAAGGCAAGGAAGGAAGTGGTTCCACACTGATGACTGCAGTCTGCTGTACATGAGGTTCCATTGAAGGGTTTGGTACTTGCCTCTGGAGTTTTCTGTAGGGTGCTCCTCTTTATCCTTTTGTTTCATTCAGATGTTGGGAACTGCAGGCATTCCTTTGGACTGGCCACCTGGCTGTATGACTGACCAGGAGAGCTGAAATTTGAACCATCAGAGAGTAATGACGATCGTGAAAATTCAGACCAAATTTTGAAGGCATCTTTTCCTTAATTTAGTTCTCGATGAGAGGTCAGATGATTCCTGGCTTTCCTCTTGTGAATACTGCCTCAAAAAGCCTCAGGCAAATATTTCTAGAAGTCCAGACTTTGTAAAAGCTTGTAAAGAAATGCATTGCAGAACATCTGTTCTCTCTGGACTCAGGCCTTTCGGTCATATGTGACTGATATGATACTTGATACAGAGGAAATAAACATCACAGAGATGTCAGGGGCACCCATGGAAAATGTCAGGACTTAGAAAACAATACTCAAACAAGGGAAGAGAATGGAAAGGGGGTAGTGAAGGGTAAGAATAGACAATGAGGAAGGCTGAAGGAGTGGGGTAGACATAACATTAGAAATATATAAAAGGCATCTTTACATGGAGGAAAAAATCTACGGAGATAAGAGTTCTCTTGTGGAAATCATTGTCTGATGGAAATGGTAGAAATTTTGTCACTGAAAATCCTTTTAGGGAGGGTTAGGTCAGCAACTAACCAGGTTTTGAATGACAGTCCTACAATTCAGTCTGTTATGGACCCCTTTACCCCATGATAGCAATTTCTTTTCCTTTGTCCTTGTGTCAGGTGCTCCATCTCTGTCTGGGCTGTGCTCGGTCTCAGAAGGGTGGTGAAATAGGACTTACCATTATGACAGGGGGAGGGATTGCGGTGGCTTCCATAAGCTGTGGGAAAGGATCTAAAGGGAATTACTAAAATTTATTTGTCTAAAATACCATGAAAGTTCCCCTCAGTACTGCTCCACTGTAAAATGTTTCTTTCAGAGAATCTTAGAACCATAGATTGAATAATTATAGGTAACTTTTGCTATTACTAAGTTTAAGTAAAATTTTAAAAAATAGGTAAATACTTGAGTAGTAGAAATTGGATATAACAGAGGCATATTCCAAATGATCAGTAACGTTATAGTTTGATACTGGGTAGTGAGTTGTTTTACTACATGTAGTAGTGTGTTATTGGAAAATAGAGATGCCTTTCAGCATATGCTTGTGTCAATGAAATTGTATAAAGAAGGTCCCTAATGCCAATCAACTGATCATTTAGTGCTAATAAAAAGCTATCTTCTCAGTTTTATTCACTCTGCAATTACTGAACTGTTTCAATAGGAAGCTGACAAGCCCCTTGGAAGCAATAAAATAGACAGGTTCTTGGAGATCACATTCCAGCCCAGCCCTCTATGTCTCTATAATCTCTAACAGGTTTTAGAACCTATGGGATTTTTAACTGACTCTCGTAAAATTGATGCACAGCTGTGAGGATTAAATAACACTCGGGGAGAAACCTGTTCTCAAGCCAAAAATGACCAGATCTGGAATGGTGGCGATATCTGTCAAAGAAATAAGAGGAAAAAAATTTAGTGAAAACTTGTTTTCCAGCCATTATGAAAGGGATTTCCATGCTGAAGAGACAGCATCTGTACTGCACAACAGAAATCCAGACATGTAATTTCCTTCTGTACATCAGTATGCTCCAGCCCTGCCAAGAGCCCAGTTGTGGCACTTTGGGAGGATAAGGGTTAGAGGAGGAAGGAGAACATAGTTTAAAAGACTACTTAAGAGGATTTAGTCTTCATTTCCTGATGACAAGATAAATATTGCCTTGGGCAGTTCTTAAAACCTAAAGTTTCTTGAAGTATCCAGCACCCTGATAACCATCTCACAGCTGTAACAAATACTGTGGGATGGCTTTTGGTTTTGTTTGCAGAATTTGAGACTTGGCAAAAAAGAGTTAAGCCAGTCAAACATAAAAATTACTAGGAAAGGCTTACAGCTTCCTGTAAAGCTCTTGTGGTAGACATGGGGGAACAGAGAAAAAGAGTGAATTTACAACAGAGTAGAGTGATTAATAATATCAGGAGTCAGTCATAATTCATGCAAGTGCTGTGGCAACTCCTTGCCTCTGAGATTTGTGAACACAGTCCAAGTTCAGGAAGGGAAGGGAGCTGCTCATCAGTCAATGCAGAGTGAACGTTAGCCTTATCGAATCTCTGGGAGTCACGTGGCAATTTTATAATCCAATCCAACCTGCTGCATGATGGCATCCAAGAGGCATTCTGGGAGGTTGCCTAGGCCTCCCTTTCTTGTAACTTTGAGGAAGAATAATCTGGTTTGCACATTTCTCTCGGCACTGTTGCAGTTGCCCTTTTTGATGTGGTTATAGTGCCCATCTCAATATCCGGGGTCCTTTTCCTCCAATGTGCACAAGTGGTTCAGATCATGCTTACTTTACAGCAACCCTTGCTGTTTCCTTTCCCCTATTCCACAGTTATATTCTAGCCAATAGAGAGCTATTTGAGTAGAAATTCAAAATTTACCCTAATGTGCAAGTGCTGTCTATCTGTCTGTCCTACAATGACCCATGAAGGGAATAGGGCCTGATGCTCATTCCTTTTAAAGTAACACAGCTCAGAGTATCTGCTTCCCCTCAGAATGAAGTTACAATGTGATTATCCTGCTTGGTAGCAGTCTAAAATTCATCTGTGAGAAATCCTGACTTGATGTGCTGTGCAGCTTCAGTTGAGTCCTGGCCTGGCAGAGCTCAGGCCTCTGACCTGTTTCTGTTTGTCCATCCAGTCTGTGCCCACCTCAGACACATCACAAAACACCAACATTGTTCACCTAAGGGTCAGTTTCCCTTTGGTGTCTTTTGACTTCAGACTCTGCCCATATCCTGCTCTCTGTACTGAAATATTTCCATTTCAGATCCTAGTACTGAAGAAGCCACATGAATTATTCAAGGAACAAGTGTATGCAGTTGGAGTAATCACAAAACTCTTCAGAAGTGGAATACCTTTTTTATTTTTTGGAGTTTCAGTAAACTCTAAAAAAGATTTCTCTAACAAGCTGGCAAAAATGTATGCATCATTGAAAGAAGGCAGTAATTCAGCAACAGTATGCTAATACAAATTAGAAGTTATCTTTCATAGTACATTACTGAAAATTATGAACTTTAAAGGCCACATGACAGACTGATGGAAGATGATGTAGTATATTAAGTAAATGTTTACTGCTCTGGAGGCCTGCATCTCTTCTCATCTCTGAGGCTTTTGCTTCAGCCCCAACACACAGTAATTACCATTTTCACTAAGTCCAGCTTATTAGAGTATCTGAATGTGTCAGGGCAGTGGAGGGCACATTGCAGCTGAAAGATCAGTCAGCAAACAGCTTCCCAGTAAAAGCACCCTGTAATTGAAAAGAATGACTAGTTACAAATTAATAATTTGCCTTCCCTGGAAATTACTGGGTGTGATTACACTTCAGGCCTGTAGTCATTCCACTTGCTGCTGACCAATGTTTAATGTTTGCACACCATTATCCCATTAAACCAGAAAAAAAACTGACAGCAGACTCCTGTGATGCTACTTGGTGTGCATTTCAGAAAGGGGATGGCCAGACTCATATGGAAATCAGTTTTGAATGCTGGAAAAAGATTGCTCTTTGCATGGCTCACTATCTTTTTTTTGCACGTGGGCAATAAATTAAATCAGTAACAAACAAGCCTGAGGCAGTGTGCCTGCCCAGGTGTCAGGATAAGCTGAACGCATTATAGTTTCCCCTTGAGTTCCCCAGAAGTGGTAAGGTGGGCGAGTTTCCTTGGGGCATTGCCTGGAGATTATCAGTGAAAGTTTTGCCAATCTCCACAGCAGTGGGCAGTTTGAGATGCTGCCTTTAGGGCACTCTGACTCTTTTACATTCTGAAGCTCAATATCCATCTAGTTTTTGTTGCCACAGGTCAGGAGATAGGCGTGGTACAATTCACTGAATAATTTCTCAGCCTTGAAGCTGTTATCCTAAGCCCTCACCCTCATTCCCAGACCTTCCATGCCTTTTAAGACACACCACTGTGAGCTACAATAAAAATGCTTTGCTGTTCGTCAGACTTTGGGACAACTCAGCAGTGAAGGTGCAGTGTGTCTGTCCTTGAAACAGATGCTGCCTTTAGCATGGAAAGGATGTGGAAGCTTCAATTAGATATTTGTGTCCTTGCTTTTCCCATAGGGCACCAAGCCCCCTGCCAGCACAAGGGAGTTAGAAATAGAGAAGGTGGATTAAAGGCACATACTGCAGGAACTTCTTCAGGACTGAGTTTGCACCAATGGAAATCCCAGAAGTCCGGTGACAGTTCAGTGTGGTTGGCATATTTTATCGACATCATGAACTCTCAGTATAGAGGTTTTTATGACCTCTTTTGGTTTTAAGAACTGTAATTGCATTTAAATTTACTAATTTACTAATATTAGATGGTAAAACCAGTAAATGTCAGGGCCTGCAAGCTGAAACAAAATTCAGTGTAGAATCAATTTCAACTGAAGGGGCGTTTTCTTTGGGAGCCAATGCACAAGGGAGAGGGCAGCACCTCTCAAAGGTTTCTGAACAAGAGAGGGAGAAATGCTTTGGCTGGTTAGAGGCTATTCTGCTCACTGTGGGAGGAAACTGTGCTGCCTCAGACTGCAAGGACAGTGTGACCCCATCTAATCTCAAGTCTATAAACCTTAAACTTTATCTGTACAAGAACTCTTGGTGCTGAATGACAGAAAAATTGAATGGTTTGGGTTGGAAGGGAACTTAAAGATCATCTGATTCCAACTCTGCTGCCATAGGCAGGGAACCTTCCACAAGCTTTGCTGCCAAGGGAGGAAAGGGATGCACAAAGAATTGACCAACCAGTGCTGAAGTGTGTAGGGCCAGGGAACCCTCATTTGTCAAGTGAGCTTTCATTGACTGAGCTGAGTCCAGATTCCCCCGGGAATTTTGTCAACAGTGCTTGAAAACATAGCTCCAAACACTGCAATGTGTTTCCTCAGGAGCTGAGTGCAGAGCTTTTGCCACCTTGTCTCTGCTGTGTTGGGAGCACGGCCAACAAGACAGGGAGCCATTTAGTTTAAATATTTCTCTGTAAACTAGATTCATTAAAAATGCTTCCCCTGATTGCCTTGCTGCAGCTGAAGCCATCAAACTTCTGCATCAAGCCTGTGGCACAGCCAAAACTCTCATTCAAAGCTCTGTTGGCCTGGCACAGAGCATGACTTTCTATTGCTACCTACGCAGTGGTGCTGCCTCACATCCCACCTGCTTTCCTGGAGGACTTTCAATGAACTCTTCACCACCTTCCTGCAGGCACCAGCACAGGAACAGCCTCTGATTTTCCTCAGATTTATCTTTTTGAGGAATAAGAGGTGAATATTGCAATGTGGCTTGGGTGCCTGGGCAGCCAACAGCACTTCTCACTCCTGTGCAGACAAACCTCTGTGTATATCCGTGTGGATGCTGCCTGTCTGCTCATCTTCTGTAGGAAAATTGGATAAAAACTCTTGGCTGTGACTTGGAGCACATCAGTGAGTCAGAGTGAGCTCTCCTTCCACAGCCTTACCCTTGTGCACACTCAGCTGTACATGACATGAATGGATGTTTTAGCAATGCAACCAGCTTCTGTCCCTACCCCACCAAAAGGCTTCTGTTTAAGGAACTTGCTGTTTCTCTTTCTTCCACTGCAAGCAAAGCTCAAGGATATGCAAGAAGGGGGAATCTATCTGAAGTAATAGCAGGAACCTCTAATGAAGCTGGTCCTTTCCTCCATCACCTTCTGCTGAAGCTGTGATGAGGAAGACTTTACTCACACTCTATCAAAGTTCTGTATTTTTTCCTTTTTTCCCCCTCCTCGGTTATCTGTCACACACTGAACTAGACCTTTGCTGAAAGTTATTTTGGGGGAAAAGTGTTTAATATTTCTATAGTTTCCTCTAGATGTGAATGGATTCAAAAGGTTAACAAAATAGCTTATTACTTTAGATCGTTCCTAATGGTTTTCTTTTTGTCCTCAGCATCCCAATTTCTATTGCTTTAAAAAGTCTTAGCCTAGATATCCAATAGTGTTATGCTTTATAGTACATTAACTTCTCATTTTTAACCAGTAACTTACTAATTAAGTAAATGCATCTTATAAAAAGCACAGAAATGTGTCTGGTATAAAACTGATAAACAGGCATATTCTATTGAGCAGCATCCAGTCCTTGTGTACACAGTCCTTTCTTTCAGACCCGGGCAAACTTTAACACTTTGGGCCTGTATTGTGATGCAGACTTCTAGTAACTTTCATGTGTTTTTAAGATAATTCTTTCCTTTTGAAAGCCTTTCCCTGCTTATCCATCTCCTCTTTAATTTTTTTTTTACTATTGTATTTATTTAGTTGCCAAGCTATATTTATAATTTTGCTTCTGTTTTCATTATTTACTACATTAGCAACTGCTTGGTTAAAATCTTCCCACACATCGAAGTGCAAGTCAAAATATTCAAGTGAAAATGCAGCTTGGATTTTTTCTGTTTATGTTATGAAGAATTAAGCCTTGAAGGCAGGAGGTAAATTATTTGAGTGGGTTACTTAATCATTGCCTCCTAAATATAATTAACACATGGCAGTTAACTTCTATGGTCAATTTTTGGTTCTAGAAGATCAGTGCTAGCAAAAGTGGAACTTTCTCTTGCAAAATCTCTTCCCAGTTACTCTGTCATGACTCTGGATTGCATCATCCTGCTGTTCTTATGCTCAAGAAACCAAGCTTGAGGCAGATAACTAGATAAAGTAATACAGATCTCCTTACTGGACACCTTAGAAAGATATAGTGAGTGATTACAAATATTTATGGTTGAAATTTCTCCCGACCTTCTGTTGATCACTCTCTCCAATCATTCTAACACAGATAAAATCTCTATTGTCCATGTCCTATTGGAGTGACAAAGCAGACTTCCCTTGGCTGCAGGCTACACCATGGATATTATTTCTGGGATTTCTTTCTAATCACATCTTAGTTTTCTTTCACACTCTTAGATTGCATTGTGTAAAACTCTACTGAGAAATTCTTTAAAAAAAACAAAAGTCTTCTGCCTTTATTTTCCAAATATATATAAATATATATATATATATATGTGGGGTGGCAGCTTTGAGAGGACACTGGGGAGAGACTGCTCACATAGGAGACTCCAGTGCTTTTTAGTTTCTGGAACGGCTAGGGCAAGAAAGCCACTCATTCTGTGTGGTTACACATTTCTATAGAGCACTACAGGTCTTCTGTTAATAATTTTGAAGTACAATGGTTTGCTTTTTGAAATAAGTACTTTGGATAAACACTTCTCACCCTTGTAAGCTTTCCATTCCTTTGACAGAGCAGACACAATGAATAGGAAGGATTTTTTTCTGTGAGTGAAGAGAAAAAAATACATTCTACACAATTTTTAAAATCAGCAGAAGGGAATTTGTCAAAACAATAGAACCATTTTTATATTTTTTTAAGGAAAAAAAAAGGGGAAAAAAGCCCAAACCTCTATACTCTGCAGTTTTTTTATTATAAATAAATCATAAACTCTGTGCTAGAAAACTATGACTTTTTCATACACTTGTCCCTTCAATCATCATTGTGGAGTTTGCCTGAGGATTGCACGAAGTGATAGCCCTCTCCCTTGTATTTGCATCATTTTCACGTGTTCTGAGATAACATGTGAAACTTCTCCTACTTTTTTACTTAGTTAGCAAATACACAATTCAGATGAGTAACATCTCTCCTGCAACAGCTTTCCAGTTCACTGCAAATACCCACCACTGCAAAAATGAGAGCACAGGGGGCTTGGCTTGTTTGCTTTTACATAAAGCCAAGAGTTCTGTGTATATATCCTGTGGACAATAACCCTGCCAGTTAGAAACAACAACAACAACCTGCTTTTCATTTGTCATTTGGTTGCTTCTTGCAGTAGGTGGATAATGCTGAAATAGCGGCCTCCTCCCCCAGGTCAGAAGGGTGGTGACACCCTTTCCGTGCCCAGTCAGTGGCAAGAAGGACACGTTCTTGTTTGCCACTTGGTTGTCCTCAGAGCACGTGGGATTTGGGCAGCAGGTTGGCGCGTGTCACTTGTTCCTTCCTCGATGAAGTCTAAGAGGTGGCACAGCTTTGAGTAGGGTGGCACAGGAGTAAAATCCATATAAAAACAGGCCTCAGGTTGGGGAGCAAAGCAATTCTCCCAACAAAGTCAATGTTTGTGCACTCCAGAGCACAGACACCTTTTGTGTGTTGCCTCTGAGTGACTCGTGAATGAATAAGTTCTGTAAATGTTCAGTGGTTGAAAGGAAAAAAGAGGAGACTCCACAGATGCATCACTCTTGGGATGGAGCCTTGTGTCTCTTTCCCACCGTTTCCCCCTGGATTGCAGTGGGACAGGGTGGATGAAATCTGCACTGCCTTTGTTCAGTTGGTTCAGGGGATGCTGCAAAATACCAAATTGTGCATTTAGGAGCTTCCCCCTCACTAAATTCACCTCTTTATTGTCCAGATGTGCAACAGCATTGAACAAAAGACAGCTGGAAGTGGTTTTTTTTCATTTTGAACATACAGGTAAGGAGAGAGAAAGAAGGAAAATTTTGTTTTCAAAGAAAAAAAATGCGTCGGGCACTGTTTCTGAGCTTGGTGAAATTTGCACGTAAACACACAGACATGTGCATGCACAAGACATTCCCTGCTTTACACTTCTATGTGACACAACCGTCCATCACCTGAGCACCTATAAAATATTTTTTTATTACAGTAAACTTGTTAAGGAGCTTTTTCATTCACTTGGGGAGATGAGGATGGAAACGCTGGGGGCCACAGATCTCCTGAGGTATTAAGATTATCCTGTTACCCTGTTTTCATGAACTTTGGTCTTAGCAGCAATTTCTTCGGCTTAAGCAGAGGTGGATGTTGACTTTTTTGTTTGGCATTTTTTGAAATCATAGAAAGGAGTTTATTTTCAGAGTTTGGAATTGAGAGATTAAACTCCGTGCACATTTGCACTTTAAAGATCTATCTGCAGCTGTAAAACTAATTCTGCAATAGAAGATGGGTTTCAGTGCATCTCTTACGTTACTCCTTTCTAAGATTTAATTTCTCAGTTTATGGAACCCGAAGGGAGGTGTGTGCAATGCAGTGTGAGAGGATAACTGGCCAGGGTGGAATTCATTTTGAGTCTATATCCTTTCTCCATCTAAGTGACCCCTTTGATTGCAGCAGTCATGGCAACATGTGACTAGAGGAACGTGTTTGTATAAATTGGATTATGTAAAGCAAGAATTCTGGGGCATGAATTTGTATGGATTATTGCCAGAGTGAGATCAAGAACTCCCACTCTTGTACCTCCCTCCGTTCTTATAGAAGGTGTAATTTTGGCAGTATTGGATATATAGGATAACAGAAAATGTATATTTTTATGAAAGCACTGTGCATTCTTGTGGGTTCAGCCTGTTGCATGGCCCTGACAAACAGATTTGTTTCAGAATTGTTCTGGGAAATCTGTTGCTGGGAAAGGGCTCAGCAGTGTGGCCTTGGCCCATTTGTCACAGTCCCTCAGGATAAGTGACTGTCACAGCCTCTCGTGGACGTCTGCCTTGCTGGCTCCTTGCCAAGGTCATTCCATGTGTCATTCCCAATAAACCTTTCCTGTGATACTGTCACAAGAGAGGGGATGGCACCTTGGACAGGCACTCACATCTGGGATAGGACCCAAAATTTGTGGCTGTAAGTGCATTGACAGGACACCGGATGTCTCTGAACTATGCTAAATTTCTATTCTATTTTGTTAACTATGCCCAGCCTACATAAACCCATGGAAAAAAGATTTTTTTTTTTATTTAACAAAGTGGGAGGTTTGCTTTTTTCATTCCGTGCAGAAGTAGATGTGGGTGGGTTTCAATACGTGGGCAGTTTTCAAAGATCAGAGAGGCACAAGAACTGAACCAGGGGAGGACAAGGACACCACCAGCCCATGCTCATCCCAGCAGTTTTGACCATGCCATGGTGAATTTGAGTAGAGGGCAGCGACCTCCTTGTTTCATCACATTGCTAATCATAACTTATATTTACTGTGTCAGCTTCAGTACCCGGTGGATATCAAACTTTTCACTTTACAATTGTTTTAGATCACCCTGAATTATATTCTATCATAGCCCTGGGGAATATTAATCACCATTTTATTACACTTGTCTGAAGAAGCTGGAATCCATTATTGTAATTTTCAGCTAAACGTTATGGAGCAACAATGAGATTGAACTAACATATACTTACTAATTAGTAGTAATGGTAATTAGGAGGAGAGAAAAAAATGCTAGTAATAGATTTTCCCATGTGATTCTGAACAGGGTAGCACAGAGCCATCTGAACTACCTTACTTTGAATACTTTCTAAAAATCGTTGCTCAGCATTTCAGAAGTTCAAGTTCTTTCCTTGTGAAATACAGGTCAGATTGTATTAGACTGGGATCTAATTTAATGTAGCTCCTACTACTCCCTTAATTTCCCAAAGCACTTTACAAAGCAATAACAGGAACTAGTAGTGTGATACAGAAGCAGGTAAATCTATAACTTATTTGCAGTGGGCCAGTTCCAGGCTTGTTTTTAGCTTGTGTAGCTCCAGTACCTGTGGTGTGAGACTGATTTACACTAGTTAGGATTTGGTCCAGAGCCAATGGTGTGTACATAAAATGGCAAAGCATATGAAATGCTATTTTAAAGAAAAATGAGAGGTTAGCCAGGAGAACCCATTTATTCTTATTACTTTTTAGAGCCTTATGATCCAACACCTACAGAATTTAATAAGAGGTTTTGGCTTGGGTCCCATGCGAGCAATAAGATCCTAGTTTTTTCTCTGAAGGACACTAGCAAAGGAGATTTCATTAAATGTCCCATCCACTACAAGCCACTTTTATAAGTGAAGGTGTGTGGCAGGTACAGAAAAGCATGAGGAGGAACATGTGTCATTATGCTTTCAGAATAGAAAGGGGAGTATTGTTTCTAAAATGATTTATTGTTTGTCAGTGGCACTTAGCACTCTAAGTGAGAGGCAGATTTGAGGATGAGAAGTTGATCTACCCAGGTACTTGCCTGAAGTACTTGCAGAGTATCTGTAGTCTGTCCTTGCAGACCTTCCCTTGACAGAGATCAAGGGTTGAATGAGGAGTTGTTCTTGACACCAAAATTAATTTTATTTTTTTGCCTCTCTATTTTTCAAACATCTTTTCCCACGGAGGGCAGCACCTGCACATCTTTACATCAGGTGCCATTGGTGTATACAATCCCAGGGCTCCAGCTTTTTTGTAAAGACTCTCTTACCTTTTCCACTGAATGAAAGGCTCACAGATCACAACTCTGCCTTCTAATTATTAAGCAAATCCAGTGGCCACTGCAGTTAAACTGGAGTTAACACATTACTTGTACATTCTTTTGGCTATTAGATATATCCGATCTGTTTGCTTAGCACCTTCTGAAAATCTTGTCCTTGACCCCTGGTGCTGTTGATACCGGAACCAAATGCCTTCCTTCTACTGTTTGCACATTTTATTTCTTGACGGGACAGCATGACCATAACTGTACCACAGAAGGGAAATGTGAGCCTTGTTTAGGGATTATGCATGAAATTTGTTTTGTCATGGATTTCTTTCGGTATTATGTGTACATAACAATCTCCCTTTAGCTGTACTTCAGTTGAACTTTCTGGTTTGAAAATAACATTGATATTATTTCATTGTATACTTTCTATTTTTCTTTTTCATGTTTTAAATTTCTTGGGAAGGGGAATTACTTTTTCTGATGCTTTTTTCCCTAATAGTGTTGTTCATTTTCTACACTAAAGCATTGATTCAAAAACATTTTTCTTTTTTAGAAGAACTAATCTTTTCATTACTTTTCCCTTTCACGTGTGCAAAATCTGCTTAACAATACTTTGTCCAGCTTTCCAAGAGTGTCCTCTTAGCACCTATCTTTAGCAAATTGGAAAAGCTGACTGACTCTTCCAGCATTTCAGCTGGAGGCTTTGGAAGTACTGATTGTTTGAGCCTCAGCTTTATCAAAATGTCTGTGCATTCAGTCAAAAACTATGCAGCACTAGGATCTACAGCACTGTTAGGTCTCCAGAGAATTGGGAAGGGAAGGAATCTCCTGTGGGAATTCTTTATGAGCAGACAACAGCAGCCTATCAGCTATTTTAGCTACTTCTTTGCAGATGGTTTGACAATCTGTTGCAAGTTATACCCCAAAATGCCGCCTTCCTTCTCAGCTTTTCTTCAAGTGATGATGTCTCCAGATATCTAGCTCCAAAAAAAAAATTCCCCTTCGATCCACTTCAAATGACACTTTTTGTGTGATGAGCTTTCTGCAGATGCCCACTGATCAGCAGGATGGCTCCAAATCCTATTATAATCTGCCAGGTAGAAATAGATAAATCTATTAGCCCAGACTGGGCTTGTTTCATCATTGTGACAGCTTCCCATGAGCCTGCATTCATCAGATTCCCTCAAAACAGCCAGCTCCCACATCATCTGACAGTTACATTTCCATGACTGGACTCTCTAGGTTTTCATCTTTAACCTGCATTTGATTACTCATTAATAATCCAGGTACTTCAGGTATTTATCCACCCCCACCACCTCCCTTTTTTTTTCTCTTCTTCATTTTAAATTGATTACTGGATACCAAACTGATGGCTAAAATTGCTGCCATGATATTTTTTTTAATGTGAACTTCCTGAAAATTTTGTCAATCAAAATAAAATAAGCAAAAGTAAAAACTAAAAAGGCCAAAAACCAATGAGGAGAAAAATCCTACTTATAACTGAATAGTGACACGTTGTCAGAATTTTGCTTTGTAAAATACGTAAATTACGTGTATCCCAGTGTGTGGTGTATGGGATATGAAACTTTTTGATTCAGTCATGTGAGAGGACAAGTGACACAAATCAGATTTCTGCATGGCACCCATGAGAGCTTTCCTGGCACCCAGCACTTGCAGCCTGTCCTGTGGATGTCACTGGGATGTGCAGCAGCTTTAACCCTGGTAGGACAATTCCTTATTAGTCCTTCAGAGCTTTCTGTCTCACCCAAGTCCATCATGAGCCATTTTCTACTATTCAGGTCCCCTGGGGTTCATTTTCTACCTTCAAAACACTTTGTTGAATTATTACAAAACCCAAAATAAAATGAGTCCCTTTAGTTCTTTACGGATGGAAAAATGAGGGGCGTTGCTGACCAGAGCATTGCTGTGGGTCTTCACTGGAACTGTGTGTTTGTTAGAGTGGCTTTAATCCCACAGTCAACAACACTCCCAGTGGGTTTGGTTACAGTAAGATATCCACGGCTGTGTGTCATTTTTGCAGCTCTCTGTGGCTGCAAATCTGTTAATAATGACATGAGATGATTGCATCAGGCCACCTTGAAACTATATCAAAGCAAGAAATTTGACCTCCTGAAAAGAGAGCAGTAAATATCTAAGAGTCTTATTTCCAAGGTATGTTCTCCTCTCAGTCGCTGCTTAAATCTTGAGTTATGCAGAGTGCCTGCATGGAGAAGAATCTCAGTGGGTTTTTTTCCAGTATGTTATTCCCAGAACTCACATAAACTTTTAGCATCTCCAGCATCCTGTGGTAATGAGCTCCACAGTTTTAATTGCATTTTGTGTGAACTTTTTTATATGCTTTCTAAACTCTGTGATCTGTTCATTTAACTCCCCTTAATCCTTGCATTAGAAGAAAAGTGAATAATTGTCCTCTGTGCACTTTTCCATTGCTCCATTGATTTTATAGAGCTCTGTCATTTCTTCCTCACTTATCTGTACTCCAAATTGAAAAGTCTTAATCTGCTTAGCCCTTCCTCACACAGGACAGCTGTTCCTTTCCCTGGTAAGATCACCATCTCAGCTCGTTATGTGAAAATAGGCATCACAGTAATTCTAAACCATTGAAAGACTTTTAATTTTTTTTTCTATGCTGGCTGTAAAGTTATACAAGAGTTAACAGCTCTGTGGTAAATATTTGTCTTGAAAGATTTTTAGTAATCAATGCCTCTTAAGTTTTCTGCACGGTGAGGGGAAGTAGTGCTCCTAGTCTCCAACTGTTGCATAAATATTTTTCAGCCCCAGGATCCTGAATTGATTGAAGGTATGGCTGAGTGCCTGTTGCTCTCTATATTAATCCACAGATCTCATCAGCTATCACAGTCCTCAGGCAGGAGACTTGCATGGAAGGCAGAGGATGTGGAAGAAGCATTGTAGCTAATTAGCTAAATGATGAGAATATCAATTACTTCATTATTAAAGCCCACTGTTTCTTCATAACAGCAGAGGGAACTGCCTCATGAGCAGCAAAATCTGACTCGTGGTTTCTGGAGTTCAGAGCGAACCTCTGGCCCTTGCCTGTTCCTGGTCAATGTGCCAGTTTGTCCCATCTCAGAGCTGTGGTCCCTGGCAGCAGTGACCCGCCCTCCCTTCCACCCTCCCAGGCCAGCAGATCCTTCAGCTGGCCTTGGTCTCCTCAGGGCAGCTCCTCAAATGAAGTTCATCCTCTCTATCCGTCTCCAGAAATTAATCTGGTCCTTTAAGCCACACTGTCTTTAAGTGAGGTCTACACACCTTCTAAAATGCAAACTTTGCTTTTTCAGAGGTTTTCTTATCTGTTCCAAAGGAAGGTGTGAATGCTAACACTCGGCAGCATTCCTCACACTTGTAGCCCACCATAAACATGGGACAATAATTGCAGGTTTTGAACCCAAACTCACAGGCCTGTGTGGGAATCCATCTAGTGAGAGCAACAGGGTTGCACCAGCTTTCTAGGCAGTCACTACACAGCAAATATTTTGTAAATCATCATTCAGATGCCACCTCGGGAAGGCACTGTGTGGAAGCAAGCATGACACCAAAACCATGGCTCTGCAGGAAGGTGCAGGACAATCCTCTCCAGCATGGAGCCCCTGGGCTGGGCATCCTCACAGCAGTGGACAGGAGTTTTCCCCCAGCTGACATCTGTTTCCAAATGCTGGACACACAGACATCAAGCTGTTAAAGCACAAGGCACTCTCTGATTTGTGTTTCTCAAGGAACCTGCCAGTGATCCACGCTTCCTGTGTTTGGCATCTAAGGACGCTCTGGAGCAGAGAGGGGCAGGGATGAGCAGCGTGGCAGGGAAAGGGCACGTGCAGTAAGTCACACACAGGGTGTAACATATGACAGCTTGCAAATGCATAAGCAGAAACTGATAAAAAAACACCCATAGTTAGCTTTCTCTATTGATCTCAGTCACAGAAGGAGTCTCTCCAATATCTTCACAGGACACTTCTTTTTTTATCTTAGTTTGAGGGATTGAGTTCTCATTAAAATAAAAGACAGCTGAAGAGAAAAAAAATAAAGGCAAACCAACAAATAAAATATCTAACAAGACAAACATGAAACTATTTGTTTACACTTTAAAAAATAAAGAAAAAATAAAGAAGAGGAAGTATTTCTATCAGCCTAGCAGTAGTGGCAGTACTGTGGCTGTACCTTCGAGACATGCTGTCTATATTTGAACACCTTGCCTTGAACTTTTCCTTTGTGGCTCCCCAGGTGTCCACCAGAACACTCCATGCTGATGTGAAATGCCAAAGAAGACTGAAGTCCTGGGTCCTCCCTTCCATTGATCATGCTTTTGGTGAGGAGTACATTTAGTGATTAAAGTGTCTGCATTCATTTTCACTTGTGACTCGAGTTGGAATATTCCATTTAAATCTTTAAAATCTGGCAGTTAAAAGCTGTCAGTAATTGATTCAGTACTCAGAATGGTTTCCCTTTAATTTCCAAGCAAAGGTTCAGATTGATTTTTATTTTTAAATCCACATCACCGTGTCTAGCATTATGAATTACAAAGAACCTCCTTGGCTGGTTTCAATCTATTCTAATCTGTCAGGCTTCGGAAGAGACTACAACTATACACACTTGAAATTAGGTTAATTTCTACTAAGGAGAAAAGGAATTACTGCTTTTTTGTTAGCATCTGTGTCAGAACTTGGCTTTCTGAGCACCACTGGGGTACGGAGCTACCACTCTCAGACCTGCGGGCCAACACTTACCATCAGTGCCGCAAATTCAGTCCACCTCAGCTCGTATCTGACTGACAGCAGGGTTACATCCACACATTTTGCACTGTGGTTATTGACTGTGTCAGCCTTTGACCAGTCATCATCTACTGACCACAGCACAAGCAGCTGTCTGGGGTCTCTGTGGGTGTGGGGGTGCTGCTGCTGGGGTTTTGGTTGTGCTCCCCAGCCCCTTGCCCTGAGAGCATTCCTTGCCAGCCATCACTGTCTCCTTATGGGTTACGTGGGGTGTGACCCTGAAAGTCTTTGCCTTTTGACACCCATGGTTTGTGGTGGGATGGATGGCTCCGCCCTGGATACCTAAATCACATGGTTTGGGTTCCTTCTTATGCTGCCTGGAAAACCTCTCAGCTCTAAATCTATGACTGCTCAATCAAGGGAACAAAGGAGAAAATGCTGACTGCATTGTAAAACTCTCTGGGCTGTGAGGCTCATAGATCAGCTTTATTTGAGCAGTAACACTTTTTGAAAAAGCTACTGGCAGTATGTCCCTGGGTTAGATGCGTGCTGAATGTGTAATTTCCGTTCTATCTCTTCCAAAAAGATGCAGACAGAATAGCAACCCAACACTGTTAATAAACCCTTTCTTCTGTAAAGCCAAGTTGTTCTCTTCCTCATGCTGGAGAGTGGCTTTTTTATATTGGTGTCCCTTTCAGTTTCAAGAGGATTTCTAGGAGTGAAAGGCACAAATAGGTAGTGCAGCACAAATTAGCATAGAGATGGCAAAGGTTATGTGCCTGGTCAGAGGCAAAATTAATTACTTTCATATTTCACATTTCACCAACTTTCCTGCTCACCTTCAGGTTAAGCTGGCATGGCCAGTTAAAAAAAAAATAGAAGAAAAATAAAAGCAGAAAATAAAACTACAGCGTGAAGTTGTGTGCAAACTCAATCATTTGCCTCTGTAGGAGATTCTCACACCTGCCTGATGACAGGCAGCCATCAGAAGGAAAATCAATATATCTGAATCTGTTCTTTTCGTATGACTGGACCTGTGCAATACAGGGAGGAAAGCTGAGCAGAAAGGTGGCAAGCCAAACTAAATTATTTCTGGATGAAAACTAGTTTTCTGTGAACAAATGAAAATAATCCCTTTAGCGCTTTCTCACTGGAAATGATGGCCATTCAGGTTAAGGTACTGTTGTAAACTGGGGCTCCACTGACTTTTAAGGTAGAAGGAATTAAATGCCACTGGGCCAGTATACATAACCTAGAAATAAATAGTTCTATCTACATTAGATTTTTGCTTCTATTAAACTTAATTCTCACAATATGAAGTAGATTTCATATAGTGGGAGAAAATCTTAGGAAAATTTTAATGAGGTCTGTTTGTTTCACTCCTATTGGACATTTTATATCCATAAAAATCATTATGAAGTGTTCTTTCTATTGTCTAGGATGTGGAAGAACATTTACGGCTCACAGAGAACAGAGAAAAATCTCTGCTATCTGTCAGGTAGTTGTTTTTCTGCATGGCACGTTTGGGAAATATGAGCTAATCATTTAGGAGCGAAAAAATTTTACAAGTATTTTATTACTTGCTGAATTTCACTGCTGCATCCAAGCAGTCCATTTAATAAATATTTACTGAACAGTAAAGTATATTCAGAGTGAGTTCAACATTAGGGACTACATTGAAATCTGAAGGAGATGAACATGCTAAGGGTTGATCCAGTCCTGGATCTGTACAGGAGCTCTTTGTTTAAGCACAGCAGAAGAGAATTTGCATTAGTGAAATGCAAAGTAGGGAAATTAATCAGGAAACATATTTTCTGAAAAATGTTCGACCAGCTCAACTTATGATGGATTTGTTGTTGACGATAATGTAAGATTAGCATAGGCAACAATTCCACCTCCCTGTAACAGATCCATGAAGGGTTTGAGCGGGAGCATCTGGCAGGGAAGAGTCTGTAGCAAATCAGGAGGGTGCAATTACTGGGAAGCTGTTTGAGTAGAGGTGGACTTCAAACATGCACATCAATCAGGGAACTCTGGAGATGAAAACAATGTCTTGGGAAAAGCCTGAGTGAATCTCAGTCAACATCTTGGATAAAGATGGATTTATAATTTCAGGGCTTAACATCTCCGTGAGTTCTATTTCTGCGGTACTCATGAAACACAATGAAAAGTTGAAATCAAAATGTTTTTTTTTAAATACACTCTTATGAGAAGATCCCTGTTACTCTTCTTTTTCTTGCCTTGACAATACCATTTCTCTCTGCAGATACTGGGCCTTGTAACTCTTTCTTCTTGTTAGACTAAAGTGCCATGCTGAAAATAAATAAGTAAACGCCTCCTATTGTTCCCTGAGGGTTCAAACACTTTCTAATAATCATTTTTTTAAGTTAGTGACATCACTTTGTATCTTGCCTACCTCCACCTGTGGATCAAATTCTGATCAAAGGTATTTTGGCTTACTTTGACCAGCGATGCTGCAGCTCGTGTTCTGCACTCTGCTCTCAGCAACTGGAACATTTAGGAAATTAAAAAAAAGAAAAAAGAGCAAAAAAATTTCCCTGATTAGGAATTTCCAAAGAGAGCCCAGGAAAGTGTTCTGGACAGAGAAAGTACAATAGAAGCATCAGAGTATAATCCCAATTGTTGGTTGTATCAGCAAGGCTGAATTTTTCCAAGGACATCTTATGCTCTATTTTCCTGGTGTTGCGCTTTGGCCATATTTCTAAATTTTGAATATCATTTATTTTGTAGGTAAGCACCCAAAATAGCAATTCTGGGTACTATTGCCAGGTCATACATTTACCAGTGGTGGTCAGCAGTGGGGAAATGCATGTCCACCTCTAGCTGTATGGGAGTGTAAGTCACCCATAACAAGTGTTCCCCTTTTCCTCAGCTGTTCCTGGGGTCAGAGGCAGAAGGGAGGTGCCCA
This sequence comes from Cyanoderma ruficeps, assembly GCA_008694505.1. Lineage (NCBI taxonomy): Eukaryota > Metazoa > Chordata > Aves > Passeriformes > Timaliidae > Cyanoderma > Cyanoderma ruficeps. Next base: position 2,905,841 of record VZDJ01000116.1, read on the forward strand.
GAAGGGAGTTTCATACCCCCAGGGAGTGAGGGTGACAGCAGACACTTTCTTTAGGCAGACATTTGTCTTTCCAATGGGTAAGATTAGGCCTTCTGCAGGTATGCAAGGGATGCAAGGGCTGGCACACAGCCTAAGAGCACCGTTCCTGAGTATTTTCATCCCAGTGAGGGGAGACATAACATCCTCAAATCCTGCAGCAGAAAGGACTCTTGTTAGAAAGCAGCACTAACAGCTGCTGTAATCTTTTCCTAGTGAAATTAATCCCCACAAAGAGCTCCAGCAAAGCTCTGTTCACAACCTGTACTTATCTCACATCCTCTTGACAGGATTGAGCAGGCATTGAGTGGCGCTCTCTCCAGCAGTCTGGCTGGCATCCTTGGCACGTAAATAATTTCATCAGTAAATTGTGGGATCTTGTGATTTCTTTAGAATCCATAGCACCACTAAGAGCACTTGGAGAGCTGAGACTGCTAATCAGAAAGAATCTGAGATAAGGAAGAAGCAGTTAGTGGTCTGCAGGGTAGGAAGAAGGTCAAATAGTCAGAGGTGCTCTTTGGCTTTTGGTGTATCTTCCTGGATTAATGTTTCATCATGTTAATATGGATTAGGTCCATTAAAGCCATAGAAACCTGAGAGGAAAACAGCAGCAGTTCCTGAGCATCCACAGATTGTCACTGTAACAATTGCAGCACACAGGTTTCTGGTTGCACATAGAAATATTTGGGGTTTTTACCTCACAGTGAAAATTCTGAGTGAAACTACAGTGAAGGCAGAATTTTTCTTTCTTTCTCTTTGCCTTCCTGCTGTATTTTTTCAGCTACTCTGATCTCCTAATGTCATACCTCATACAAGAGAGGCAGTGGACATGATAGGGATAAATGAAGCCGATAATTCCAGAGAAAGGAAAACAATCCCACACACATCAGTCATATGTTCCAAAGCAGCAAAGAATTGACTGCAGTAGGATAAAGACAAGATTAATAAGTCAAAAGTTATAAACAGAATGCAAACACCTAGTTTAAAGATAAAAAATATGTGGAGTCAAATCATGTGTGTTGATTGGGATGTACATGTTTAGGCTTTTTGGGCAAAAAAATAAATATAATTCAGAATTCTATAAAATATAAAGTGGCCTTCCTACTTTGTATTACAAAACTCATTATTTTGACTTTCTCATTCATAAATGGAGATGAAAAAATGCACTAAAGGTAAAATTAGACAAAGTGAGCCTACAGTCCATGACGTGCTGTTTCACCCATGGCAACAAGGTGCCCAGCTAAACATATCATCCCTTCCTGTGATGCACCTGAATTTTCATCATCCTTTCTGTGAATGCAATGGGTATTGCAGATGATGAGGTATTCTTCCCATGATGTAAGTCGAAGACTACAGTAAGATGACATTCTAACCAAAATCATCTGACTGGAAGGTCAAAGCTTAGGCTGCAAAACATTATTTGCTCAACTTGTTACCTAAAGGCCTAAAAAAAAAAGGTCAGAGACAGTTCAGCTACATATAGAAAAGGTGCATGCCCCAGGCAGCAGCAGAATCTTCTATTTTTCATGCTAGAGAAAAAAAAAATTACATTATATATATAATTTTTACCGGGTAACCAGTTGGGATTGGGTTTTTTTTCTGTAACTTTTTCTTTTCTCTACCTTTAGAAAGTCAATTAAGTAATCAAATGCATTTAAAAGTAAAAGTGACCCCCTATTAACCAGAGATTTCTTAACAAGAACCAAATTATCTCCTACTGAGTATCAAACCAATACTCCTGCTTTCGCTGGGAAAATTTACATTAATACAGATAATTCCATCCTGACTTGATGTAAAAAATGAAATAATATTTTCAACTACCGATAACTATCTTTTTCAAATTATAATGGGTAGGAAAGAGGAAGGTGTAGTTATAAACTCTTATCCCAAATGAAAAATAGATGAGGTTGCACTGAAATTTGAAACACTGAAATCTACATGAAGAAAATTATCATAGACTATTGAAATCATAATAAAACTTGGATTTTAAGTTCAAATACCAGTAATTTCAGTGCAGAAATACTAATATTTAATTCCCAACTGGCGTTAATATTGTTTCGAATGGAATATTCAGAGATTACACAGGCAGAATCCAAGGTATTTTTCCTCTCTCTAGGGACACTGAAGATTTAACTGGAACAGAGACACATTTTACTAGCAACAAAATAATGAGGAGTGCCTTGGTTTTCATTATATAGCTCTTTCTCTAAGCCAGTTATTCTTTCTGCTCTTTCTCTTATAAAGCCACCCGAACTGCAATTCCAAATCCCTCAGATGATATTCATAAAAGTTTCCCAGAGAAGCTGTGGATGCCCCATCCCTGGGAGTGTTCAAGGCGAGGCTGGATGGGGCTCTGAGTAACCTGGGATAGTGTCCCTGCCCATGGCAGGGGGTTGGAACTAAAGGACCTTTAATGTCCCTTCCAACCCAAACATTTCTATAATTCTGTGCTATCACCAGTGTCGCTTCATGTTCAGATGGAGTGCAATACATCCAGCCTTAAAAAGAACGAGCATGGCAAAGTTAACGTGACGGGTGCAATTTTAAAACAGTTGCTTTGTGGTTCATGAAGTTCAGGGCACACGCTGTTGGAATTCTGGAAACTCAGATTTTAGGATTTTAGTATATAGTAATATATGGGGCAAGATGGAGGACTTTGGGTGTTGTCTAAGACCTTCTTCCTTCTTAATGGGTTTGGGTGGTTTTCTGTAATTAGGTGAAAGTCCACATTGCGGGCCTTGGGTGGTCATCATTGGGTCAGAAATATACATTATATAGGTGTCACCTCGTTATTGGGTAATTTGTGTTTAAATAACCTGGGAAAGAGTTAGAGGCAGTCCATTTTACCTTTGTTTTCTACCTTGCTAGTTAGAGCTCAGGGCTTGTGAGACTGTAATATAGATAAGAAATAATTAACGCCGAGTCCGAACACGAAACTGTGACTCTTGTGTATAAATCCCAACCGCGGCAGAGAAAGAAGCCAGAAACATCACAACACACAGTGCATGTGCAGAGATTTCCAGGTGTGAGACACCTGAATCTCACCTCCTGTGGGGTCTCTGGGGAATCACTGAAGTCTTTCCTTCACTTTTACTCTAGTGCAAAAGTGTGCACTAACAGTGGCACAAATATAACACACACACATTGTATTTTACTCTGCCTTGTGTAGTGCCTGTCCTGCTGCACTTCAGGGAAATCCTGGTTCTCCAAGTGCTGGTGTTAGGCTTTTGTCAGAAAACTGTGGCTTTCCCTTTAGAAATTCATCTAGATACAGCATTGTAAAAAAGTTGAAAAAACAGAGTTTTGAAAACAAGCGGCTATGAGGTTTTTTTTTTTTTAAAGGCTGTTCAATAGTTTATATAGCTCTAAACTATAAAAACAGCATTATTTTATGTAAAGAATTTACTAGCAATATGGCAACAGAGGTTCTAAAATGGACTGGGGAAGGGGGAGAGAAGAAATGTGTACTGAATGACAGGAAGCTACATACTTTTAATACTGCCTAACAGCTACCTTCTGTGGCTGTGCAGCACTCACGTTAGAAGTTCAAAGATTGATTAATCATCCATTCAGATGCACCATAAAGTTTTAGAGTTTTTCCCTTGGTAGATGTCTGAAATGTGGAGAAAAAAAAAAAAAAGGCAATTTACAAACAAGGACAAGGAAACCTGAATAGCTGTTATGATTTAAAACCAAGCATTTACTGATAAAAGCTGCCTACTCACTTTCAAGTACTTTGATCACAGAGAATTGAAGGAGCTGACTGCAGTATGTCCTGCTTTACTGAAGGCTTCTCTAAACTGGGGCATGCCAGTCCTATGAGCCATTAAGTGTTTCTTGGCATGATGTGTAATTCCAGAATGTGTTGGTTTAGTAAATGATGCACTTTCGTATTCCAGAGTGCTTCTGAAAGGCTAAAAGAAAAAAGAAATGAAAAAAAAAATCCACAAAAGGGACAAATTAGATCTATGCTAATTCAGACTAAAGCAACACAGCTGAAAAGCTGCAGGAAAGAGTTTTGGGGAAGTTATATCCTATTGTTGTGCTGTCAATAAGGACAATTTTCAGGTGTCAGTGAAGAACTGAAATAGATCTGTGCTCTTGAGTGTGAGACATCACTGTCCTGAAGGCCAGCATCTGGACATTGGTCATAATCATCCTTTTGCATCCTCCTGTTCTTGCATGGGAAATCTAATTTAAAGTGCATCCTTGACATTTTCTCCCTCAACAATAATTTGACATTTTCCACATCTTATTACTTATAAAACCTGACATCATGTCAGTCTTCTAGCATGAACCTTCAGCCACTGCAGTTTTCCTCCTACTTAATTACAATCGTGACTGAAGGAAAGCTGTTGGCTGCTCTTGTACAGCATGCACACTTATGGGTGAATGATGATGCTTCCAGATCATTCTTCTATATTTATTAGCATATTAATACAATAATGAAAATATTTGTATATATATTTTATGTATATTTGCCTCTGTGTGCATACACGTTTAGCTGAGTGTTTTGCAGCATATGCATCTTTGACAGTGAAAAACTGTTCTGTTTCCTTTTCACTCTTGTTAAGGTAAACACTCCCAAAGCCATCTACATCAGCGCTTTGCAAAAACCTCTGGTGTTCAGTTCCCACAGGTTACCTGTGGCTTGGTTACCCCCTTGCAGGCAAGGATTTACCTGACAGAAAGCTCTGTCCTAAACAGAAGTGAAAGCAGTGTGACTAATTTATAAGAGATCCTTTTTAACTACTGTGCTTTGATACAGCATTATCAGAAAGACACAAAAACCCTCTCTCTTGTGGTTGTGTGATGTCTAGAATTTCAGTCTTTCCACCTGCAGCTTTTGGTATCGCTTGTGGCTGTTTGGAAAGCATTAAGTAGTAATGAATTTAAAGACATGCTTTCTGACTTGTTTTCATGTGAAGCAGAACTTACATAAATGGTCTGATAGTAAGGCAGTGATGAGAAGAATGTAAAGTGAAAATTCCTGCTTCTTCTCTGTAGAAAAAGCCAGGAAATCTTCAGGAGTTTCCCAGGGATGAATGTCTGTGGCCAGACACACTGATGGGCCATGGTGGCTGAGCCACACTCAAGGCAGGGAGAACAAATCCTGTCCTCCCTGCCCCCGAGGTTGTTGAATCCTGGATGAGATCCCAGAGGCTTTGGGACACCTTGGCTGAGCTTCCAAGTGTGGCTGGAGAAGCAGCAGTTGTGTCAGTCTCACTTTGTGCTCCTTTCCCTGACCCCAAACCTCCTGCTGCTTCCTGACAATGTGTGAACCCTCTGGCAGAGCACAGGTAGCACATAACACTGCCTGTAGCTTATTCTCCTGTTTTGCTTTCCCAGAAAATCCCGACCCCGGTGGATTTACCTCCCAGAACAGATATTTTATTCTGCTGATGGAGGAATTTTAAAAGTTTACCCGTGCTCCATATTCAGGCAGCGACACATCCCCACTAGCCAGAGGTGAAACTAGGCATGCTGCTCAAGCATTTTGGGATGGGGAGCTGGCAAGGGAGTCCCAAACTTCAGGGACAGGCTGGTTGGCTGGCATGGCTGTGCTCTTACCCATCTGCTGAAGTGGCAGAGTGCCTGCTTAAAAATTACTCAGCGTTGCAAAAGTGGATTGTGCACTGTAGGTGAAAATGGCAGCTTAAACATCCCTATTTGTCTTGTGACAAACAGGGGTTTCTCAGGAGTTTTTGGCTGAATTCCTTTACATGTCTGCGTGTGTGGGTAGATATATATATTTATGTTACACATATATCTCTTGTTTCTTCCAAAGAGAGAATATTTCCAACATTTATCTCCTTAAAATTTTAGATGCCTGTTTCTCTGCCCTTCACTTGCAACTCAGTGCAGAGAGCGAGGACTGTTCCATTCCACAGTTAGCCAGGCTCCCGCCTTAACTGGGAAAGACACCTCCTCTCCTTCCCTCTTTTTCCCAACTGGCCACTGAAATCTATTCTGTACTGTTGCTACAGTGTGAAAAACAAATGCTTTGAAGCTGTTGAGTTCACTTTCATATGGACACAGTAACTGAGGAGTTTGGGGTTTTGGTGCTGCCTGATCTGCTCTCTCTGTGACTGAACAGAACCAGCAGAGACTGATTTCTTTCCCTTGCTGCCATCACTCACTTTTCATCTAAAAATGTCAGCTGAGTTTCAGGGTGAAGTCTGGATTCATTTGGTCAAATTAACCTTCTCAATAGTCTTAAAGGGAGAGCTGACCTTTGCTGAGGTATAACTTATGTCAAATGCTTTAAGGAAATCTTTAGAATTTACAGATGGTTCTGCGAGTGAGCTGCTGTCTTGAAATTAGGAACACTATTTGTTATGTACAGAACTTTTGCCAAAATAAAACAAAAACCAAACAAACCCCCCCTGATATTATCCTTTGCATACTGAAACAGAACCTTTAAATGGAGGCTCAGTTTCCACTGTAACAGAAAATTTCAAACTGTGAACCTGTTTTTTCATCTTATATGATCGATATAATATGCAGTAGATTTTAATTTGAAGCATATAATTTTCATCTCTGTCTATGAAAAATTAATCTTGAGTATGGTCTTATTTCTTGACTCAACACTTTGGGAGGAAAGGGAAAGCTGAGAGGAATCTGTGTGCGTCCCGGAACAGGGAAAGGAGAAAACCTATGACTGACATCCATGGTTTTCGCCAGCTCACTGTTGGATTGTATTTTATATAGCAAAAGAAAATGGAGAAAAATACTGGTGGAACTGATAGAAAAGCTAAATTTGATACAACTGTGTCAAGGTTTTGGGTTTGGAGTGGTTTTTGTAGTCATTACAACACTCAGGGCAGCATGCTACGTGTCCCAAGGCACTGCCTGTTCAATGGCAAATGGTTGTTTTGCCCTTTTTGATTTAGAATCTTACTAAATGTTGACTCTAGACTTACCTTTACCAGTACCTTATATTATAGGGGCGGTGTGAGGAAAACATACCCAGGGTCAGCTGCAGGAATTCACTCAGATTAAACCTTGCAGGTGACACATTTTGGGGTTTTCGAGCATGAATGGCAGGAGTTGCAGCTTCTCTGCTATTCACGAACATCTGTCCCACTTTTCCTCCCAAACTACAAGGAACTGCTTAAAAAGGTCCAGGAGCACAGAAGTGCATCTCTGAGCTCAAAAGCACTCTTGGCATTTTCCTTTTACTGCAGATCTTGAATAGATGGTTATTTCAGCAACTTAAAACCAGGGGGATGATGCAGAATTTTAACTGTCCCTGTGAAAACCTCAGCTGGGAGTAAATTCACAAAGCAGAAATAGAAAATAATCTGAGAAAACGAAAAGAATGTATTTCCATGCATTAATCAAAGAAACTTTACTCCAAGTGCAAAACAGCCTTGGGAAGTGGATAGTGGCAAGACGGAGTTATCAGCAGCAGGTTTTAGTATCAGCTTGAAATTTAAGTTCCACAGAGATGGACTGAGAATCATAAAGAAATGAGCATCTGTTCAGCTTCCAGTGATGCTAAGCAATCGTACTCCTCTGGCACAGATTTATTTATATGAAGTGAAGCACTGAAACAAAATGTTGGCTTAGCCTCAATCTGGTTTTTATTTTTAATTTGTATTTTTTTTTTCAGCCCAGTGTCATGAAAACTATTTTGTTTTGCTGCAATCGTAAGTCATGTTTCCATTTTCATTCTTGGCGTTGTGGAAAATTATTCTCACCAGGTAAATATCGACAATTTAAAAAGGCTCACGTGAAAAGTGAACGGAAATTGTGTGGAAATTTGGGGGCTGTCCTTAATTTATAAACTTTTCCTGCCACAATCCTCTAGGAAAATAATATGGAGCTACACTTGCGTTTTCAAGTGCTTCTGTACGTGAACTCAAAAGCCCAAGGTGTATTTCAAAAGCAGAGTTTTTGGTCAACTTAGAAATTGAAAGGCAGCTGTGTTGCACATCAAATAAGTCCCCCAAGGTAAAATACTTGTTTTAAAAGTAGGTTGTTTTGGATCTGCCTATAGCCCAAGGATTTCAACACAAAGATTCAAAGGTCTTAATGAAAATTTGATCATTCTCTCCTGAGAGAGCAGGGTTTTGTGTGAGAATTCAGCCCATGTGCTTGGGTTGGAACAGCCCTTACAGCTGTACTTCAGCACCTAGCCAGAACAGAAATGAACACATAACTTACTTTTTCTGCAGCCTCATTAAAATTGAACTAATTTTTGAGAACATTATGCCGTAGTTCCATACTTCATAATAAACTGTTTACTTTTTTCCCATATAAATGCGTGTGAACCATTAAGCTTTCAACAACAGCACCTAAATAATGAGGAGGAACACATTTTTATAATGAGGATAATTGTAATTGCAGTCTTTCCAAGTGATGCAGTAAATTTTCTCTCAGCTGTAAGATTGGCCTTTCTGTAAAATAAATGCTTTAGTTTATCTTTAAGTTATTAAGCTCATTACAGAAGCAACTGTATAAAGTTTGCTGGCCTAAATTTTCTAGAAGGAACTGACTAAAGTTTATCTAGTGCTTAAAATATTTGAGTCTTTGTTAGTATCATTTACCTCACCACTGAAATCCAATAGATTTTTGCCATTTTTGTCACACAGATTTTTTCTTCGCTACCTGCCACGTTCTTGCTAATTAATATACATTAGAATTATTTATAATGACAAACAGGAATCAAAATTTTCTGCACAGGAAAAGAGCCACTGGTGTCCAGGAAATGCTAACCCACTCCCACTGGGTGTTGTCCTTGTCAGGGATTCCCTGCTGAATTCCCTATTGCCAGCCACATCAAATGTTAAAACTCAGGTTTCTCTGGGGTGTAGGATCAAAGTCATATAACTGCAATTGCGTCATTACTTGGAATTTTATTTCCTGCTTTTTTTACATGGTAGCCACAGGGTTAGAGGTAACCTATTAGACAGGGTCTGTTCTGTTTCTTCATGGCAGGGGGAAGACAATTAGTAAGAAGCCCTTCCTGCCCACTCCTGCTGCACAGGCTGACACACTCACTCCCTTCTTTAGGGTTTGGGTCATGAAGGCTTGAGAAAAGCCCCAGTTCTCCTTCAGCCTCCCGTTATCCTTTAAGTTACTCAGCAGAGCCTCCACAGAGTATGTGGGTGGTTATCCTCAGAGGTGCAATGAATGTGTCTTCTTGTATTTATTCCTGAGGATATATTCGATTTCCCTTTGGAGGTCAAGGCACATAAGCGATCATAGTGCATTTGGTGCCTCCAATTAGTAGCCTTCCTGGTCCAAAATCCAATATCAAAACATAACGAATGGCCCTTCAGGGTTTAACTGAATTGCCAGAAAAAAAGGAACAAATCTTCTTCCCGCACTCCATGAGGAATTTATTTTCTGTCCCCTTCTTTTTTCCTCAGCTTTCAGGAACACAGATGCAGAGGGCTTAGATGCTCAGAGTAGCAGACAGATTGATTTGTTCGTGTGTCAGCTTAACAAAGCAAACAGAACGGACATCTAGAGAAGAAATATCACAGGGAGCTGAGGAGATGATGGAAAACACTCAGTGATGATACACAAAATGATGTGATTATTTATGTAAGGGCTTCCACCCCCCACACCCATCCACCTACTGCAGTTCAAACAGGTTTTTCCTTTGAATCACTTCATCATATAAAATATGAATCAGGATCCAGCGAAACCTTTATTTAATTAACTGTCACCAGGCTGAGACAAAAAGGAAAAGTCTATCCTATCAAAATATGCTAAAAATAAGGATGGCAGCACAACAAAGTGATTGTGTCAAGGATCTGAGCTTTTGTGCAGAGCTCTCCTGAACATTGGTTTGCTTTTTCTGTCTGACTGCTTTACTGTAGTGTTGAACAGTCAAACTGCAGCCCCGAGGCCTGAGGGGAGGGATGCTCATTTTCACCAGACACCCAGCCCAGCAGAGTGATTAGCACCTCCAGACTGAGGCTTTAGCAATTTGGGCTGCTGACACCCTTTGGGGCTCCCAGTTCTGATATGGGCATTAGTCTGTGCATCGTCCCCTTTAATGTCATTTTTAAATGTTTAATAATCTGATTGTGATAAATGGTCTGGCTATTTGTCTCCTTCCTCTCACAGAGGGATCCCATTAGTGAATTCAATAATTTCAAGAGGGTCAGGCTCACTTGCCAGAGGCTCAGGTTGAATTTAGCACAGGATTCATTTCTTTCCAGGCACTATGCTCCTACCAGAGGTATCATAAGGGTCCATTTTTTCCACCATAAAATAGAGTGCAAGCTGCCAAATGTGGATGTAAAAACCAATCCTGCTGATAGGATGCCCAGCAACCCTGAGGCCCTTCAGCCCAGCTAACCCTTTGTTTCCCCTGGCACTCTGGATGTTTGAACATTGATTTCCTTGTTCCTGGCTAGGAGGCAAATGCATCTTTTCCTTCAGAAGGACACCTATTTCTGCTTGTCTCATGGAAGAGAAGTTCCATTTAAGTCAACAGGGAGACTTCAAGCACAACAGAATACAGCTAGTAGACTTTTCCTGGTAAGGTACCACTGCAAAACCTCAAAAAAAAGCTTTGTTAGTTATGTAAATAATGCTAATTTACTGTTGTACTATGTGACTCCTGGCCATTCACCCATTTTTCCCAAAAATAAAATTTGGCACACGTTTAGATTACAATTAAATCACTCTCAACTATTTATTGCTCATGCCAAAGTAGTAGCTCTAAATTAGAAAAAATTACCCGAGGTAGGCAATTTTTAAAAGTCCCTCCCGAGACTGCCAGCACACACTTCACTGAATCACATTGATTTAGCCTAAAGAAATTCCCTCCTGCAAGTGGTTTGGGGCACACTGGCCTTCTCCAAGTGCTGTTTTAATGAGTTGCTTGGATTTGATGATGGTGACTCAGAGATCATTAAGTGGGTGAGGAACTGCCAGGCCAAATCCTGGGCCAAAACCAAGATACCATGAGGAGGACTCTGTGTCCCAGGCTTGTTGTGATGTCTGTCTGCTGCCGTCAGTCTTCTTGTACTGCTAAATTGGTCTTGTAATACTGATCTCTCTAGCAGGTTTTAGTCAGCTGATTTAGTATCACTGACTTTTAACTTGGTGGGTTTTATTATTCTTTCGCACACCGGTAAATTCATGCAGTGAAATCCTTCTGGAGCACTGGCTAGATCATGTCCTAGATTTCCCCCTCTGCTGATGATAAGAAAAGTGTGGATGGTCCCCATAATTTTTCTTTTCAGGGACAGGAATATATTAAAATGTAATGTAGAAAATGCTAGACAAAGCAGGAGTCATGAATGACAGCTTTTGTCTGCTCTGAGATCTACCGTGTGGTTATAAACTCCTCAGTGTATCACAGATGAATATTTTGCCCCCTGTGCACACACACGTTCACTTTTTTTTTTTTTTTTTTTTTTTTTTTTTTTTTTTTTTTTTTTNTGAGGAGTGGCTGTAAATTCCCAGGGAGAGAGAGAGACCCTGTGAGGAATGAAATCAGATGTTTAATGCAGGACCCTGGGCTTCTCTCCGAAATAGGAAAAGCCTTGCAGAAGACACTGAACACTACCTAGTAAAGACAGAACTCTCTCATGGAGGAAATGCCAGTGGAATAGGACAGGTTTCTTTGTGCCAGTGGTACTTAGGTTTTCATGAGGCAGATGTCTCATTCACATTCATATAAACACAAGGAAAAGCCCAGCCTTTCTAGTTCGTAAGGTTAAAAACATGAACTTGGACAAAAAGAGCAGGACAGATCTTTCCAGCTGCATCTCCAAACCACTTCCCTCTGGCAACCTGCTGAGTGCCTGGAAAGTGGCTCTGCTGATGCCTCTCTCCAGAAAGAACATCGCTGGTGCTCTGAGTGCCAGAGGGAGGGAACACTAAAGAAAATGGAGTTTTGCTGCCTCCTTCCCTGGGCAGAATGGGCACCACCCGTCCCTCCCCTCCCCTCCTCACCGTGCCGTCCTCCCATGCACTGGGCAGAGGCCCCAGGGCACAAATCCCTGCTGCAAACAGCGGAGCTGCTCGCTTGGCTCCCTGGCAGCCCCAGCCAGAGCCTGCCAGGGGGACTAACATTTTAGAAATCACTGCTTGAGACAGGCAGGCAGGGAATCAAGATAGACAACACTAGACACAACTTGATTCCCCTAGGATATTCAGAGCACAAGTTGGATTCACAGAGGCTTTTTTTAGCTGTGACCATCTTTCTATGCTGAAAGTTGCCTAGTTCTTTTTCCTTTCTTTCTGGTTTATTTTTTCTTTCCTACCCTGCAGATAGGCACAGGTTCAAAGACATTTACAAAATAGATCTGAACTAGTGTAATGCTTATTATTACGGACAAGTCTTACATCTGGGAAGTGTTTAGCCCGAAGGACTTGCATTTTCCCTCTGCTTTTCCTGAAATTGAAACATATACAGCAATGCAAGTGATCTTTCACCAGTGTGAAAATTCTGACTCCGTTTCAGCATGAATTCTAAGAGCTGCTGGAAGCACTCAGTGAATCTTGTTATTGGAATTTATCATGCCTATCTGAAGGCACCTTGTTGAGTTGTCTCAATACCTTGGATTCCTTCTCTGGGTGGTGGGTCTTTGCTAGAAGAATCACCTTGGTTTCTAGTCCTAGCTTTTCCTTTACTCTTGTCACAGAACTGAATGCTTAAGTGACTCTTCTTAGAGAAACCTAGGCCTTTTTACATGTTTATTTTTAAATGGTGGACAGAGATTTGCGCCATTTTGGAGTGTTTTGTTGTTTTCCTAGTTCGTATGCTGCCAACCTGTGTGCTTCTCTCTGATTTGAGTTTTTTATGTGGCTGTGACCACCCCTGTTTTCTGCTTTCCTATCAGAAAATAATGACTGAGTCTTTAAGAACAGTCACCCCAAATGCTCTCACTATGAGTTGTTTCCTGTTAGAAGGTGTTAGCAACTCCTGCAGTGGAGTTTCATCTCTTTTTTTTTAAAGAAACATTTGATGTTTTACTCAGCTCCAAGTTATCATCATCTACAACACTGCATGTCTCACATGTACCAAAAAGTGATGCAGGTGCCTTATATAAAGAAAACATTGCTGAGGTGAAGGGATAGTTTCTTGACATCAGGGAAACATCCTCCAGTTACAATTTTACTTAACATAGAAGGAGCATCCTTTATAACCTATTGCTAACTAAACCAGCTGCAGAACATCTCCATTAGTTAAACCAGGCTGTATTCTTTTCATGGGAAGGCAATATGGGGTGCAGTGTGAGTCCGTGTGCCTTATCTCAGATATGGATGTTGGTATCCACTACATTCAAATCGTCTTGGTCTAGGGAAAAAAACATTACACAAAATGTCATGTTTTAGTGCATCCTGTGCCCCAGAGCACAGGCAGGCTCAAGGGTGGGAAGAGGAGGTGACAGGTCCCTCAGCAGCCCCTGAAGCTGTGCTGGGGCACATCCCTTGGAGAAGAAACAGTGGCAGGGAATGGGTATAAACATCCTGTGTGTTAAATGGTGATGGTCTGAGTCAAAAGTACATTTCCTTCATGAACCCACATTTTTTCTTTCTTAAACAAGCACAAATGGCACTGCCATTCACCTTTTAAACAAAAACAGAACGAGGTAATTCCTTGGGAATGGAAACCTTTGTGTTAGATGTATGTGTTCATGAACACATAGGAAGTTACTGTGAGCCTGGAGAAGCCATTGCCATTCCATTTCAATTTTATGTAGGTTTTATGAGTCTGCTTAACTCTCCTGTTTCCCCCAAATGATTGTTACCTTAGCAACTGCCAAGTTGCATACACACGCCTGCTCCGGGAAGCTGAGCTTAACAAAGTCAAGTGTCAGTGTTTAGAGAATCACCAGGAACACAGTGTTTATTGTGGGGTTTTAACTCTCATATATACTCACCTACATAGATGGTGCGTTCTTTCATTTCGAGTTTTCCAAAACTTGAAATAAATCAAAACCAAAAACAAACAAAAAAACCAACCACCTCCCAAACCTCTTAGCAGCTGGTCAGCCACAGCATCAGTTTTGTCCTTTCCTCCTCTTTCAGCTCCCCAACTCTTTTCAAAAACTAATATTTCATTCCTAGTAAGGGTTATCAAACCTGCAAGGTCAGTGATGTGTGTGGACTGGGTTAGGACTGAGCTGAATTGGGTAAAACAGGAGGCAAGGCTTCGTGTGCCAGGTGATTCATACTCACTTCTTGTGTCCATTCAACACACATCTTGAGTCACACACAGACTGTGACACTTAGCATGGAGGAACAGGTTGGGATAAATTCAAATTAATTTTAAACTGTTTATCAACCACTTAAATCTAATCATTATTTTCTAGGATTTGAAAAAAAAATAACTTAGGAAATCATCTTTTGCCGTCTTATCCTCTGTACCGTTTAATTTAAATGTGCAGGAACTCCAGCCTTTTATGCAGGAAATGTTACAGGTGCATTTTACATCTGTCACCTTGGGTTATTCTTCCCCTTCCCCCAGCAGGTACCCATTGGGCAATCCTCCATCTAGAGAAATACATGTGAGTTAGGGCTGTCACAGGAGCACGTCTCTGTTTGTTCCAAGCAGCTTGTCAGAGAAGCCAGGCTTTTCTGCTCAGCTTTTTTTCCAGCTGATTTCCTGAGATGTAATCAGACAAGTGATTTGTCCAAGGTTGTACACCGAGTCATTGGTAAGCCAAGCCTGTGAGATCCTGGGGTGCTCCCCTTCCACATGCTTCTGTTTTCTTTACTTCCACCACAACACTCCAGTGCTGTGCTGAAGTCCCAAGACAGGGATCTTAAAATGGAGTATTATTAATATCAATGAATTTTTCTCTGCTCAGAGTCATCAGGGTTGGTTTTCTGTTGGTTTATTTGGTCGGTTGTTTTACAGCAATTGTCTCCCTAGATTTGCTTTTAGCTCGACACTTGACTGGAAAAAATCAATTCCTTCAATTTAAATATCCTGCTGAATACACAATTTGGAAGATCTTTCTTACTTCATTTTGTTCTGAATCCACTAGAGGCCACTTCTGTGGGACATTATACCTGTAATACAAAGCATGAGCCACTAGGAAGATATAGACATCAAGAAATTACACCAAGTGTAATGAGTTTAATTTGAAATCTATTCCAAATTGGTTTTCCTATACAAAGACTGAAGATCATCAATTCAAGTCAGTTTTCTGGAGGAGTCACATAGCCACACCATTGGTAATCTCAGAGAACCTGTTCTTGGGACTATTGAGGCTTTTATGTTTAGAATTACATGGGTAAATAAAGAAGCAGGCAAGGCTAAGCCTTTTAATTTTGTACAAGCCTTTTAATTTTGTATACACATGAGTCAGAGTCATCCAATTCTCTGTTAGTCAAGGGAGGGGAGAAAAACATGAAGAGAAAGGAAGAAGAGGAAGGGAGAGATTAAAATTCAAAGCTTCACTCCCTTATTACTTTCTCTTACAGATTGTCCCATCACAGGCAAAAAGTCAAAATCAGCATTTTAATGAGGTGCATTAAAAAGATTTTTTTCCCTTTCCTGCAGGTGAGACAGAACTGAGTCCTGCATTTATCACAGCACCTCAGCATTCCAACATGGTGTTCAACCAGAGTTTTATTTTATTGAAACCTGGTTTTAAAGTTAGGGCATTTCTTTTATATCCTGTTCTCTTTCAGTCTTCTAGCTCTGGTCTTTTGCAAATATTTATATCAAAATCTTTTTGTGTGGTTTAACATTCTAATCGTGTTTCTTGGCCCTGTGTGCTTTTTTCTGACCGGCCTGTAAAGGAGTGTAGGACCTTAGAGCTCAACATTGAAATGGGTTAGGTAGGAACACAGTCATTCTCTTGAAAAAGATTTTTTTAACAAAGAAAAATAAAGTAAAGAAAAAATAGATTTCAGCCTGACACCACTGATGGTTTGCATTGCAGGGTACTGCAGTTCTTTCAGCCTGTCATAGGTCTGTTTGGGATGTCAGGGTCTGTGCAAAGATGGCACAGAACTAAAGCCAGAGGAGAATAAAACAGCAAAGAACTGTGTGTTTCCATTAAATGTGAGGAAAGAAGTAAAATAGGCCTAACTTGACAGCTTGCAACCAAAAATATTATCAGACAGTAGGCAGAGAGCAATATACTGCAGCTGGAGTTGGTCCAAAAAAAGATGTCCAGCCATGTTGTTTCAAGGAAAAATTTAATTGAAAAATGATGGGGTTTTTCCAGTTACTGAAAACACGGCAGCATAAACCATTCTTTGGAAATTTTCTTTTGTTTGTGATCTCTCTTCCCAGTTCCTGAAAAGACCATTAGTATTACTAAATACATGAATGAATCAACATTGAATATCCTTTTTCTGTCTTCAGCAATGGTGTCTAAAATGTGACTTTTCAAGTATGAGGTCAAAGGTGAAAGATGTATCTTAATATAAAAAATTAAAAATCCCCAGGTAACTGAGTTCATTTGCTTGTGTGGATAACAGCTGAGGCTTGGGTACTGTACTGATGTAATGATGAATCTCACTAATGAACTAATTAGCCTGCCTACACACACTGTGTTGTTCCTCAGTGCTGGATCTGATAAAGACATTTGAAAATAAAAGTATTGCCATGGGACAGAAGAGCACCAATCCTGTGTTGCTTGTCAAGCTCCAGTTTAGCAGTAGTTTGCCTCACTTAGATTTTCCTTTCATTCTGCCACACATAAACAATGTTGGTTTGTATTTTCTACCTCCCGTTTTTCATCGCTTCTGTAAGAAAATATAATGGTTTTCAGGAAGGGCAATAGGCAGAAAGCACCAGATATCTCAGTCAGAAATTTCTGAAGAAATTACTATCTTTGGCATTTACATTCTTCACAGGGATGATAACATGTTCCAGACTTGGAGTTCTGTAAGGGTTAATGCTTGCCAAACTTTTAAAAATATTTAAAATACAGGCTATGCTGAAGCTGAAGAATAATATTTTTTTATTGTTATTAATGTAAATAATGGATGAACTAACCACTGTGACAGTAGCTCTGTGTTAGCAGAATTTGAATACATATGAGAGGAATATATATTTGCTTCAAGTACATTTAAATAGTAGCTGATAGCTTATGAAATGAGTGGTGCTAGTCATAAATTAATAATCTCAGCACTGAAAAACTTCTTTTAGCATGCTTTGCTTCTGGAGGGGGACACACAGAGGATAAATGGTCCGAGTCATAGAGAAGGGCCTTCATTAGATTGAATCCAGAAAAGCTCAGTTGCCACCTCCTCATATGTTCTTCACTGCTAAATCTATTGAACATTCTGGAACAAATGCAGCAGCTGTCATTTGGGATGGCTCTCCATGGAAATGGACTTGGAGAAAGTCTCTGTGGACCTCAAGCATCCATTTCAGTGATTCTTCCTGAAGAAAGGAAGTAGATCTGCTGAAGTGCCATAGGTGACCTTCCAATCTCGCTTGGTCTTTGGAGTCATTATAGTTTATGTGGAAGAAAAGAGATGAAAGTGGGACAAGATTTTAGCCCAAGCCCACAGTAAAGTTCAATTCAGATCCAGTTGTCATAAATGAAGCCTTTTGTTGAGGTTGGAGTAAATCACACATTCCTTTGGTTCCATTGCCAAATAATTGAGGATTTGGGGTGTAAAAGATCTATCTTCAACCCAGCCTCACTCCCATTCCGCCCCAACCTTCCAAATTTTTGTGCTCTGGGACACCATTGCCCAAGGGTGTACATTAACAGGTATCTGCCATTTAACAGACTTGGTGCTACTTTTGAACTGCAACCCTTTGTGCAGCCAAAATGCAACAAAACAATCATCCCAAATAGTGAAAAGGCAGAGGGGAAACTCGACTTTGTATTTCTGAAGTGTCAGAAGAGCTGCAGGGTAATAAAGAGGGTCCTTGGAGAGCAAAGCATCTTCAAATGCATTGGTCCCCATTCAGGGGAGGGCTGAGCAGCAGCCACGCTATCTCAGACAGGAGAAATCTGCCAATCAATCATTCAATAATACTGAGTTCAGCACTAGCAGAACATTTTGTCAGATCAGTGCTAAAGCAAGTGGGGATTAAAAAAGTTAAAAATAATATTGGGCTTGAGGGCTTTTTCCAGAGCCCACTGTTTCAAGAGAAAGACAGGTTCAAGCTGACTCCAGGATAGTGATGATGTCATATCTCATGTCAGATGTGACTTTTGTATCTGATCTTTTTTACACTGCGCTTTTAAAAGGTTTTTCTTTTCACTTTCTGGTACCATACTGAAAGAGAAAATCCCAAGCACTATGTAAGTAAGGAAGGGGGAAAGTAAGGAGCAGGAGTGTGATTCAAAGAAAAGAGGGCTGTCATATCAAAATGGGATTTATTAACTGAGTCAGCTGATGCAAATGACCTTTGGTGGTTTTCTCTCCCTTCCTAAAGCCTCGACTAAAGAAATTAAGTAAGGACAATTCAGACGATCTTCTCAGCCTTTTCCTGAGGAAGGTGTAAAGTTTGAGGTATAGAGAACATTGTGAAACCCAAGTCAATGGAAGCAGTGAGACTTCCCCACAAAATGGGGACAAATGATCCAACAAGTTCTGCCTGTCCAGAGAGAGTTCCTGTGGTTCCCAAATCCCTCCCTCTGCTCTCCAGCATCTTCCCTGGGCAGCTGAGAGATGGAACAAGCAGCATCTGGAGACAGAGTCAGAGCAGTGCAACAGCGAAATGGAGGTGATGATGGTGGCAATCCCGAGTGTTTCCTTCATTGCCAGAACTTGCAACAGTGGGTTTCAAAAGGAAAAGGGGGAGAGAGAAAGGACCACAGTAATTATCCCCACCACTGACTGCAGCAGGGATGGAAACAAGCAGAAACTAACACCTTATTATAGTCTAAGCTGCTGCTGTGTGCCAATACTGACAAGAACACAGCATGTAAGGCCAAAACAAAGCTATGTAAAACGAGGGAAATCCATATGATGAGCTCTGGGGGGAGGTCAGAAAATCCACAAGAAATTCCTACTGTGCAAATGGCTGGGAAAACCTGTGGCAGTTGTGGGGGTGGGCGTGAGGATTATTGCTGCTGCTTTACTTAGAAATCCCCTTGTCTGCACCACATTTTAACAAAGAAAAGTGAACAAGATCACTCCTTAGCCAAGACTTTCTTTTGTACATACACATGCGTGCATTGCAATCTTCTAAACATTTCAGGTTTTGCTCCCCTTTCTAAATCTTCCAGGTTACAGTGTGGTTGAGATATGACAGCAAGGTATTATTATTGTATTTTTCTTCTATTGCCTTCTCTCAAAAACCCTATGAAATGAAACATTACATAGGTAAGCTATCTGCATGCTTGATAAATTCACTCATCTTCCTATAAATGGAAAAAGGAAAACAAAGCAGAGGAAATTGTGATTCATGGGATGTCTTTGTTCTGCTGATCTCCTTATTCCTTAAGTAGTTCTTCTCTCAGTTCAAGGGAAAAATCCCTTCTCATTCCATTTCTTCAAGTATGCAGATATTTTACTGCAGGAGTGAGGCATCACTTGGAATCTGGTGATTTATCCGGCTCCCAAATCTAGTCTTGTCTACTGCTTGTCTGAGCAATTCTCAAGAACTACACCAGCTCTTCTCACAATTATTTGAAATTACTTTTTTCCTTATCTGCTGCTTTTTAATCATCAGTGTTGCAGTGGAGAAGAGGAGCAGATGATGTGATGGAGGGAGGGGGTTTGATTGAATTGCCCAAAGAAGAATCATGGAAATGCAGTAATGATGGATCCAGCCTCAAGATTTTTCTCTTTCAAAATGTCTTCCATTATAAGTTTTCAGCCAGATATATCCACTAATTGCTACTAAGCTAAGAAACACTGCAGTAAACACCTTTTTTTATAAAACCTATATTGATATTTATATTCTACCTTATAATGAAAATTTCATTATAAGTAACTTCATAATTCAGACTCTTTCCCTTTAACTTTTTTTTTTTTGTTCTGGTAATTATTAATTTATGTAGCCATACTTATAATCAGTACTTGTATCTCTCCGAACTATGCCTCATTCTTGTTCAAGCATTTTTAAATTAAGACATCTGAAGGTAGAAGTCACCTACACCGTTCTTGTGTGGCAGGTGATGCCAGGCCTTTGCCCACTTGCAAGTTTACATTAATTGTCAAGGGCACGATCCCACCCAGGTCAATGTCTGATAATCCAGCATGAAGGGCTCACAATTTCTTCTGATAAGAACTTCCTCTAAATAACATCCAAACATGAACACATTTAGCAATAAAGTTAAATTATGAGAGCCCTTGGGGAAATTCTTTTGTCCTGTGAGGCTGAGAACTGTCATTTCTACCTCATGCTTAAGTAGAATGGGAAAGCTGATTTCTTAGGAGCTGCTGGAAGTGTGGAGTGATGCTGTGGGTTTTTGTGTGGGGTTATTCCTACATCAATCACAGTTTCTGAGACAGGGCAAGGCCAGTCCTGTCAAGTGGTTCTGCCTGGAAGAGGCACTATTCTCTCCTTAGGTTTGCTCAGCCTTTTGTAGAGTTGAGTGACCAGCCCATTGCTAATAAAACTGAACGAATTTACTTCAGCATTTGCAATACAATAAGGATTGATCAGTGGGTGATGGAAAGTCGCCTCTATCTTTTCTTGCACTGTAAGATAGAATCTGCCTTACATTTATTTTCTGCCTTTTCACCTATTTAAATCTGCACATCTCTAAACAGTGCTTATTCAGGTGTTTTATAAAACTATGTTTATTAAATTTAGGGAAACAATTCCCCAAGCATTTCTATAAACAAGTAGGATGGTGATAGATATCTGGAGTACCTGACAATTTATGGATGTTTAAGGGAACTCAGTTACATCATACAGGGCAAAATGAACAGTACTCATAACCAAAATATTCATCATGAGAACCCTGAAATACTTTCCTGGTCTAGCAGATAATGGTGGGTGTTGTAATAACGAAGCATGACTGGTTCTGAACATTTCAAAGTGGCAGACCAAGCAGCTGCAGTATTTCTTATTTTGGAGGATGATAAACAGAGCTGTGTTATGAACCCTTCTCCTTCTGATGGAAAAGAATTTGTTTCTACTAAGGCTGCTGCCTCCATCACCTCAGTAGGAAAAAAATAAAAAGAAATGTTCTCAGTTAATCCTGGAGTCTTTCAAGATGAAAGTCAGCAAGATGAATGAGCACAGAAAAACCACCACAATATGTGGGCTTGCTTTTTCCATACTGCGAAATGGAAATTAATCCCTGCCCCGGGTGTTGGGAGATGACCATGTAAAGGGTGAAAGAGGGGTTAGAAATGTGGGATTTTGAAAAAAAAAAATTATATCTGAATTAGTCAGACAGCTGCTTTCATAATAGGAGAGTTGTGGAAGAGTAACTGCAGGTCTTTGTCCAGAACATGTTTTTTCTCAGATACATGTGGTTTCCTGAAGACAAATTCTGAACTAATTCAGCAAGAAATTCTGAAATGCACAGAGGCCCTCCCCATGATGCCTCATGTTTGCTTTTGCTGTTAGCCTTTATAGTTCTCTTACAAGCATCACCTGGGGGAGTAGATCAGGAGTTAAAAAAAAAAATAAATTACTATGAGGAAAAGATTACCATGAATAAGAGGAGCAAGGAGAAACCCAAAAGGCTGCTGTGATATGCAGCCCAGAACCCAGGGCAGAGGTCACTTTGCCATTGAACTGTGAGGACAGAAAGGGAAAGTTGAAAAGAGAAAGCTAAGACCTGAAAAATACCAGAGGACATGTAGGAAATTGTACTAATATATATATAAAAAAGAAGTGTGAAGAAACAATCGTCTGCATTATTGAGGTTTGATTTGGTCTTGAGCAAGGTTTCAAAGAAGGAAGGAAAGGGATGGAAATGGGAGGTGAGAAGGGATCAGTCTTGTTAATACCTGGTTATTTTTCTGGAAGTGGAAAGTGAACAGTGGGAATACCATGAGCTGGAAGGATGGCTCTCCTCTATCCATTTGAGATCGTCTGGAAGTATTTTAGAAGCCTAACCTTCAGAAACTTGATGTGAGTCACAAATTGTTCTCCTCAGGACAAATCACTGGTACAGATCTGCAAGGATATGTTACATGGGTTAGGAGGAAAATGACAAGATATAAATCTCTTGAAGACAACCATTAGAGATAATTGAGAAATGGATGATACAAGAAATGATGAACTCACAAGCTGATACTGAATTCACATTCATCTGTCTCATCAAGATCTATAATTATACAAAATTACAAATTAAGTGTACTTTCATTAGGCTCACATGTAAAAGGAAATGGCTTTTCTAATGATACGAGTAAATCTGCACTGGGGACCCTTCTGTGCCAGAGCCAGATCTTTTCTGGCAGCTTAGAAGGGCCCCATTACCTTTTTAAGGTGAACTGGAAGAGCTGAACCCTACACTAAATTTGGAAGTACATTAAGCATAACTAATTACACTGAAACCTCCCCCCGGCCTATCTCCTGTTTTGTGTCTGCTGCTGGGGCTCTTGTGTCTCATTTGTGAAATAAATTAAGGCCATTGTTCTGAGACCACTTGTTTCAGCTCTTGAGTTCAGTCTTGTGTAAAAACACAGAAGACTAAAATTTAAATAAATAAATGGGACTGTTTTGTCTCTGTTTTTGCATAACAATATTGTAATTCTCTGTGAAACACTTATGCTCCTATCCCCACAGTCTCATATTGCTTAGCCAAACAGTATAAAGTACATTTGGAGAAGAGAAAGGAGTGAAACAAAAGTGTTCCTCTGAGTTACCTGGATCCTTTTCTTTATGGGAAATAAGCGCAAGACCCTTATCTGGTTGCAAACCCTGCAGCCAGACCCATCAATTAACATTTAACACAGAACTAATTGCAGATTGAGTTCCTGTTTGGTAGCTGCAGCCCAGTGGAAGCAGACATTCTTAGTGGGAAGTCCTTTGGGAATCCCTTACCTGGACCAGCCTGCTGTCTAAAAAGGCACCAGGGCTGAGCTTGGCTGGGTTGGCACGGGTGTGGGATGTGTTATCTTCTTGTTGGAATGGGTGGAATTAGGTAGCCTTCAAAAGCTCTTAAAACAGTTTTCCTTGGATTATAATGTAAATCAGGGGCATCTTTAGGAGAACTTCCATGTCTCGGAAACAAACATCTGAACCCAAAGAAGTGACCAGGTTAACGAGGGCAACAACAGCTTCGGGGCCTTGCCAGCTGCCTTGTCAGAAGCTTTGCCTTGGGTGCCCCCTCAAACTGCAGTCATGGGGACACATCCAGCAGGACAAGCCCTGCATGGAGAGCTGTCCAGTGGGACACCACACCTCATCTTTTAGCTGTATGCACAGCATGAGGAAAGCTGAGAAAAAACGCCTGAGTAAGTGCTGAGACTATTGAAGTATTACTGAGAGAGCGGGGAAATTAAGGGATTGTAATTTTCCCTCTGTCTTCACCGGAGTCAGGATCTCAACCAAGGTATCTAAGTCAATTTAAATATAACTAGAGACTATAGTGAATTAAAATAGTTATATTAAAACAAATTATGCCAATGAGATGAGTGTAGATTTGAAAGAAACATAAATTCTGATAAAATACGTGGGTCTCACGTATAAGAGAAAGTTCAGTGCTTCCTTAGATATTGCAACTGTAGGCTGCAATGATGAGTAAAAAGAAAAAAAAAAAGAAAGGGGATATTTATAAAGCCTTATGATCAGTATTTTCTGATTTCTTGACATCTTTTCACAGCTTTAAAATATCCTACTTTCCCATGGAATTTACCCTGAAATAAAACAAATGTCATAGCTCCAGCATCCTTTACAGCACAGAGTTATCACAGGCAGGCCTGGGTCTCTAAAAGGTTGCTGAAATCAAATATGTATCAGCCATCTCTCTAATCCCATTAAAATAGAGCTTTAGAAAAGATGACTTTAAAATAATCCCTTCGGGTCAATTTGCCAGTAAGTCCCCTTTTGCCACACCCTCCTCAGGTTGCATTACGCAGCTCATTTTCTTCCTGTAATCCTACCAGCCTCCTGTGCACTGCAGATCAAACAAAATGGAGAATTAGGAAAGCAAGGAGATCAAACTAAATAGACAATTTGCAAATGTGTACTAAATCAGGGACGGCATATTGCTTCAACTGAGGAAATATTAATTTTCCTTGCTGCTTAAATGGACATAAGCATAGTGAAGAAAAGCAAAATTCAAGTAAGAAAGGATAAAGGGAGAATAAAGAATGTGTCCCCTTACTCCTTGTTCAGCACATAAGAAATGCTGTCAATATTTAAACCCTCTTTTTCTTATTCCTAGGAAGAGAGTGCTATCAGCAGCTGATCTGGAAAGAAAGCATTTCATTTTTCCGCAGAAACCCTAATTTCCCCCTTCCTAAGTGCCAGAGGTCTGTGCAAATATGCTTTGCTCTCGGCAGAGCTCAGATGGGCAGCAGGCAGCTCCTTGTCCCTGTGTCCCGAGTCTCGCAAAGCCATCATTTATTAACACCTCTGTTGACAGAGTCACCTGCAGCACCTTATTTCCCCTGGTTGCCTTAAATCCGGATTTCTGCAGTGGTGCCTACAATTAGAGAACCAAATTTGGATTACAGCCTTGTCTAAGGATTCATGTTTAGGGCTCACATTTTTGCAGCTTCTCCACAGCAGGATTAGTTTTCTTTTTCCTCTCCAGAAACACCTGTCTTCTTTCCATCTGAGGAAAGATTCTTATCAGCAGAGAGAGCACCTTCCTCTTCTTAGGGCTGGAGCAGCAGGAGGTGGACAAGGTGGGCACCTTTTTGGTCACCGTTTTTGTGAGGGGCTGCAACTCTGCTGACAGAGATGCTGGGTGGCAGAAAGAAGAGAGAAAAGCCCATCCTACTCCTCTTGGAAAATAAGAAAGAGGTGAATTGTGGAATGGCTTCTCCAGAGCTTTTAAGAATTTAGGGGTGTAAATGTAATCAGATGAATTGCATTCAAAGCAAAAACATTCTAAAAAAATTTTTAAATTCACATCTAAGTTCATAACATAGAGGAGGCTGATGAGTAATAGCTTTTACATAGTTAGAAAACCTAACTATAGGCTTCAACAGGCACATATGTTTTAATTGCTCACACTTCTATGGGAAAGGAACGTTTAATAAACTTTCTTTTCACCTGTCTGCCAGTGAGGTTTGCCCTACCTGGATATCAAGGACAAACCAGCCTCAAAAAAATCTGACAACTTTTTCCCTTGCCATTTGTCTATAAGTGAACCATCTACACCATAGCCAGTGGTTTTGGTAATCTTTTTATCATGCAAGAAAAACGGCAGCACAGTTTTGTAACTACACATGTTTATTTAAATGCCGGCAAGCTGTCCAGGGCTCTTCTCATACCTCTGTGATGTTGGGAGCACCACTTGCAGGAGTGATCCTTCATTACCCAGTCTGCTTTTTACTATCTTGATATCATCACATTTATAAACAGAAATGGTACCCCAGATAGGAAAATGTCATAGGAAAAAATGTGTTAAGAAATTAATATCACCTTTCCATATTGTCGTGTCTTTGGTGAGAAATATCCTTCTGTATGTACACCTGAGGAATGTTTCAGGTCAGTTTTTGGGTGTTGGGTTTACACACATTTAGATGCAACTGATTGCTGAAAAGTGGATGTACAAATGTTTCTTTTAATGAGCATTTTTTTTATTTGAAACCAAGCTCAGACTTCCAGAAGGATTGAATTTTACTGCCAATTAATTTTCAAATAGTTTATATTGAATAATACTAAAGACAAAAAGAAGAATTAAGTCCTGGAGATCCTAAGTCAATGAGAAACTGATTTTTCAGGTCTTCTCTTCTGCTGATTCATCCAATATCTATTGAGATTTATATGGTATTGGAGAGAGAGAGGAAAGAACACTGAGCCATTTGTAGATGCATCAGGCGCCCCTGCCAGCTGCAGCTAACTCCTTCACTCTATTTTTCAAGCCTTAATCTCATTCACGGCAGTTCTCTCCTGGTTAAATGCACCCACCTCTGTGGATTTCAGTCCAGCTGAGCAGCAGGCAAAGTTCCAGTTGTATTCCTTCAGCCAACTAAGACCACACTCCATTATCTCTTCTGGAACTTCTGCTTTTCACTGAAGATACTCTGCTGCCTTAGTCCATTCTTACTACTGTCAGGAAGCATATCTCCTCTGTTATCCAAAATCTACAGTGGACTTTGGGGCTTTATAATCCAATGGATCACCAGCACTTGTGCATTGAACTTCACATTATGCATCTGCAAAGCATGGTTGGGTTATCTCACATATTTAATTTCTGCTCTTTGTCTCCTTGTCGTGTCTTTTTTAGTTGTGCATTAAAATAAATCAATATCCTGTTTCACAGGAACTACCACAAAATGCAAATAAACTGCAGGGAAAGGTTTCAGGAGGAGAATTAAGATGAGATAAACCCTCAGGTTATAACATCATCTTACTTTTATCACAGTCCTTTTTATAAAAAAAAAAAAAAANTCATGAACATTCTGGTGGCTGCGGGGAAACCTGCACTTGACTTGTCTGTGAGAATTTCCCTGAGATTGTTCCTATCAGGCACACCAATTTCTACTGAGAAACTTGTGTGTCTTCTGCCCTGTGCCACCAGCTTCTCAGCTGCTTCCTGATTTTCATGTGATACCTCAGTTGTTTTTAAAACCATCCTTGATGCTGGAAAAACTGGCTACTTTGCCCTGCCCAAAATAGAAGGATAAGGAACAATTCACATATGCTCCTCTTCATGTCAACCCCTGAAATGAAATGCTGACTGGGCACAGAATTGTCTTGGGCAGTACTTTTATTTCCTCTGACATTTGGCTTCTGCTGTAAATTGAGAAGCGTTCCCTACACGGAGACTGTATTGCCAAGGGACGCTGGTAAACCTGGCAGGGTTTTAATTTCCGAGTTAGAAATTAAAGAGGCAATGGGCCATGCTGAGGTGGAGCTCCCCACGAGTGGCACACCCAGCAGTGCCAGCTGCTCACACCCGGGTGTTTGCATGTTCCATGACTGCAGATGCCTGGGTAACTGCCTCAAACCCCAGTATTGTGCTGATACCAGTGCTGTGAGCACAGGAAGGGGTTACTCAGTTCTAATGTGCTCTCAGTGGCACCATGAAGTCTGGTGATCAAAGCTTCCACCTTCCCTAGGTTTTCCTCAAGGAAAAGGAGCTGAATGAAGACGTAAGAAACATGGCACTGTTATTTCAGGTGAAGCCAAGCATGTGCTTTCTGCGCTTATGGCAATTGCAGCTGTCCCTGGCAATATGAAAGGCAGAAGTATTTAAATTAATATTTATGAAGAAGTCTGAATTAAGTTTTGGCTTTCTTTTTCAATGCTTTATTATTACATAGAGCTAAAGCACAGTATATAAAGATACACTGAGAAGAATTATCAAACCATGGATTCTTGAGAATCATTTAAAAAATCATTAGAGAAAATGTCAAGATACAGAAGCTGAAGTATGGTGGCAGTTGGAAAACTAAAGTTTTAGACTGTGGTTAAAAGGAAAGCCAAGAAATCAATCACAATTGTTAAAAGTTGCTGCAAGAAAGCACTGCATATGACAAAAGAAAGGGCACACTCAGAATACATCAAAGAAAAAAAAAGCATGATCAAGACATCTTAGAGAGGATGTGATGTCCTCCAATTCTTATTCTACTGCAGAGCAGAAATGAAGAAATGGCAAATGGGAAGCATTTAGTTCACCTCAAGCATGTGCGAAAAAAAATTAAAAGAGAAAATTAAAAAATTTAATATGATCCACATCAAAATTAAAGCTGAACAAAAGACAAAGTAAAGTTACACATCATAGTAGTAAAATGCCTTTTGCAGTGGCATGACCCTTAGGGATAAAACTGAAATGCTCTAGATATTTCACTGTTTTCTGACCAGCCAGCAATGATGAAGAAAATCACTCCCATGAGAAAAAAATAAGGAAAAAATAAATGAGAAAGAGAAAAGAGAAGGGAGAAATTAAATTTCATCTTTCTCATGAAAGGCTTTTTATGTTTAGATGTATGCCTCGGCCACAGTTAAAATTTCCCCTCCGTAGCTCTGAGTCCTTTTCTGCCAGATGGAGCACCGTACTCTCTCAGCTGGATTTCTGCAGAGAAGAAATGGCACCCGGTGACTTTCCATGAGTTTGATCTGTGCAGGCAGCCCACCTGTTGCTGCTTTTCAGGAGCAGTCCCTTTTTTCACAGCCGAATTCCCTCGTCCCAGACAAATGCTCATAAATGCATTGATGTATCCCTCGCTTTGATACATCTGTCTCCTCTCCCATGGACTCACTCCCTTCTGCAATGGTTTTGCTCCTTTTAATTCCTTCTGTTCAAAGGCAAGCCATTGTCCACATGCCTTTTCAGGACTTTCTGCATTAAGTATTCAAGATTACACGGGCAGTTTAGAATGATATAATTGCTGCCATGTGCTGCAAGGGTGAGAGTGGCAGAGCCATCTCCCAGTCATACATATTGATTTGCTTTATGAATGCTCAGAAGAATTTTAAGCAATCCAAGGGGGAACTCACAGAGCTAAGGTGATTAGAGGAGATGATGATGCAGACGTCAGTTGGGAAGAATGATAATGCAACACAAACTGTAAAGCAGTGAGTGATGTGAAGGGAGCCCTGTCACAGTGAGTGACTCAGCAAAGGTGTCAGCTGTGTGCACCGAGGGGAATGGAGCACAACCATCATGATTATTGATAATACATGCTTGTCTGTTCCAGTGAGGGATGCTCCCCTGAACAAAATAAATTGAACTCTAACATTCTCCCCACAGAAAGCCATATGGCAGCAGGGCTGGGAAGCCTTGAGGAATGATTACTGGATTATTGCAGGAACTTGTAGAGACAAATTCATTTCACGCTGTCTCTAAAGTCTCAGAACAAGTTCTGTTTGCTTTAGTGAGAACTATGCATGTGAAGTGTTTTAGAAAACAGTTGCATATGTTGGTAAACATGGATTTATTACTATTGAAAATATGATGAGTGTTCTCATCTAAGCTTCTGCATTTTATACTGTCTTTATCAAGAACACTTACGGGGGAAAACATTAATAGAAGCTGTCTCACAACCTACAAAGCAGGCATTTCATCTTTAAATTGAGGTTACATATATTTCTTTCAATTTCAGGCAAACAATACTGAACTACAAAATTTCAGCCAGAAGTTTCTGCATAGAAAACAGCTGTAAAGTTTTGACATTTACAAGAGGCACTGACTAGTAATAAGAGACTGTGATTTTAATATAGATGCTGGAGCACACAGCTGTATGGACGAAGTTTTTACTTTAGTGCAGTACTGATACGGACATTCAAACAAATCAACAAATTAAATTCAACCCATCTTCACGCATTATATTACTTGCCTGAAGACATTAATAAGGCAAGCAGTGAAGGTTTTTTTTAAAAAAACACTAGATATGTATCTGAACAAGAAAAAAGAACAGCCTGGCTCTGTTGTGCTCAGATGATATTCTTCAAGTTTCTTAACTTTTAAGAAACTTACACAGTAACTTAATAATATCTCAGGGCAGTAATGAATGCCTTGATTTGAGTCAGGTTGAAATCAGTGATAAAGTCAATGAAATCAGTGATAAAGTCAATGAAATCAGTGATAAAGTCAATGAGATCAGTGTAACTCCAGTGGAAATTCAGTCAGGTCCAAAATTCTGGCAGGTAATTGCTCCTGTACAAACTGCTGGATTATGTCATCCTGATTTACTCCATCAGAATCAAGCCCCACATGCTGAAATGCACCTGGAGGGCAGCTAGTTTTGATTCAATCTTAACTACTTGGACTGAAAGGGAGGAAAGACTTTTCAAAGCTCATGCTTCCCTTGACCTGCCGTGTTTTGCCACACTTAGTCACCAGAATAATCATCTCTCTCACAGTCATATTGACTCACTCATTTACAAACAATCTGTCCATCTTCCAATGGGGTATGCTCATGTGAAAACCAGCTAGCACGGAACAAAAGACGTTCTCAGAAGATCTGTCATACTTCATGAATTTTGACCAAAGGTTAAATAAAAAAATAAAACAAGCAGAGCTGCAACAGTTTTGTGTTTCAGCCCCCGTGAAAGATAACTCCATCAGGTAAGTAAGACTTCCCTCAGGTTGCAAGTGTTGCAGATTTACTTTTGGAATTTTGTTCTATCTATTTAAAGTAGCATGTGCCTAAGAAATTAAATGGCACAGTGTATAGTGCAGAGTTGAGAGCACTTCTTTGTGCAGCAGTGGGATACAAGACAAGATCTCCATGTTCTAAATTAAGCTCCAGCAGTATCTCTGAAAGGAAAACAAAGAAAACAAAAAAGGGAAGAAAGATTAGAATCATAACACTACACTTGTACAATTTCTTGTTCCTTCAAAATTAGCAGAAGCCAGAGTAGAAGATAAATGATCATGTTACAATTATATCTTTGAACTGTTACAACCCACTAGGATAATGAATGAAAGCAGCTTAGTTGGGTAGATATTCCCACACTGTCTCTGTAGATTGGAAGGGATTTTTTTTTTGCTGTTGTTTATGACATTACCAGGGACATAATGAATTAAGTCAGAGTTTCAGTGGAATTGTGAAGAAGGAGCTTAGAAGTCCACAGGAGAGTGGTTACATCTATGCCAGCAGGAATTCCGTTTCAGAGGAGTGGGTTGGTTGACCAAAACAACCCATGCAGAGTTGCTATCTACTGATACTTTGCATTTCTTGGGAAGGTTACACCAGATGAGAGATAATCTGGTCCTGGAGCATAAATGCCTCTAGGGTTTGTGGTTTGAAGCCTTGTGCAAGAAAGAAGCTTTAGGGGTGTACTGAGAGAGCCTTGGTGAGGCTTGGTGGGACTTGTGGCATGGAGCCACCATGTGGGTTCCTTCTGGGAGGAATCTTACCCTGGGAGCATCACGGCACTCCAAGAACGGCACCAAAGGCCTGTCAGGGGTTGCAATCCACAGCTGCCCCACTGGTTTTCAGCCAACCACTTGTTTGAACGCAGCCAGGCATTCCCCATTCTGTCCTTGGACACTGTAGGGATTTGTAATTTTCCATAAATAGTGGCATAATAGGGGCATTTTGATGCAAATTAGTTTTTGAGCATCTCTGCAGAAAAACGATAAAAGGGAAAAAGAAAATAAAGCAACTGAGTGGGAAATAACAGGGAATCTGTCTGGAAATGTCACTAAGAGGTTTCACGTTATTAAATAGAACTGGAATTACCAGTGAGATAACACAGAAAGAGCCGGCTCTAAAATTCCCTGCATTTCACAGCTCAAAGCAAAGCAAACAGTAATGCTCACAGTAGCTCTGTGTTCCAGTTTTTGACTTTTATCTCATTTATCCCAATGGAGCAGCTTGGGGCTGAGTCGTAGGAATCCTTATTTCCACCAGCATTAGTAAGATCAAGACCTTGTTTGCAAATCTGAAATTTGGAGCTCTGCAAAGAGCAGTCAGTTGGCTGGTGCTTTCTGTCAGCTTTTATATATGCACCTAATGAAGGGTGGAAAATGATTACAGTGGGGCATGGAAGTAAGCATGGGTGCTATAGCAATAAATATGAGCTGATATAAATCAGTGGCATTTTATTGACTTCAGTTCTGCTGGTCTGATTTAAATCAAGAATGAATTTGGCCCTAGGGCCTTGCAGAGAAATCTCTGGGACTGAATCCTGCTGTCTTGGCTCAGATAATTTTTTCCTAAATTTCAGTGAGAGTCATGGTTGAACAAGGATCTCGGGATTCTACTGTCACATAACACAATAAACAGCTCTCATCAGCAGCTCATTTAGATTTGAAATGTATCTAAATGTTTTATGGAAATTATATACTTTAAAATCATTCCCATTGTGTTTTTAATGCTGAGGCATTTCCACTCTTCATATGTTCAGAAATATAAGTCGCATTCTTCAGCTGAAAAAATCAGAAGCATTTATAAAAAAATACTCCAAACAAAATAATTTTTTTTTGGTGTGTTATCTAAAATGTAGAAGTTGCATATTGAATAGAAATAAGTAAAATACCAGTGGATTCGTAGGCATACTGCACTGTAGGAGGGGAAGGCAAGTAATGTGAGGTTCCTTCACTTTCCTTACTTGTTGCTTTTCTTTTGGTGTTTTCAAATTCCATCAACTTTACAGGAGTGTCAGACTCTGAACAGAACCACATGTTAAGATAATTAGTAATTATGGAGAAAGGAAAAAGACATGAAAACAACATGAATTTTTTAAGAGACCTGGTCATCTCCAGGTTTTCTACTTCCCAAGGAAAGGCAATTGCATTGCATTTGAAATCACAAACTAAGAGCTGAGTATCATTCCATACTGCTGTATGTGCTAAAGCAGATCTACATTTTTATGATCTTCTGCCTCATTTTCAGGAGGCCACCCCTGTCTGTGTGTAAGAGAAGGCTCCAAACTTGCTCTGAGAGGGCAACGTCCATAACCTGCCATCCAATATAAGAGCACATGCTCCCCGGGATGGCAACAGCTGCCCCGGCTCAGGGGACAGCCAGCACAGCACCTGCCCTCACAGCTGGGCCTTGTGAGCCTTCATTATCACTAATCAACCCTAATGAGGTAGCAGGGTGCCCGGGCAGCAGGGACATAAATGCCTGATCCTCCAGGTGCTCTGGTTTGCCATGTTGGGACTCCTCTTGGTTGGAAGGAAGATTATTTCTCCCTAGAGTGAGCCAGAAAAGGTATTTTCTCCTTTGGTGTATGGAATATGTGGCCGTAAATAGGCATTTGAGGGTGGTGAGGTTGGGTTGTTTCTGTCAGAGTTTGCTCAGAATAGAAATATGGTTCAGGTTAAATAGGAATGAAGTTTCTCTTTGTTTTATTTTTTGGGGGTGTGGAGAGAAAGGAGAAAGACAACCACTCTAAGTAATTAGCTAGTTTAATATAACCCCCAAATAAGCATTTTCTTTTCTGTGGGGAGAGGGAGATTGTGTTAAAAAATAAACTTGTATGAATTCCATGACAAAAAATGTTACTCCCCTAAGAGCAAAGGAGAGACTTTATTTTTAAGTTGTTGCCTTGATTGTTTTTGTTTCCTTGCTGTTTTGATCTGCTGAAATTGTTTGACTAGTTATTGTGGAGTCACATATTGTTTCAGGCAAATGCGTGTGAGAGGTGCTTTTACCGTAAAGAAAGTAATCTCCTGGAATATTTTCCTATTTCTTCTTCAAAGGACATATAAAAAATTCTCAGTTTGATCTTTGGCTAGATAAGGGGCTCTGAAGAGATCTGAGTGTCCAGTTTCCACTGAAGGCATGTTCAGTATTTTGGGAGCATGTAGCATTTCCCAGCGTTATGTTACCAGCTCCTGCTGAAACCCTTGTATGTGTTTTAGCTGCTCCCATAACTGCATGGCTCTGAAATGTCTGTCCCCCTCAAGAGTGTGTGAGAAAATTGTCTGGTTTTATATTGCAATATCTGTAGGCAGGGTTTTGTTTTTTTCTAGTAGATAACACTGTAGTTGGGGTTAGGATTGAGTAGCTCAAGGAGCATGGTGAAAATATTTAAGTTTTATTTCTTAAAGATGCTGTGAAGGGGTACCTCTCAGTCAGAAATCTGGCCTTGTGTGAGTCGTTATGTGCTGTCCTCACACAAGCTTTTCCTGGGAAAATTTCTGTCTCTTTTCAGATGTGGTCATTCAGACTTTGCTAGAAAGAGAAGACTCCTGTTTAATTTACTTTAGATGTGATAGAAAACCATGAAGACTATCACGCAATTCCCCCTAGGGCTAAGCACCAGCTCAGCCATCCCTGTGTCCCTCAGGCTCCTTGTTTTCAGAGCAGCTCCTTTCCCTCAGCACAGATTCCTCATTTCCCTCACCTCTTGGGCTATTGCTCAGATTCCCTGGCCTGGCTCAGCACTAAGGCTGCAGCCAGCACAGCCAGGTTTACTCTGCTGCTGAAATTTTCTGAGAAAGTGCAATATTAAGGCTGAAGCAACTCACTTTAAAGCAACGGTTTTTGCATATCCTGATCCTAACTGGAGACTGCACTGCTTATTGCTGTGCCTTTACTGTGCAGGCATTGCAGGTGTGCAAAATGCAAACGTGCAGGGGGGTTAGGGCAGTGCAGGGGGGTCAGGGCAGTGCAGGGGGGTCAGGGCAGTGCAGAGGGGTCAGGGCAGTGCAGAGGGGGTCAGGGCAGTGCAGGGGGTTTCAGGGCAGTGCAGGGGGGCTCAGGGCAGTGCAGAGGGGCTCAGAGCAGTGCAGGGGGGTCAGGGCAGTGCGGAGGGGGTCAGGGCAGTGCAGGGACTTTCAGAGTTGCCTGTGAGCACAGTGGGGAGAGGCAGTGATGCTGAGGACGGAGGCAGCACTTGGCTGTCAGGCCTTGCTCTCCAGCACGTTCCAAAACCTGTGCTTGGTGTCACATTCACTGCCCACACCTGCCAGCTCTGAAAAGCACAAACTTTGCCCAGGGAGTGTTTTGGATGGTTTGTTGCTGTGCTTGGAAAGAAAAGCTGCATTATTTTTCTTTACAGGCTGGTAAAAATAAGAAGTCATTAATGGAGGATTAGAAGTAACTATTGAAGTCAGAAATAAATGTATGGAAATGGATTTGTTTTCTTCAATTCCTTTGAAACTTTTGTGTAATATCCTTGGAGTTCCAGAGTGCCCTTTATCTGCCTAGATAAAGCTATCCTTGGCTATTACCATTTGCTTAGCCCTCGAGTAAAAATGTCTTGAAGAGATGAGCAAAAGTCAATGACATTTATC
Organism: Cyanoderma ruficeps; assembly: GCA_008694505.1. NCBI lineage: Eukaryota > Metazoa > Chordata > Aves > Passeriformes > Timaliidae > Cyanoderma > Cyanoderma ruficeps. Next base: position 2,940,508 of record VZDJ01000116.1, read on the forward strand.
AGAGTGCAATGATTAATCCTGAATTACATGGTTTAGGCATGGATATACATGACTAATGTTTCAGCTGAGTGAGAGGAGAAAAGCTAAGCTAGTCTAACCTGCCCAAGAGAAGCAGGAGGTTGCACAGTGAGGGGATATTTTGGCCAAGTGGGGTAAAGCAGCTTTGGGAACAAACATGAGAGCAGAAGAGGATTCTGCAAAACCAACTGGTAAAACAAAGAGCTTACCCATGGAAAGAATAACACGTGATGGTGGTCTTCCCTGTTTCTTTCTACTTTGAAACAATTATATTTAGTTCCTGCACTGCCTGGGTGAAGGTGGGATGTCGTGCATATGACCTCAGCCCAGGTTTTGCAGATAAGGTATACATTTCCATGTATACGGATGACTGAGCTGTAGCAGACTTTAGACTCTGCTGAGGCTGGTACATTTTCTGAGCCTGGGAGGCCCTGAGATGTTAATTTCCGTGACATTTCTGCTCAGTAACAGAAATCTTTGGATCACACATTGCTCCTGATTTATAGCCACGCACCTCTGTTATGAGAATATACAATATTCATCAATTAATAAAGTGTTAGAACACTTATCTAAACCCCCAACTGTGAAGCTTCTAATGTCAGTGTGGGTAGTTAGGAAAATGCTGGGGATTTGGGTATTTTAAGCCTTTTTAGTGTCCTTTCAACCACTCTTTCTATATTCTCCAAGGGAAAACATCCAATGATTTGTGGACAACATATCACTCTCTTGAAAAATATTTAAATGTTTTTTTAGTGACAGGAATAGTGAGGGACTGCTCTTGCTGAAAAACTTGTCCATGCTTTGAGGGCAGAACCCTCCTGACACCCTCCAGCTCCCTGGGATGGAAAGGTGGGATCATGCCATAGGCAGGCTCATGAGAAATGTGACAATCCCACAGAAGGATGCTCTGGATTGCCATGGGATGGGAAATATCTACTTGGAGGCAAGCACAGAGGATACTGAGAAAATGTGGAGGTCAGCATGAGACACCAGATCAGTGTCCCTTAGCTGGGTGGATTAAATACCTTAAGGACAGGGTCTCCCATTAAAGTGACAGTGAGGAAGAAAACATCCTTCCCTTGGTATGCAGAATTTAGTCCGAAGTCAGGGCCATGTTCAGAGCACAGCATCATGTCAGTTCTGGTGACAGCAGCCACCTGGCTGCAGCAAGGTGACACAGGGACACCAGCTTGCCAGTGCTTTTGATCTGTATCCTCTTGATTCTTTTTGATAGGTCAGGTCTGCTTTTTGTAAGGGCCATCATCTTCTGGTAACGTGGAAACGTTTATTTATTAATTTTTTTCCTGCAGTTGGCCAGATGTGTGTGGCACTTTACATTTAGAGCTGTAAAGTTCTAATGTCACTGCCACAGGCTTGTTAATCTATGTGCACATGAGATAACCCCATCTGAGCTTAGGCAAATTTCATTCAGCAGCTGAACTGTATTATATTGGCATCGGTGTTCTGAAGAGCTCACTGATGGCTTTTGAATGATCCTGTATTTATCAATCTCAGCCATGGTTTATTGTACAAACTTTCCTGTTAATGTCTGTTTTTCTGGGATGTGTGAGTTCTGAAAAATGTGTTTAAAAAGCTGCGTTTTCCTAGTCACCCTAGGACAATCAGCATTTTTGATCATAAAGCTCTGAAATATCTAAAAGTTGTCCTCAATTACAGTTCCAAGCAGGCCTAGAAGACCTCAGACAATCTTTTAATGAAAACACTGAAGAATTTAGTAATCCCTCTGTTCTATACTAAAACCACAAACACACAGAATATTTAAAATATTTTTACTGTAGGTTTAGCTACCAATATGAGGAAGCAGATGAAGAAGTGTCCCTGAAAGAGCAGTCTGAGTATTTCTCCTATTAGCAAGCCCCAGTTTGAGTGTTTATCAGGCTACCTCCAGCTGAAGTGTGCCACTGCTGTTGTACAGGGGATGAAACACAGGAAAAAGAGGGGAAAAAAAACCCAAAACAAGAAATCCTGTGACTTACACTTACATACGCAGGGTTTTCACTTCCTTTTCAGCACAGTTGGCTTGTTAGTTTGCAAATTGATGGGAGATTGCAAATTATGTTAGTTTTGTCTTGTTGGACTAATGCTCCTTGTATTTTTATTTTTTTTAATTTCAGCTGAAGTGAAAAATCTCAAAGCAAGCTAATACTTAAAGAAAATACCACTTCAAAATTGTATTTAGTGATTAGCATTAAGAAAGATAATTGTGGAAATAACAAGGAGATACTGACGCTAATGTTTGAGCCTTTGTTCAACATGCCTCAAGAGACTCGATTTTCCGCTTAAATTGATAGCAGAAGAGATACAGTAATTAAATAATTGTATTTAGAAATTAGGCTGAAGATATTTCATGGATTTAGTTGGTTTAAAGCTAAGGCTATTTGAATGTGGTTATTGTTAATTAAATGTAATTTCTGCTACTGAGTAAGCTAGAACATCTGAGTGCATCCTTTTGCATCACAGCTCTGGTTCTTAAACCCTCTCCCTTATCCTTCCTAAGACTTAAACACTGGGAGTTTAATCTCCTGTGTTTCTGCATTTGCACCAGCGGAAAGGCACAGATGAGTGTTACAAAGCCTCATGGAAAATCCCATCAGCCCTCCCCACAGACTTTGCATTCTCTGCAGAGCCTCATGGCGTGAGGAGAGGTGAGGAACAATCATACCTAGCAGCTGGTGGGAGCTTCCCCTGGGCTGGGCAGGGACAGGTTCTCATGAGGTGGTTGTTTTCACAGCAGGGTGCTGGGCTGCTCCCAGAGTTACAGGTTAAGTGATGGGTTAAATCTGGGGTGGGCATTGGCATCTCTGTTATCCCGGTGTCCAGCTGTCCCTCCAGTAGCCAGAGTGGCCTGTCCCTTGCCTGCTGCACAGTGTGCACCTGCCAAGACCTTGCAGCTTCCTGCAGCACAGCCCAGGGGCCTCCCGCCCAGCCTTGTTCCTCACAGCAGCCCACCACCCACCCCCCATCTGCCTCTGTGAACAGATAAATTCCCTGGCTCATTCTTCTTGGAGATTTTCTCCCAGATGTGAGCAATCCCAAATGCAAGGTGTGACCTTTAATGTTGCATCTTACCTGTTTTTACTTCTTCGTGTGTGTTGTTAAAATTCTGGCCTATTCTGGGGACTTGTGAGAAATGTCTAAAGGTAATTTTGGTAATTTAATTGATATTTTCACTGCCTCATGAGTTGGTTATGGTGAGAATGGAAGAGGATAAGATTGCTAGTGCAGAGAGTGACTTCAGCTATTCCAGAGCTAAGTCAGCTCTTTCATGCAGCCAGTGGGAGGTTACATTTAAAACTCATGAAGATAACCCTGAAAAGACTAGATTAGTTCTGATGTGTTATTCCAGCCTTTACCCATTATACAAGCAGCAGATGGTTCATCATGTTATATTTTATTGACCTACAGGAAGTGAGAGAAGAGGTGTTTTTGTCACTCCTACTTGCTACAAAGCCTACAAAAGTTGCTTTTAGCTGTTAACCAGCGACTTCAAATTGGGTATCTGTCTTGTTTAATGAGGAGAGGAGAAGAGTAATAAAAAAAAAAAAGAAATCAATAAAAGTAGGGTTTGTAAATATATTATCTGAATCCCCTGGGCTTATTAGGTAGGATAGTCTTGTAGACAGAAAGATCCATATGGAAATCCTTGAGGTAATTTCATGCAGTGTTGTTCCATACTTGTAATTCTTTGCCTGTGCAGATGATTTCCTATCTGACCAGACTAAGTAAGTCGGGTGAGTCACCCATTAAGAGGATTAAATGCTTCTGGCTAGAAGAAAGCAGAGACCAAGCTTTCATGTGTGGCGTGGAATCGAGCTGGTGTGATAAAAGGAATGTAAAAAAAAAAACAATCTCATTTTCATTTCTGACATGCTTAGATAACAGAAGAATTTGTAGCTGCTCTATTTTAAATGGGAAACATAAATGGCTTACAAAGGACCATTCAGGGGTAAATCAAGTTCAGAATATAAACTAGATGCCTACAAGCAACCTTTGTAACTTTTCTGGGAGTTACTCTCCTAAAACAAATGACAGTCTGGAGCTGTCAGTCTCTTGAATGTTTTATAGCCTTAAAAAGTTATGTCAAAAATCTGTGCTGTGACAAAATTCTGACCTTAGGGCAAAGGAACTCCACTTTTTAAACTTGTAGAGAGAAAGTACTTGTTCTGTCCAAGCCAAATTTGGACAAATGGAGACTGAGAAATGTGGCTGCAGTTCCTGGAAGTGTAAGCAAAACCCATCAGACGTGCAAGTGGCATAGCTCAGTAAAGTCTACAGACCAGCCATAGAGCTGGAAGGAATTTATGGACATAATCATTTCAATCAGCAGGGCACAGGTGGCATTTACATGTCCAGGACTGAAGCCACAGGGATGAACAGACACAAAAGTGGACTCTAACAACCAGTAACAATCCTGATTCATATCCAGCTTTGATCTGTTTGAATGCCCAGAACCTTCAGTGGGAAGTTGTATATATTTAATGTAAATAATTTCTGAATGATGAATACTCATAGGGATGGCTCTACTCTGCGGATTGCTTGGCAGGTTATATCCCCAAGGAAAACTTTGGAAAGTGAAGAGCTCTGAGGTATTTAATTTCCTTGGGGTGAGTTTTGAGAGCCTGTCTGGCAACCAGTGGCTGTCCAACTTTACTGTTCCTCGAGATGTACCTTGAATGGGTCACCTTTGTGTGCTTCCTGCTGCAAACTCACGGTTTGCAGGAGGATTGCTGGTGCTGACTTGTGCTTTCCTCCTGTAGTAAACAAGCCAAGTGCTCTCCCTTCACACACAGGAAAAAATGAGAGCACACTTCAACAACCCAGAAGAGATGGTTCATTTGAAAATCCTCTTGAATTATGGTTGGTACTTAGGGCAAGATGTCTTAAAAGCAGGCAAATGGAGTTTGAGGCCAAGGCAAAGGTGGGTCTGCTGGAGACCTCATGCCTCAGTCTGTCATCTCTCCTGTGAAGAGGCACAGTGCCTTCCTGATGAAATAAACTTGCCCAGCAAGTCTGGACTGGCACTCAGTGTGTTTTTCAGCTGGGAAGTTTCTTGTCAGCTCTGTAACAGCTTTCATTGACTGAGCAAAGAAGTCCAACCCAGTCAAAGACAATGAAGCAAAAAATAATTGACTTAGAGTAATGCCTGTGTCTTGTGAAAGCCTGCTGTAGTAAAGAGTAGAGCAAATCATCCTAAACATTTTTCCTACTTAAGCGCATTTTGAGTTGCTGAAGAAATGTAAACAAACAGCAATAAATCAGGGACTGAATGAAATGTGCATTTGAGCCAATTTTCCCGTGCATCCCAGCAGCTTTACTAAAACAGTTTGGCATCTATCTCATTCATCCAACAAAGCTTTGTCTTCTACCTTTTTTTTTTTTGCAAACTGAATTAAATCACTCAACTTCAAGATTTTTTTTTCTCTAACAAACCCAGTTGTTTGATTAAAAAAACAGCTTATTATACATTCATGAAGCTTGATGCAGGCTTGGGTAGGGAACAGAAGGAAGCCCTCCTCTGCTGTTGTGGCACCTTTGTGCTACACTTTGCACAGAGAAACTGTGGATGCCCCATCCCTGAAGTGTCCAGGGCCAGCTTGGATGGGGCTTTGAGCAACCTGGTCAGGTGAGTGGCAAATGACTGAACAAAATGACAAAAAGTTTGGTGGTCAGAGACCAAATTGCAGTTTCTTAGAGAAGGTACTTATTCATGTCAGGAAATCCAGCCTGCTTGGGTTGTATTTCTCCTCATACACTGCAGCCACATCCCAGAGTCCTTGAAGTGGATCCCCTTGCACCTAACCCCCTGTTCCATCTTGCCAGTATCCATTTCTTGCCTGTAGGAGTGGGGTGATGCCCAGTCCATTGGGATCTGGGCTCTAATGTGTTGTGTGCTGTGAGTTATTCACAGCCCCACTGGACTCACTGTAGGAATGGAGAGATTCCAGCTCAGAAAGTGTCCAGAAATGTGTTAGATCTGTAGCATGCTTGGACTTGAAATGCAATAGTGGGGAGAAAAATAACTCTAATTTACTCACTGAAGGTCAGAAGAGGGGAGCAAATAGTGAAAAATAGCAGAGTGGTGGCTACAGGAGGTACTTTATGTGATATTCTTAGAGAAAAGCCCTGCAGAGCTGTGGGTATGTTGAGTTCAAGCCAGTAATTTTTTGATTTTTTTTTTTAACTGTGAGGCTAACTGCAAAGCTGTGTGAAGTCACCCTGCACTCAGGAGCAGTGCCTTGAGGCCTGAGAGCTCAGGGCCTGGCTGGCTGGTGCCAGGCTTCCTCCAAACTGTCCTGCTTTATTTTCCCTTCTCAGCAGGCAAGTCTCAGGCACCTTATTCACTGAATGACAGCTTGGGACAAACCATGGTAATTTCCTATATGAGCTTTGCTTTGAGCAACCGGTGCACGCCACAAAAAATACCTGCGTTGCCCAAATATTTTTTTCCTTAAACTGTAAGCATGCAGTTATATTGAGAGCCTGTTTCCTGTTTGAGAGCTGGATATGCACATAGGTGGCTGGGTAAATGTGTCCTGAAAAATGAGCCAACAATTGAGAGACCCAGTGTACATTGTCCGTACACACAGAGCACAGGTATGGTGTGTGAGCTGTGTTCTTTTTCACACATTTTTTCAACTGGAACTAATATACTTTCTTTCCTGGCGTTGAGGAGAAACCAGGGAATATGTTCTATGCTGTATTTCTGTTTGATTTCTCCTCTCACTGAATGGGGTTTACATTTGAAAATTATCTGCTGCAGATAAACTTTGTGAGAATGGCCCATTCCCTTATGTCAACCTGCCATTATTTTTCTCTCTCCTTATGGTATCCCACTTTTTCTTCTTCCCCAGACCTTTAAAGAGTAGAGCAGTGTTTCCAAATTCCCAAGCTACAACACATTACCCTAGGAGCGTCTTGCAGCCAGAGCTCTGCAAGGTGAGGCAAGGAGGGGAATTCCCACTGCTGTTGGAGCACAGCAGATTGAAAAGCTGCTGTGCTGTTACTTTAAACAGCTGTGCCTTCTCTTTACTAAAGTTAATAGACCTGTGCAGGATGAAGTTCAGTGAAAAGGTGGTTTCTTCACTCCACTGTTGCTAGAAAATGTTATTCTTTTCTCTTTTTGAATTAATGGCTTTCAATCCTATCCTCCCAGAGCAGTGAGAGCGGGGCAGGTAGAGAACAGGGCACACCCCTGACAGATTAGGATTTGCTCCCTCTCGGTGCTGAGCCCTCAGTGGCAGTGAGCTGTGTGTGCAGGCAGAGCCCTCAGAGCCCGTGCAGGGCACAGCCCAGAGCTCACAAGCTTCAGTCTCCTTTGCTCTTTCTGGTAGCTCTGCACTCAACAGCAAGAGCTGAACAGGTGAACCTCAGAAGGAGCTGCTGTCCTAAAGGTGGCTCTAGAGGCAGGTTCTTGTTCTGTGCTTGTTCCCTCTGGGCATCCTCCGGGACTCTCCTCCTGTGCTGCTGTTTAGGCCAGGATCTGTGGAGTATTTGGCATTGTGGCTGCTTGCCTGTGCTCCCGATGAGGCCAGCAGGGACTGGCCGTGCTGTGTGTGACATGGTGTGACAGCCTCACCCCTCCTCACCTCGTGCCTGCCTTGGGACTGCCAGGGTCCCTCTGCAAAGCTGTGCTTGCCCAGCCAGAGGGCCTGTGGGGCTGAGATTTGGTTATTTGCCAGGTGGCACGTGAGGCAGAGCGTGTGGGAGTGCTGGGATGGCTTTGGAGACCAGCAGAGCCGTGCCCACTGCCTGCCCTGGCTTTGGAGGAGAAGGCAAAGCAGCCACCTTGGCTTGGCAGCTGGAAACAACAGACCCACCCCAAGCTCCCGTCAGGAGTGATAACACTTCTCTGCCCCACTCACCTTCCCCCAGCTGCTTGAGGCTGTCACCATTTCGAGGTATTCGAATTAGACAATTCTTGTGTTTATTCTTTCAGGTGCTTTCTCCCTCCCTTTTTTTCTTTTTTTTTTGGTGTGCCTTTCTCAACGTGATATTTGAAATTATATCTTGAGGTGCTTCAATATTGAATGCTTTCCTTGCAGCAAACCTTGGCAAGGCATAGGCGCAAATATACACATTTTCTATTTTGATGTTGTGTGCAGTAAGTGATATCTATGCTTCCTCATTGCTTATTTTTATCCACTCACCCATTTTCATCCTCTGTTGCTACATTGCAGCTTTCCTAACCCTTCTCCCTTTCTGTAGCAAAAAAGGACATTCAGATGAAGAGATCTTTTTCAGCTTTTGGACAGTTTGCATTTTTTTGGTTGTCCTTTCCAAAAGTGAGATTACTAAAGGTAAGGGGGGAAAAAAAAAAAGAAAAAAAGCATGAATGGTTCTGTTACATGCAGTGAAAGCTTTAAAGTGTAGGTTTTTAAGCTCTTTGCTGTGGGATTTTCTGGTGGGGGGAGTGGGAGAGGAGTGTATTAAAAAAAACTCTTGAAGAAATGAGCATTTGCTGTTAAAGACATAACTGTGAATTCAGTGTTCCCCAGCACTAGCATTTGGATGGTTAGCAAGGAAACAGTTTGAGTATTCTTAGGAATACCATAAAGGTGATCAGGAAGAATTTGGCTTATAGTTGCTTCTGGAAGTCCATAAACTCTATTCCTCTTCCACAGACTGCATGAGTGTAGTTTGAGGTCAAAGGTCACCAAGAATCAGGAACAATCAGCAGACTGGGATTCCTGCTTCCCAGAGCTGGCTTTTTACCTCAGGCAGGCATTAATTTCTCATGTTGTTGGATAGGAGACATTTTATTGTTTTCTGAGTCATTCAGTAGCTGAGGCTGTGAGCTAAATGTGTCCATCACACATGAGCCATTGAGGAAAAGAGGATTCCAGCTCTCCAGGAGCCCCGTGACTCTCTGTGACAAGGAAGGCTTATGATCCTGCTGAAACTGCTGATGTTTGGCTTTGGAAGCACTGGTGAGGTTGCTGAGGAATGGTTTGCTCCTCCAAAGGCAGGGCAGTTTTGTGGGATGAAGTGAAGCTCATAACACCCGCAGGGTTTTTACATGCCAGCACCCAGCTTGTACCTGTGTCTCCATCTGCTCCCCACTACAGACTGAGCCAGCTGGGCGAAACCATGCAGCATTTTCATTTCTTGCTGTAGGGCTTGAGAAATTCATGACCAGTTACTGATGCTTATTTATGTTTGGATGTAAACACTATATCAAATGCGCTTTTATTGCCATTTGTTCCAATAAAAAGGTAAAAAATACATAATCTAAATGTAAATTTGTCGGTGAATAAAAGCAGGCCACAAAAAATAGCTAGAAAGTTATCAGTCTTGCTGAACATAAAATAGTATGGAAAATATCGTAAATGCATAGAGAGGGAGAAATGGAAGAAAATACATTTATTTGGGAAAAAAATTGCAAAGAAGGAGACAATTGTGCTCCATTCTGTCAGAACATAATATAATAAGCTCTCTTGATTCTTCAGGGAAGCCTCTCAAGGTAGTTTTCTGTAGCTTTTAAAACAGTAAACAATAAAAAACTAAGAATGAAACGTGGATTACTCTTCTTAGGAGCATCTGCAACTTTGGGCTTTCTCAAAACCCTTGTCAGTAGAACTTCTTGGCCATTATGTTATGAACAAGAAATGTGTGTTTGCCATTAAGATCATCTTCAGAAGAGCAAAATAAGGCACTAAGAAGATATTGGAACAACAGGTAGCTTTTCAGCAGCATAGAGAATTCTAGCATGCTGCTTCTAACAGTCTGCATGGCTGGTGTGCAGACCAGAACTTATCTGAGTGTAACTTCATTCAGAACTGCAGAAACGAGCCCACAAGACCTTTGTGTTAAAGCTGTGTCCTTTGCTGTGCTCGTACAGGTGGATGGTGCTGCAGAGTAATGCACTGTCTGTTCACCTTCACGTGCTGGAGAGCCTGGGTAATTCCAGAGGAAGGTAATTCCAGAGGAATGGGCCTCCCCTGGTCCCAGAGGGATCTCCTGAGCAAGCACAACTAATGAAACTGCTTCCTTCTTGACTTGTGTCGCTTGGGTCAGTTCATTTTTAAACTCCGTTATGGATGGAGTGTTTTGCTGACTCCGCACACACCAAAATGATTTCTCTGCTTTTTCCCCTTGAAGCCTTTCCCCTTTTCCCCACACTGTGTATTTGGCAGGATTCACCTGCAGAAAACAAGCAGCAGCGACCATCATGTGGGTTTTGTGAAGTGCCAGCCTTTGTTCTTTAACTCCCTGTTTCTGTAAAACTCCCAGGAAATACAAGCACACTTCACGTAGCATTATTGTATGGTTCCTGCACCAACAAAACCCCTGCCTGTTCCCTGCTCCTGCATGGATAGCAAGAGGGCTCCGTAGTGTGATTTGAGGATTTGCAGTTTGGGTGTATCTGAGTGCCCTGTGTGCCAGGTGAGCTGCATCTCAGAAATAAACAGGGAACCTGTGCAGAGCCCCTGTACCTTGTCAGCCCCAGGCCAGCCCTTGGCAAAAGCACGTGCCTTTGTCTCTTATGGACCTTAAGGTGACTGTTTTTCAACTTGGAAATACTGCTTGAAATCATTAATAGCTGGGAGTTACAGGGTGCTTCAAGAGCTGCTTTCTAGAAGCTTTCATGACACCTGGAAACACACCTCTATATTTAACCCCTGTGTAAGGGGACAAACCAGGCTCATTTAGGGGGTTTTACATGCAGTAATATTAATTTTGGAGGGTGAAAATTCTCCCAATCTAATCTGAGGGTAAAGAAGTATTTATCCTATCTGATTGCATTTCGGGGTGGGTTTTGGTCTTTTCCTTAGCACATGGTGGTAGTTGTGCTGCTCCAATGTAAGTTAGAAGACAGTGCTCAGACTAAAAAGTTCTGAGCTGTTTGACGAAGCAGGTCAATTTTATTCTAGATTGGAACAGTAGATTATAAAAATATTTTAATAATATTTTATAATATTGGCTTTTATTGCTTGTAAAAATATTCAGAGGCTGCATCGAAGACTTAAAACCAGAACAAATATCAAAGCAAAAAGGGGGTTCTAGCTAATAGTGTTACATTTGATTAAAAATCCTTTGGTTTATGCTGGTTGTTCATTTTCTTGGTTTTATGTTGCAAATGCTGTATTTGGATAGTGGCCTTTCCTTTCTCCATATATTTTCTTCTTTTCAGTTGTCCCTTGTCCCACTGCAGAGCAATGTGAGTTAAGGTCCTGCCATGTCAGAGGCAAAGGTTTGGAGGATTTAGTCACTGGTGACATGGCTGTTGCACTCCCAGGCCCCTCAGCCTCACTCCTGAGACCAAACACTTGCATGAATTGTGTGGGTGGCACTGAGACAATCACACAGGGTCAGAGCAGGAGTGCAGAACATTATTGTCACTTTGGTGTTGGCTGTTGTCCCTTTTTCTGGGAAGATACTTAGTGTCTTTCCTTCAAGGAGAGCATTTAATTTTGATTTGTGTGGAACAGCATGGAAATGGGATTGGAGGCATCATCTACTGAATTGTGTGTCCTTTACCTTTTATTAGAGGTGTTAGTTCACATCTTGATGAAAGATGTACGATGTGATCACAGAAACTGAATAGATTTAACTCTTTTTAAATGCCTTTTATCAATTTCCTGTTGCCGTAAAGCGTGAGTTATTGAGAAACCCCAGGCCTTCTGTCACACCTACTCCTCTGGTTTAACAGCCCTCTCCTACGTGCCCTTGTTGCTATGGTGCTCCATTTCACAGCCACGGTGGTGCCTTTTATATATTGTAATAAGTGACATATGCTCAAGGCAGCCCAAAAAAGTCAGCACACTGACAATTGATAACTTTGAATTCTTTACTTAGGAAAAAAGAATTTGAGGGTGTAAGGCAACCAAAGGATTGACACTACTGGCAAAAGTGGTCAGGAGATAATTATTCCTTTGCTACTGTCCTCTTGAAAATGCATTATGGGGTGAGGGATTTGCCTAGAAGTGAGGAAAAACTCAGATATAGATTTTCTCAGATCTAGATTATCATATTTTATTGATGTTTTTAGTTAAAAGCAAATAAACAAACCTGTTTCCTGTGCTGGTTTCCTTCTATCTTCTAAGTAAATATTGGCAGGAAGAGCGATGATGTCTTTAATGTGCGTGAGATCTCAGATGTTTTTGTGCAACAATTTGAAGTGAAAAAAAACCTGGAATTTTTCAAATAGGAAAAATCCCCAAGAAGATTTCCATTACCTCTTTTCTTACAATAACAGCTCATATTCTGCACCTAATTTTGCATAGAACTGGCAGGATTATTTTAAAAAGAAAGGAAAAAAAGGGGGAAAAAAGGACAAAGGAAAGCAAAACCTCTGTCTTGGGAATTGGATCTTAATTAAAAGTTGTTCTGGGTGAGTTTTTGAGGTGGTGCTATCCTTGTTTCAGAAGCACAGGCTGCTGCCCGTTAGGACAGCTGTCCATCTAAAAACCTTTCCAATTGCAGTTATAGGAACGTGTCCATTCATTGTATTGCTAATGAAAAATTTAGAAAAGCCACATTTATTCACTGAATACTAAGGTTGTTAATAACAAAGCATACATTATTAATGCAGAATAAAGTGAAATAATATAAACATATAAAGCAATATTTGGCAGGAACTGCTAGAAGGTATCAAAGAGAAATGGATCCAGGTATAAATCAATTCTTGTTATGTTAAAAAACAGCTGTGAGGGGCCTTTCTAGATGAGTATTAATACTAACACCATGCTGAAGCAAAATATATTGCCCAAAATTTTCTTTCTTTTTTTTTTTTAACTTCAAAATATGGGCTATGAAATTGAGAAATAAGCATGATCTTAAAGATCCTGTTGTCACAAATCAATGGAGCTGAAGCACAGGCCAGCAGATGTCCTGATGCTGGGCTGGGGATGCTCAGTGGTGGGCTGCCCACCCTGCTGGCAGCCTGAATGGGAACACTGGGCCTAGAGCTGCCCAGGGGACGCTTTAGAGAAAGGGTTGAGTGTCCAGTCTTGATGGACATTGAATTTTCTGGCAGTTGTGTCTCCCCTGGAGGGCATAACCCACCGAGGACATCCTCCAGAGGGAGTGGGTTGTGTCTGATTTGTCCCCTTGGTGTTTTTTGAGGTTTAGTTGTCCAGCCCTTTTTGGCTCTCAGCTGTGCCAGCCCTGCTGCCATGCAGGTGCTGCTGTGCCTGCCCCTCTGCCTGGTGGGGAGGGCGGGCAGTGGTGGCACCACGGCCCCGCAGGGTGACAGTGCTGCTGCTCCCACTGTCCCGGCCACCGGCCGTGTCCTGCTGCCAGCACACAGCAAAGCAGACATCCCTGCCTCCCGTGCTTTTTCCCTTGTGTCAGCTTGTGATGTTTGTCTGGTGAGCAGGAGCAACCTTAAAAATAACTCTCGGGGAGAAGTCTGACTCTGGCTTTGTTCTGTCTTTAACCTCAGGCAGACTGTGTCAGCAAGAGACTTTGAAATGATATTTTTTCCCTCATACCAGCTTTTTTTCTAACAGAGAGCACTGTACTGAGACCCAGAGACACAGACTGTATTCCCAGCTCTGATGTTTTTGGTGCCTCTCTATATCCCTTTCCAAACCTTCCACCGTGTACCTGGCTTGTCATACACCACCCCTCTTGGGCATCGATTCTCTGCTCTTTGCTGCACAATTTTACACCACCTACCAAGCCCTCTTCTGCTTGCATGCAAAAGATAAACAACAAATCTAAAGGGAAATTGCTAATAGGACCAATCTCAATATTTTTCCAAAATATCCTATCAAAAAGCCTTAATAAAAGGTAAAAGGGGTAGACAGTGAAAAGCATAGGCTTTATTTTAGCAAGTCAAAGTAATGCGTGCATGCACAGCAGCTGCCAGGCAGAACTTAACTCCGTGGAAAATTCTGTTCTTTTAAAATGTGTTTTCAACCCAAAACGGACAAAGGCTGTATTTTAAGACCCTTAGAACTGAAATGTTTCTAGTTTTTGGTATGTCAGATCATTTTTCAGAGTACACAAGATAATTCCTTGCAGGGAAACAAAAACAGAAATCTTTCTGGAGTAGGGTCAAGGCCCTATGATATAAACATCAAATAACATCCATTATTAAGCAGGCTGTATAAATAGCAATTGCCACTAAGTTCTTTCACTCATTAAATCATTGAATAATTCAGGTTAGAAGGGGCCACTGGGAGGGTTGAGCAGTCAGCTTGCTGAGGGGCTCACACAGCCCTGACCTGACCACCCTTGTGATGGAGACTCCACAGACAGTTTGGACAACCTCTGTAGTGCTTAACCTTTTCATGCTGTTCTGTTTGGCTTTTTTTCCACTCTCACCTCACACCCAGCTGTGATTTATGGACATTTCTTCAATCTTTTGCTGACCACTGCTGAGAAAGGTCAGGCTCCATCTCCTCTGGATCGCTCTCCAGGTGGTTGAAGACTGTGGCAGGGCCCCCTTTCTCCTTGCCCGGAGGCTGGGCAAGCCCAGCTCCCTCTGCCCCTCCTGAGCTGTGTGCTCCATCCTCCTCTACGGGGCTATCCACACCCCTCTCCTAGGGAGGCACAGGATCCTGGGCACTGCACTTGTGATTGAACCTTCCTGATGGCCAGTGGTAGGAAATAATTGATTTCCGACTTGCTGGCTGCTCCCTTGCCGAAGCTGCCCAGGATGAGGGTGCAGAGCTTGCATTTGCCTTTGCTGAGCTCCTTGAGGGTCCCCTGGGTTTTTTCCCCAGTTATTATATCCCAGTTATTTCCCAGTTAATATAAAAATATTATATTTTCCCAGTTATTTCCCAGTATTCCCACTTCCCTGGTGGAGGTGCCCCTGTGTTGATTCCTAAGGATGCCACTGGTTTGAACCACTGCCCACCCAAACACTTCAGCCCTGTTCAGACTTTTACTCATGCCCAGAGACACTTAAGAATTGCAGTAATTATAAGAATTATTCTTTCTAACTAATTAAAAATAAAGGTAAACAAAATGGAAATGGGGACACTGGCATGCTTTCCAGAATTGAAAAGGTGTTTCAGCATGCTTTAATCCCGGTGTAAGTTATTTTGATATAGTCATCTTTCCTTTCTCTGCTTTTCATTTAAAATTCAGAGATTGCTAGAATCAACTTCTGAATTATTGAACTTTTAAACAAAATTAAGTAGGCACTGTCTTGGCTGTTCTGAAAGTAAAATTAAGACATAGGAATGATCCTTTGAATTTTTAAAGGAGAATTTCAAGATACATATATATATATATATTAATTTTTCTGTTAAAGTAAAAAGACAGATACGGTTGCCAGCCTGAATCTGAAATTATGAACACCAAGAAATAATAATAATACACTGTAGCTCGGTTTCCTGCTTTTTATTGGCTTGCTGGAGTGTTATGGCTGCTGTAGAGAACCAGTTCTCTGCTGAGGACGTGTCTGACAGCAGCCAGACAGGTTCCCTCTGCAGAACCGGCACGAGGCCGGCATCGGAGCTGCTCCTGCTTGGGATTCCACGAGAAATCCCTCCAAAGCTGGTCCAAAGGTGGTGATGTCCAAGATTTATCTTGATGATTTTACTGCCGGCCCACTGGAAATGTTTTTTAGCCTTCAGACATGCCGCTGGTCAAAGCTTTCCAAGGGGATGTGAGCCACAGACTTTCTCAGTCGTCATAGCTGAGTTATTTTGCTACTCAGCTATGCAGAAGCAGCAGCAGGCCTTTAGGCTAATTAATAAATCATCAACGCATTTGTGGTGTGAAAAATGAAATATTTATGCTTGCCAGAGTAATGTTTCTGTCTTGCAGCCCCATGCTCTGTTGATGCCTGATGGAGGATGAAGTAAATACCAGCTGGTGTAGAATGAGCAGAATATAATTACTTTCTACAAAGTTAACTGAATATTAAAAATAGAATTCAGAGAAGCTGGCAAAAAGGGGGAAAATATATAGATTCATGCCTGTAAGGCAGGACACAGCCAATACAAGAAGGGAGCACTTGCCTAAGTGGTACCGTGGGGCTGGGAAAGCTGCAGGATCCATATTGTGTACAAATGTGTCACACAGAGCCCTTTTCAGAGAGCAGTTAGTGGCCAGCTGGAGCAGTTAGGGGCCTGAAGGGAAGCCAAGGATGCTCTGCTTTTCTGATCGGTCATCGTTAGGGGACCAGTGAAGGACTTAAAGCATCAGCTGTTGTTGCTTTTCAAAAATGTGTCCACTAATAAAAGAAAGAAAATATTACTTCTAGGCTTTAAGGCAACCGGGAGCTAGTTTTGTTCTTTGTGTTCTGACACAATAGTAGATTTACTGGGGCTGTGCTGGGTGTCATTTTTGCAATCACTGCCCTAGTCCTTCTCCACAGAATGAATGTGTGAGCACCAGGCCAATCAAACCCCTTGAAGAAAAACATTATCATGTAACAGAAAGAGGATTTAACCCCTTATTTGAAGTGGAGTCTCTTTAAAATAATCAGCCAGAAGTGATTTGCACAAGTGGCTGATTTTACGTGCTGGCAGTTACAATCAAAAGGATTGAAAAGGTGAGCCATCAAAAAGGCTTTTCAGACAGGTGGAGGGGAGGCATTGTGCAGTTCAGGAATCAGCCTTCCCCCATCTCCCAGTTCTGATTCCAGGGTGGTTTTTCTTTTTTTTCCTGGGCAATTTAGTCTGACTTTTCCCCCTTTGTTTTGCATGTGCAGTCTGAGGTTGTGATAAAATCCCAACGTGCAAAATCCAGGAAGAACATTCCATTCCTCTGATTGTTTTCATTTGCTTTCAGAGCCTTGTCAGAGTACTTTGTTCTGGGGCTCAAATCCTGATGTGCAAAAAGGGGCTTCTGAGCCTGTCCAAGCCAAACCCAGTGCCAAACCCTTCAGACTGGTGACACCACCTCTTGAGTGTGATGATTTGTTGCTGAATCAGGATGGAAGGATGGACTCCTAATGGGGATTAATGGTCTAGTTAGTGAATCACTTCATTTAAAACAGCAAAGAAACGCAGCTTTCCCTTTTGGTTATGACATTTCTGAAAGCAGGCAGTGTCCTGAGGCGGGCACACAAGACAGCGGACAGCTCATCAAGCTGCTCCTCTGAAGGGGAGTGATTGGTAAAAAAGGATTGTAATTTCTGGGGTTTGGTCTGCTGCTTGGCTTTTTTTTTCTCCTGTTAGAGATTTGTGGTAGAATATTCTTGCAGCATCACTGTAGCTGTTTAACCAGAGCTGCCCCTGATGTCTCCTCACGGCCAATTTATGATCGACTCCCATGGGATAAAGCCCTGCTCCCTGCCCTCCAGCACCTTGCTGGAGCACTGAAGGGAGCTGGAGGTTTTGTCCCTTTCCTCCCCATCACTGTGAGCCCCACAACAGTCATGCAGAGGGGGAAAGTGACACACGAGAAGCTGGAAGTCCTATTCCCAGGTGGCAGCAACAAAGAGGATGCAGCCAGGTCCCCTCCATCACCAGCAAAGTGCCTGCTAATTAGAGTTTGAAGGGGCCAGTGGCACAGGAACAGAGAGGGATGAATGTACCCTTTTGCACTTGTCTGACAGAATAAAATCAACTGCATTCAAGGAACTTGAGAAATAGACATAAATATTTCAGGAAGAAGTAAATCTAAGATCTTCAAATGCTGCTTTAAAAGGATGCTGGACCATTTGAGAATACTCATTTTAAATAGAAGAATTACAGAAGCTGCATATGATCTCTCTTCTCTATTTGCAACAGGGATTAGAACTAAATGTCATATTTTAGGTCCATGCTTCATGTTTGCTTCTACAAGAACAGACAATTTAAATGTCAGTTATTATAGCTTGTCAA
Organism: Cyanoderma ruficeps; assembly: GCA_008694505.1. Lineage (NCBI taxonomy): Eukaryota > Metazoa > Chordata > Aves > Passeriformes > Timaliidae > Cyanoderma > Cyanoderma ruficeps. The sequence continues at coordinate 2,958,279 of VZDJ01000116.1, forward strand.
TAAATTTCAGAATCTAAGCAAATCTGGAAAACATGACTGACAGCTACAAATTAATTTATCTTTATTAAATAACCAGCCAGCACTTCACTGCCTTTGCTGACACGCATCAGAGTACAACACTACTAATTCAGAGTGTGAGCTGTTGTTTTGTCATGAAGTACAAATTATGCAGATTCTACTCATCTCCTAGGAAGAGAGCAATCTCTGAAGCTGTGATGCCCTTTAGGAGAAGTAATCAGTTATCCCAAAAGTTCTGTGGTTTTATACTCACAGAGCAGTGCTGTGGTTTAAAACAAAGCAGGCTCTCATCAATGCATAAAATTATAACTACTAGTGTGGATGGTAAAAATTAGTATTTGCTGCTTAGAAAGAAAAGAAATAGGGTGGAAATAAGGGCCTTCACAAAGTTAGGAGTTAAAAGCCAGCGTGAGCTACTGCTAGGTAATCAGAACCTCTGAATAGGAAGCCATTAATTTAAGCAGTTACATAAAGACACAGCAGACTAAATGCAGGGGTGTGTCTTTGAAACAACAGACTCTGTCCACACTGGGGTGTTGTACCTGAAAATCCTACTAAGATTAATGCCAATTGTTGGGGCTAGAATTGCCAGATGCTTTTGTTGCAGGTTACACAATAAACATCCTTGATGGCAGTCTTATAAAAAAGAAAAGAAACTGTGTAAGAAGGTGGGTTTTTTGAGAGCAGGTAGCCAAACAGGGATAATCTGGAAATCCTCAAATTGCTTCAGAGAGTCTTGGAATGGTTGGGGTTGCAAGGGACCTTAAAGACCATCTGGATCCAACCCCCCTGCCATGGGCATGGACACCTTTCTCTAGACTGGGATGCTCAGAGCTCCATCCAGCCTGGCCTCGAACACTTCCAGGGATGGGGCATCCATGGCTTCTCTGTGGCTGGAGCACGTTCTGGTGAAGGCTGAGGCAAAAAAGTCATTGAGTGCCTCAGCTCTCTCCATATGCCATTGTGTGTGTGCTGCTCACATTCTCTACAAATATTTGACTTTTTTGGTTTCCTTGAACTTTTTTTCTATGTTTAGTCAGGTGGGCTTTTTTCATAATTTTTCACTGTTTAGCAAAGCATTATGAAGAAGGAAAAGAAATTCTGGTTGTGTTTATCATGAGGCTATTTCTCCACCTGCAGAGGGATTCAGCCCGATGTGTCCTCTCCCCTATGGAAAGCCTTAAATCATTAATCTGCAAAAATTGCAGAAATGCTCAGTTATCTCAGCTGACTGTTAATCCTGAGGTTTAATGATGATGGTGCAAATTTCAGCACTGTTAATTATTTCATAGAGATGTCTAGAAATGTTTCTGTGATTTGGAGCCTTTTAAGAGGCCAGTCAACAGAAGTTAATTTTGGGGCTATAAAGGATCAAATCATAATCCAGTTAAAGGTTTTTTTGCTTCAGTAGAAAGCCTGAGAGGAAAGCAGAGAGAGGTGTGATTTGTAGAGCTCAGAGGGGAAATAAAGATATTCTGGGAGACTGGATAATTTTAATGGTCGATTTTATTTAAAACGATTCCACCACAGTATGACTGCTGTATTCTATAATTTATTGGGGCTTTGAGAGGTGTTGTGAGACCAGGTTTGAAAACCCTTGAGCAGTATTCTGAGGGGAGAACATGGCAAAGTGGATACAGTTCTCTCTCTGCTCTAGCAGCCACCATGTAATTTCACAGTCATCATGTCACTTACATGATGAGGAAGTAACCCTTTCTCATTATTTACCTTTTATCTGCTTCAGCATCCTTCACTCTGATTACCATGGGACTGTGGGACCCTTTGGATCTCCCTGGTGCTGAGCATTTTGAAACTCCAGCTGTTTCTTGGAGGCCCAAAATACGAGCTGGTCTTTGTTTTGATGAAGGCAGTCATGTGTCACTTTTAGGTGGCAGCCTAGGCTGTGAGATCCTTGCAAGTCAGGAGGTGTTTTGAATGTGTCAGTGCCTGCTTAGGCCATTTTTCCTGGCTGTAGTCTTATAAACTAAAGTTTTCTATTAATGTCAGTCTTTCCAAGCTGCAACCATCCCTGTGATGTCTTTACTTTCGACCACTGGAGCCTTATCTCCTCATGCATTAAATGAATGTGTTATGACAAATAATGCATTATTTAACACTGTTAACCTGTTGGGTTGGGAGGTTCAGAGCTTTGTCTCCTCTGTCCAAGGGCCCAGAGTCACTGTTCATTTGATAATCACTGTAGTTAGCTGATCAAATTTGCATGCCATTAACATGTGAGGTTCGGGTGGCTTTTTTTGGTGTGGTTTTTTTTTTTTCCCTCCTCTCCTGTCAGTCGAGGGGAAAAAAAAAAAAAAAGGAGATATAAATAGAACATGTAATGAAATCAGTCTGAGTAGGAAACTCATCAATCCAGACCTCATAGGTGCTGCAAACCTAACAGGTAATAGATAAAAGGTCATCCTATTTCATGGACATTGCTTTAGATAAAATACCTGTTAGAGTTAATAATTCTCACAATAAATCTTGCTAACATAAAGAGCTCAGTTATACAACTGTAGTTATTTTTACATCAATGAATGTAATATGAATTAATTAACATGAACTGTTCGCTGTACCAGATTTTGCTCTATCAACTGAGCATGGAGGTCCCCAAAATAACCACTAGGGAAAGGAGTCTGTATTACTGCAGTGTTTAATTTCTATCTGGTACCTTAAAATCTGAGTGTTCCTTTAATTTACAGTGAACCATACCAGCTGGATCAGTAATTAGTTAAGCATCAAACACAACATTGGCAAGGAGCCATATAAAGCACGATCAGTTTGGAGTCACAGCCTGGTTTGGACTTCAGCTTACCTCATAGAGGGGTTTTGGACAGGAAAAAGGACCTCTGCGGGTTTTTCTGTCCTTTCAAATGATATGAATTGGCCTCATGAGAGCTACCACCTCCCACTATGAACCTGGCTTCTGTATATCATGCTCATACAAGTTAAATTCATTAGTTAAACATAAAATTGGTCTTGAGTGTGTCTCTGGTCAACCCTTCATGGGGGTCATGTTTATTCTGCCTGCACTATTAGAGTTTTCACATCAAGTGTGACCTTCTCTCTCTCTCTCTGAAGCCACAGAGCTAGATTATGAGGACGAGGGTAGCAAAGAGATGAGGTGGTCAATGTTTAGTTGGAATTTAGGTGGCTCTGGTACTGTGTTGTTTGTCAGCATAATGTGCAAATACAGAAGGTTATTCTGATTTGTGGAAAGCTTGCTTTGTTTCTCCATTGTCCTGTGAAAGAGCTGAAAGCTTTCTGCTTTCATGGAGAAGACCAAGAACCACGCTGGGGGATCAGGGGCTGAGTGTTGGTATTTTGTCTTAGCGTGCCTCCAAAATGAGCTTGCTGGAAATAACCACAAATACAAAGCATGTGTCCTGCAAAAATTATCCCTCTCTTCTCTTCTTGAAAACAAAAGCCAGGGAAGATTTCAGGTAATCTCCAGGTTATTGCCTTGCTAGCTGTGACCTCACTCTGGTGTTTTCCTTGTGTTTTCTGTTCAGAGAGAAACCTTCCTTCCCTCACCAGCCTCTTTCATGGCATCACAGATCCTGCTCTGGGTGTCACAGCAGGCGTTTGTTCCAGGGCTGGCAAACACTTCTGCTGCTGTGTTCATGAGAGAGAGGCAGATTTGGAATTAGTTTTTGAGGCTCCAGGACTTAGATTAATTGGTCAAGAGGTCTGATTCAAACGGCTGTAATTGTGCAGCCAGCAAGTGTCCACCACATGTGTTTATTCTTTCCTACTTTCAGCCAGAGGGCTGAGATCAAGTTTCTTAATTAGTTTCTGAAAATAGGAAGAAACTGTTGTTCCATCACCTTCTACAGAAATGAGGCACACTGCATATGAAACAGGGCAATGGGCACAGAAGTTCCTTATAGATGAAGGAGGATGTGCTATCCTAGGGATTGGCTGGTGTGCTGCCAGCGATGGCTCATGGGTGTGAACAGGTAAATCAAGTTCTATTTTTGGGACCCAATAATTTCTATCTTTTTTCCTTTTTTTTTTCTCTTTTTTTCTTTTTTTAATTTTTTTTTCCATGACAATTCTTGCTTTCTGAGTAAAAAAATAACAAGGAAAAAGGATTACAGTACATTACAGAAGGATACTTTCATGCAGAGTACCTAAGAAGACTTCATAATGAAAAGCAAATGACAGATAACTTATAAAACATTCTTCACCAGCATATGAGACTGTGGAGTTTAGTTAAAGGCAGAACTATGTGGATGGTTTTACTTTATTAAGTGACATTAGCAGAAAAGGAACTATGGGAAGTACAAGCAAAAAAGTTGTAAGCAGCTAATAGTTACTTGCAAATTTAACACGGAACATTTCAAGTTTTCTGAAGTAGAGATAATCAGACCTTGCTAATCTGTTTCACAAATTCCCATCACGTAAGGATGATTATATTAAAATTACTTCTTGGTATAAAGCAGGATTCACTACCCATACTAATATGATAGATCTCTCAAACTGTTTGCTTCAATGAGTGTTCCTTTAGTATGGTTCAAGGCATTCCAAAAGCTTGCAGTGAACTGACAAAGGTGCCTTTGAATACTTTAATCATGCATAGCCATCTTTACCCTCTTTAGACTGAGACTTATCTAGATTACATGATTGGTTAGCCTCTCAGAATAAGTTGACCCTTAAATTAAAATGTTGCCTCTTTGAAGATTACCAATCAAATTAAAACAGCCAGTCACACTTTAACCTCTAAAATAAATTGCGTTTTTTAAAGTGTTCTCTTTTAATGATCAGTTCCTATAAAATAATTTATAATAGTCAGTGCTCCACACTACAGAAATTCAAGCTCATTTGAAGAGTAGGACTGCAGTGGGCCCTTTATCAAGCACTTTCTCATCTTAGAGCTATGGTGTTGGTAAGATCAGAGAACAAATTACAATAACACCACTGTCTATATTGGGTTCATGGTTGAGATGAACTAAATAGAATGCCTGAAAAACAGTTCCCTTCTGGCCACCACGTGAAGAATTCCACCTGCAGAGCTGTTCTTGCAGCACATTTGGAGCACTTTCCAGCATACACCTAGACCAAAGCCTTTTGAAAAGTTTCTGCTTTTCTACCATGCCTCTGAAGGTGGCTTTGTAATCCCAATGCTGGCAAGCTCCTCTCCTCCTTCTCCTCCTCCNNTCTCCTTCTTCTCCTTCTTCTCCTTCTTCCCCTTCTCCTCTTTCTCCTCTTTCTTCTTCTTCTCCTCTCCTGGTGGTATCCCCCACAATGGAGGAAGCTCCCTGAGCCTGGTGTGTTCTGTGACTGCAGAGACCAATGTTTCTTCCTCCTGCTCTTTGCAAATTTGTTCATCAAGAAACAGGAAATTAAACAAGGAGAACATGCTCCTTTTTTATTATTATTTATTTATCTTTCTATAAAATCCCTTAAGGTATTACGTGAAGTACTCTTACAGTACAGCTAGAGATAGCTGGCAAACAGCCATTTTGTATTTTTTTAGTATTTCACGTGCGCTTCTCAAAAATACTTAACTGTAAGATAAGCTCATGTCTATATTGACAAAACTGGCAATTAAAAGCTGATATAAAATTTTTTGCATAAAACTTCCACATCACTCCTCCAGTGTTATGATAATAATGATTATTACTCATATTGATTTAAGCCTCAACATTGACAATCTGAGTTTGCATCCAAAAAATGTGATGTTTGATTTAAACCAGTACTTTTCAAGTATGCCTGCAGAAGTTAACTTGGGGGATGTGCTGGGGGCACCTACAAAACATCTAATTCAACTTTTTTTTACAAAAAGCAATCACTGTCTTTAAAATAATGCAGTATTTCTAAATAGCTTTTAGTTGAAAACGGTTTTTCACAATAAAATGTCTGTGTGTCATGATGCCATACGTAAGATGGGGGGTCTGCTGGGTCTTCATTCTGGTCTCTTTTCTCTTTTTTTCAGAAAGAAAACTGTCACTTTCTGTCACTTTTCAAGACATTTTATTGCACACATTGTGCATATGAGCTTAAGCCCACTCTAGTCAGTATCATCTGTATTATTCCATCAATGGATAAATAAAGATAATATTATAGAATATATAAATAACTCTCTCAATATTTCCATCATACAGAGTCATGGATGTGATTGTGTTCCTGGGTGTGGGAATTATTTTAACTCCAAGTCAAATTATGTCTTGGGCTTGAGCATAATAGGCAGAGACCTCACGGAGGAGCCTTTACACAAAAGCTGAAAGCACAGCCATGCCCTGGTGGGTGTGGCTCTGCTTAACAATTTCAGATCAACTCAGCTGAAGCTCTGTTTTAGATGTTCAGCAAAACCTAATCAAATTGTGTTCATCTGGGTCTATTTCTTCCTAGTAAAAGCAGGAGAAAACAGTATGTGAGAGAACAGAGCATCAGTATATACAGAAAGAAAAAAATCAATAATTATAAATAATAGAAGGTAACATGGCACTGAAATAGCCTATAATGCCAGTTCTCTATCCACTTCTGTAAACTTCTGAAAAGGTTTGTAAACTGCTGCTTTCTTCCTTGCCATCCCCCACACCACATGTGGGATAATACACAGTTTTTTATTAATGGCCCCAAAAAGCCAGCAATGCAATGTCCTGAGGACAGAAGTGTAGGCTTTTCCTTCCCCCTTGAAAAGAGATTCAGAGGCTCTGCTGTCTAGCCCAGTGTATTGATCTCTGCTTCTTACATGTTAACTAGGAAATTCTCTCCGGAGTTTATTTGTGCTGGCTCTTTGTTGCTTTGAGGTTTCAGTAAATAGCAGCATTTCACCAAGAAGTTTCTCCTTTGTAAAAATATTCTTTTTGAAGAAACCAAACAAACAGCAAACAGGTGAAAAGGTGTCTGTTGCTTTGCAGTTGCCTGTTTTCACAGCTCTTACCCCCTTTTTTTTTAATATTACTTTAGACTTGGAGCTCTGGAGTCAATGCAGAGTGAGACTGAGTAGAAAATTTATGTGAATGAGCATGTATTTTCATCTCTTTCCTAGTGCACCTTGCCGCAATATTCTTCCCCTTTTTCTCCCTGGTCATCAAGAAAAGCAAGAACTGTGTCTTCTTCTAAATGTTCCCTTGTGCTCTGTGATTTTGTGGACTCTGCAAGTTGTATTAGTGTGAACCGAAATTTCTTTCAAATGGTCTTAATTGGTTTGTCCTGACTTAAGATATGACTTGGAGTATTTTTGCAGGTTTTGTTTGGTTGTTTGCCCAATCCTCCCATAACTGTCTGGCTGATCTAGGACACTTTAGATCAAGTGTGGCAAAAATGACATTGTGACACTCTGTGCCTCTTTGTTTGAGCTAAACACCTTCTGTCTGGAGCCTCCAGGGGATCACAGCCCAGCCACTTCCAAGAGAGGATCTTGTAGTGATTTAATCTCTGGATTCTGCTTAGGGTCTGTGAATAGATGTGTGTCTTCTCTGGCTCATAGTAAATAATTTGCAGTACTTTGAGGAGAAAAATATATGAATATGCACACAGACACACAAAAAACCCCAACAATATTACAGGTGCTTTGATTTTTCTACCATTTTTACTTGACAGTTTGGGTATACAAGCAGAATAAAAATTAAAATGCTGTTAGATGACATTAATGTTGGCCACAAAGCAACTGCTTTCAGAACACCATTCCTCTGGGCAATATTCTTCCATAATTATTTGCAAAATGGTTTGATTTTGTTATGACCTTTTCTCAGTTATTGTTTGAGGCTTACCCAAAGGTATATAATTGATTTTATTTTTTTCTTTGTGCCATAATGTGTTGGGGGAACTTCTCTAGAGACCTTTAAGTCTTGCCTGCATTATCCTTTTGTTTTTATAATTAATGGCCTTTGCAGTTTGGAACCTCTGGACAGGGGGTTTCAAATGTGAATTGAAAATATTTGACCTGGTCAGAAGATGGTTTTGACTGACTGTACAGCACATTCCTCATACAGTTTCCTGTGCATCAGGGTGAATATTGCTGTTGGCTCCAACACACATGGAAACCTCCTTCAAAAGCAGCAGTTCTAGGGACACACTTGAGGTGTTCTTTCCTGCTGCACTCCAGCCATATGTTTGGGGAAAATGGGAATGCTACCTGAGAAGATTAATTCTTGGCACACAACCCTGAAAGCTGCCAAATCTGGCAGAGATTATGACTAAAATTTGTCTTGATTCAAGTTTCTCTGAAGAGCAGAGCTAACCTCGGTAATGCACGGAGAACATTGGGGACCTCTACAACTCAGTGGGTAATGCTCCTAGCAGGAACAGTTTATCAGTTTCTGTGTTTATTCGGTTTTAAGTCAATGGCCTTTCAAAAAAAAAATAAAAAAGAAGTTTTAAAGCACTCCCTCCCAAGCCATCTCAGAGTACAGTAAATGAGAAAATATATTTCAAGTGTGTTTCATGCATGATAAAAAACTGAAGGTCTTTTAGGAGACAAATATGTTTCAAGGAGTGGGACACCTTTTCCCATTCTTCAGTCACAGGCACTTCAGGGAATCTCAGAAATTATGTTTGGGGGGATTTTGTCTCTTCATTCTGGAGAAGCCAACATATTAGGATGTGGCTAATTTTGTAAGTACTTTGGAAAAAATCCTCTAAATATGTGTAAAGACCTTGTTGAGTGTAAGGTTAAGAATATTTGCTATTATCCTTTAGGGAGAAGTTGTTAGAGCTGAGGTTCTAATCTCTTGCCCAGTTTCTCTCTATATCAGGTTGAATTTTATTCACAACAGAAGCTGAAAAATGACAAAGTGTAATTTCTCCATCTACTGCAGAAAATTACTCATAATCTGATAGCCATTTAGTCTTGATAAGGTTACATCTACCAGCTAAACTAGGCTTAGACATATTTATTTCTTTGTATTTAAGGCTGATAGCAAACAATATTTTAATTTTAACAAGTATTTATAGTCCAGGGTCTGCACTGCAGTTGCCAGCAGGGCTGTGGCTGATTCCTGGAAGGTGTGAGCTCACTTGCATTAAGGAATGGACGGCAGGATGAGTGCCCTTTGTCAAGAGATCCCAGGAAAATGGGTCCATGTACTCAGAGAGAAAACAGTTTATTAGCAGTTACTTGGATGTGCACTGAAGACTTTGGTGGGCCGTGTTTAATTGGTGGCTTGAGATCCTATATAAAATGGGATTGAAAACACAAACACCTGCTGAGAAACACAAGCTCCAGTCAGTAATAGGTGATCTTTTATATTTGCCATCTTTGGAGGGGAAAAAAGTACAGTACATTACAGAATTACTTTATTGAAAGGCGTAAGAGATTTCACTTTTCAAAAGCTTCCAAGTAGTTTCCCAGTTTGCAATTCATCAAGAAATGCATTTGATGTTCCTCCAAAAGGCACTTTCATCGCTTGTTCTTTCCCTGAGAACTTAACTGAGTGTCAAGTCAAACATCCAGTTGCTAATAAGCTGATGGGACAAAGGGTTATTTCCGAGGGGGAAGAGAACAGAAATAATTCTTGAGGCAGCTTTGCCAAGTGTCTGGGGACAGGACTGCTGATTGGGGTGCAGTGTTCAGGAGCTGTCCATAGCAGCAGGGAAACAAGCAGGGAAATGATTTCCTTCCCCTTTCCATTGGCTGGCAGTCTGCACTTTTCCAGGAGCAGGAAATGAGGTTGCCCTGGCTGGAGCAGAGAGCACCAGGCAGGGGAACTGCCAGCCTTGGGGAACATCTGAGGAATGTGGGATCCTGAAAGGCCTCCTGGGAATCCTGGCAGCTTTACATCAAGGTGAGAAATACAAGAGCCAGCAGAGATGCTGCTCTGTTTCCCTAATCAAACAGATGTAAATGAAGTAAACAAGGCTGGGACTGCTTGCAACACTGCTTTGACTATTGAAAGTTAAAGTTTAGTATATAAAATCAAATCTATGCAAATAAGTTAGATTAATGTAGGGTTTTTATCAAAAGTGCAGTATCTCTTTATGCATTAGATAACCTAGCTTTGGAGGTGAGGGCTTTGTCTCACTGTTGCACTTTTGTTGTGACATTTGATCCAAAAGCCAATATTTCAAAGGAGGGCACAAAAGCTTTCCTTCAGGCCTGCAGGTAGCTAAAGTGGCAGCTCTGTGTCCATGTCCAATCTTCACACCAGAGGCTCAAAATTCTGCACAGCCAAAGTAATCTGGGGTGTTTTGCTTCGCAAAAGCTTAAGGGATCATGATCCCAGATATTATTTACCTTATTGGTAGTTGTTATTTTAGAAATAATATTTAGGCACATTGAAATAATTAAAACATATAGGTAGTTTATCTTCATGTAATACTTTTACACTGACATCAACAATGTTGATATCAAAGCCATTTGTTGGCAGCTAATTATTTGAGTCTGAGTGCATTTTTGTGTAGGTGTGGGGAGAAGTGACTTTTGATAACAACTGCAGGTGCTCCTGTAGTGAATGTGCACGGTGATGTCAGACAGAGTGAAACCCTTCTGGAATTGTGGGCTTGTCTCGGTGTTCCTTGGAATTTAATTATTTAAATGACCTACTATTGTTCCTAAATTAAACATTTAAGCTTTCTAAACGGCTGCCATCCTGGTTCAGTTGTCAAGGGTGAAGGTGATTGGTGCTGACAGGAGGACTGAGATGGATGCTGGTGTTGGGGGTTTCTCAACTCCTCACTGTTTTCTTAGTGTGCCCCCCCTGTGAGGGCCAGTCCAGCACCCCAGTACTGCACAGGCAAGGAATTTCCATGCAGATTTGTGTGCAGTGTCCTGGCAGAGGAGTTTCTGGAGCCAGCTACCACCCCTGGAAGTGCCATAGAAATCAATATGCTTTCTACATTACCTGAGATTGCTCAGACTGTCTTTCGCTTCTCTGAAGTTTAATGAGATAATGAAGGAAAGTCACTAGGGGAAGAGAGTCAACCTAGGAATGCATCCTCTCTTTGATTTGCATGGAGCTAGGTGTGAATTTTATGCATCTCTCTGTTCTTCTAATTATTGGAGGGGTTGTGTAGGTAATTTCAAAGTCCTAAGACACTAAGGGTACCCTGCATGCAAGAACTTATACTTTAAATGCAGAACTAATAAAATTAAGTACCAGTTTATTGCCATGGTGCTGAACAGAAAGGGCTGGGACTGTCAGATTCATCTTTGTTGCAAGCCTTTAGCTTTTTGGAAGACAGATGCCTAAGTTCTAGATACAGGTTTTCTGATCTTGATTCTTTGGGGTGCTCCTTGCACGTACCTTAAAACTTTTGAGAGCATGTAGAAAGAAAGCAATGATTTAAAAAAAAAATTCCTAAAAATGAAGACTGGGGGATGGTCACATTTTCTTGGATACAATGTGAGAGCTTCTAATAATTTAAATCATTCCTAAAGCCTAAACGATTAGTCACTGTAGTTTGCAAGCAGACAGAGAAGCAATACATACTGCATAACTAAGGTTAGAATTCTGGTTTAGGTGTTAAGTAGCATGAACAAATTTATAATTTTTTTAAAAAAAATTCCACCTTGTGCTTTTAACAGCACAGACATCACATATTTCTTCTCAAATCTTGTATCATTAAGCACAGACTCTGTGCTAGCAGACTTTAATAGTTAGAGTAACCTGAATATTTTTAAGCCTTTTTATTTGCTGGCCAGGCAGCATCAGCCCATGTCCCTCATCAAATCTCCAGCAGATACCTGAGTATGAACTTAGGAACAAGGTAAGGGCAGACTGAGTAATCTATCATCCATAAAGGATTTATGGCAGCTAATTTCTGGGCCACACGTGTCATCTTCTGGCGTCTTTGTCCTCTGTGGTTTTTGTTCTTCTCCGTGGTTGTGTCTTGTATGCTTTTGATTCTCCGTTGCCTTTTGACTGCAGCCGTTCAAAAGCAGAGCTTTTTCTCGGTGTAAATTCACCACACCAAGAGAAGAAATACTTCTGTTTGTTTTGAAACTAGCAACCACTGGCTTATATCGTTCTCTTGTTCCTAATCACTGCTTTAGAGATGGTGAGACTGATCCCGGCACACACCCTTATGTGTGCCCCTTATAAAATCTTAGGCCCAGATTTTATCATCCTCTTCCAAGTCAGTTCAGCTACACGAGTGGTCTTGTTAACTTAGTCCATCAAGGAGAAGCTGGTTGATATCTGATCATCCTTTGAACCTCCTTTTGTTTCTCTACACCCTTTTGTGAGACAGTAAAGAGGGAGGAAAGCAGCACAGCAAGCGGCAGTCTTGATGTGAGTGAAGCAGAGATTTATGTATTGCCTAATGATGGCTTGTCTGTGTGCTCTGTGCCCGGCATAGGATTGCTCATAGCAGTTTTCCTTTATCCTGCTGTTGTTTGACTGCTAGCACTGTGCTGAAGCTGCCCTAAAGCTGGCTCTGAGGTATGGCTTTTCTTGGTCATTAGAGAGGTTACAGAGGCAGTCTTTTCATATGAAAAGCTGTCTGGGGGCTGAGGGTAAAGGTTCATTTCTGTCACTGAATTTCCTCAGCTGTTTTTTTAATATCTTTTAAAAAAATAACTCATCTTTTAATCATTTAGGAGTCATCAAGTCTGTGGTTCTTTCTGTGGTCCTGAACATGTGCTCCTCTCCTTTGAGAACAGCATTTACTATCACAAGCAGTTCTCATCCCCTCCCTGTTAAGCCTCTTGAGCTTGTTCTTCAAGATCTGGCCTGGAACTGGTAAAAATCCAGCCTGACATGGAGCCTGGCATTTCCCAGTTTCTGTTGCCTGGGCAGTGTTAGAGCTCTGGATTGCACATGGCAGCCACGTGTGCAGACACCACACTGCTCTGGTGGGTGACAACCACTGAGCCACCTGCTTTGTGTCCCATTGCTGTGGTGGGTGACAATCACTGAGCCACCTGCTGTGTCCCCACTGCTGTGGTGGGCGACACTGAGCCACCTGCTGTGTCCCCACTGCTGTGGTGGGTGACACCCACTGAGCCACCTGCCCTGTGTCCCCATTGCTGTGGTGGGTGACACCCACTGAGCCACCTGCCCTGTGTCCCCATTGCTGTGGTGGGTGACAATCACTGAGCCACCTGCTGTGTCCCCATTGCTGTGGTGGGTGACACCCACTGAGCCACCTGCTTTGTGTCCCCACTGCTGCCTGGCACTGAGCAGGTTTGGGGCAGGGGTGGCTGCTGCGGCCCTTTCCTGCTGGGCTCTGAGCAATTGGTGCTCAGCTCTTGGTCCCACTGGTGGCTTCCGCCACTGACCGCTGTGACAGTGTCTTTATTTCCCTAATCCCCACCCCCCACAAAAGAGTTTCCAGCACAGGACCTCATTAACATCCCCTCACATCATCAGAGATACCAAGTAAGAATTTATATTTCTGGTGAGAAGTCAAAGATACACTGAAAAGAAATGAGAACCAATTGTGAGTATTTTAAATCAAAAACATGTTAGAAATGGCATGGCAGTATCCTGTTGCCCACTTTTATGGGAATTAAATATGACTCCTGACTTGGAGATACTATTTGAGTATTTCCCTGTGCAATATCCTTGGCAATGCAACAAGGACTGGAGCTCAGATACATTTTCACAGGTAAAGACTGTAAGGGAATTTTCTCTGGGAAGAAAAACTAAAATGAGGCACTGGAGAGCAGAGCAGCCTATAAACCATGCAGAGAGACAGCTCAAAAGTGACCAGTTTGGAAATAAAGGACTTATTTTCATGAAACGGTATTGTATTTATTTCAATTTTATTTCAATTTTATTTCAAATCTGAGAAATGCAGACCTGTGACAAATTAATGTTTTGGTAGTTTTGGACAGAGAAACTCACAAGATCCTAGGTTTTTTGCATCAAAGTCCTAAAATTTGGAGAATTTAATCAAACCAGAAGTGCTCACCGAACTTTATAATTATGGCAAAAGAATACCTTCTTTTTTCCTTAATAAACCTGACATCTATCAGCATTGTTAACACTTGGCCTTTGACTTATTCAGAATTATTTTAAATGTCACATACTCTCAGTACAGAAGCAATGATTTCTAGTAAGACACCAGGACTGAATCACTCTGTAATTATAATAATTGTATTTACAGAAGAGGAACAAGCTTCTTTCATAGGCAGAATATTTTAATTTGTTCTGCTGTTTGTGACATCTCCTTTTTTTTCTTTTTTCTTTCTTTTTTTTTTTTTAATTTTTAGTGAGTAGGTTAAAAAGTAAAAAGACAGAATTTTCCCCAGGAGACTGATTCTCTCCAGGCAGAATCCATATTTTAAAATATTTACCATCCATGAGATGTAGTAATAGACCTTCATTCCTAATGCAAGCACTGGCAACAACTGAGCCATCCAAGGCATTATTTCCTAGAATATATCTGTGGATGACTTTTTGTGGCTTTTTGTAGCAATCTGACTTCAATTCAAACCATAATCAGCTAATCACTGGCAATTTTCAGATATGAGTCAAGCTAATTTCAAGACAATCTGCCTTGGTTTCATTGAAGAGCCCTGGAGATGATGTTTATGTTGATGTCCATTAGTATTCCAACTGACAATAATGTAAGTTCTGCATAAAGAAAAACAAACAACAAAACCAAAACAAAACAAAACAGGCCTCTAAAATGAACAATAAGTCTGCCAGCCTGAAGTGCAGAAAATGGAAGTTTATTTTTTGCTGCCTGTGTGTCCCCCAGCAGGTGACCTGAAGCTGGGATGGAGCTGTGTGAAGAAGCAATGGGTCACTTAGAACACTTACCTGACTGGAAGGGGTGCCTTAGCTTCTCTTCAGCACTGAATATCGAAACGTTTGCTTTGCCTGAAATCATGGAAACTAAGGATGGGATTGGAATCAAAGCCTTACAATGTGCCTGGGACTTTTTGAAAGATCTCTTAGCTTCAAACCACAGACAACTTCCCTGCTCTGCATCACTGAGGTATGTGAATGAGTCTAGAACTTGATTGATTGACTGACTGAGGGATCTTTTTCCTTGCGTTTTGCCTTTTAACCATTACTTGATTTTTCTCTCTCTTTGCAGCATGTAGATTTAGATATAGACAACAGCCCATTTGCAGAGAAATAACCCCCACAACATGGAGGGATGGCTCTTTGAGTCGTGCAGCCAAAGCGAGGTGCTGTGACTCTGAAGTGGGCAACTTACCCAAATGAGCAGATTTCTTTCATGAAAACACTCTGTAAGTCCATTAGTTCATAAACAGGATGGGTAAAGGCTGTCCCTGGCACTGCTAAACACAGAGGGGGGTGTTTTTTGGCATTTATTGCAGGGGAGGTAAACAGTGAGGTCCATTTCTTGAAGCGAGACAATATTGTTACTGCAGCACTAAGCAGCATTGGTTCCATTTTGCCACTGTGGTCAGCAAATGCAGCTTTGGAGCTGTTGCCATTTGCCCTCAGTGTGCCAGTAACAGGAAATCCAAGTGCTGTCAGGCCTCTTGGCCTCTGCTTGGGAGTTGGTGAGAGAAACCTCTCAGTGCCTCTGTGTCAGAGACACACAGAGTCTGTCCCTCACTCTCAGAGGCCTTAGTGGTCTCGGCACCTCGCTGCAGGGGAGGGTCAGGATGGAATTTTCACTTAAACCCTGATGGGGAATCCACAGAGAGAGGGACAGGAGTATCTCATTGAGGCTACTGATATTTGATCAAGTTTGAAAACAGCATATCCTACAAAAACCCCATAAAATATGCAGCACTAAAAAAAAAAAAAAAATTTATTTCAAATCAATCACCACTTAAGCAGACTGAAATGAACAGTAAAAAAATACAACCCCAGCATGTTGGGTGATCAGATATTTAGAGCCTCATCCTGAGCAACACCAGCCAGGAAACACTTCTGTGGCCATCTCCTGTTTGTATCTCAATTAACTGTAATCACCGAGGAAGTGGACCTGGAGTCATAAACAGTTTTACTCAGTGTACAAGGGTGGTGGGATGGCAACCAGGGCAATAACACTAAAAAAGGAATATGGATTAATAGAAAAAGTTCAGAATGTTATTTCAGAAATCAGTGGTCCTTCACCCTCAATAGTGTGTTCTGCTGGCTGCATCTTAAAAATACAAAGAGCAGAAACAGGTCCACAGAAATAAAATGATTGGTTCTGAAAAGAAAAACTTCTGTAAGGAGAGAACGTGTAATGATAGTACCTGTTTCTCATGGGTGAGATAAATCAGACAGAACAAGCTCCTGTTAGACAAAGTAATTAACAGCATACTTGTTCTCAGAAAGGTCTTCTTTAAGGAGATTTTAAAAAATAAAGCATGATTTAATTATGGTAGGAAACAGCAGTTGTGAGGCTGGTACTGATCATACATGATGAACATCATTTATTACGTGACGTGTGCTACAGGTCACCTGTTCCACACTGTAACATAACTTACACAATGTCACCTATCATACATGTTATGTGGCATGTGGCAGTATCATTCTGATGTATGACACTGGGCCACATTAACTTATTGCAATATTACACTGTGATACATTAGATATGTATATATCCACATTAGAACATATGTATGATATGTACAATGTATGCACATATAATGCCACAAGTATATGTATATATAAAACAAAATTTTAAACGTAATCAAATGCTGACATGATATTTCTATATTTCAACACTAAATTTCTTTCTGGTCACAGGTAATAAAGATAGGAGAGAAATCAAAGACAGGAATTTGAGAAGAAACTCTATAGGTATATTATATGGTACTCTATATGATTTTAGATTATGCATGTATATTTTTATAGAGTGCAGATGTTGAAGTATATGTCTAAAATGCATAGTTCAAAAATATATACACAAAGCACTTTATTTTTGTATTTATAAAAATGTACAAATCCTACACACAGAGAGGTATTTATATATATATATGACATATATAGAAGAAGAGATGCCATCATGCTCTACACATATATGGATTGATATAAAAGCCGATTTTTCCCATACAGGTCATTCCATTGCCCATTAGAAAGGAAGTTTCCTGAATAACAAGGACTGAGTAGCAGCAAGAAAATAATTACTGTGGATTACTGAACACAGCTTTTTCTGTGTGTCAGTCTGAGACACAGCTGAGATAGTTTTACATTGCCACTGTCTTAAAGCAGTGGCAGAAGAAAGCTGAGGCCCTTTTTGGGGCAGCTCCCAACACAGCTCCCCAACTCCTGAGACGCGTCTGATTGCAATGGTCCCGAATGTCATTCCTTTGTCGATGCTGTTGCCAAAAAAGCAGACTTGGTGCTGTCTGCCTGGGCATCTGGAGTTGTTAAAAACATTTATGTGCATTTGATGAGAAACTTCTGGTGCCCAAGGAGTGAGTTGTGCTCCCACGGGCACCTCATGCCACTTTGGCCTGACGGGGAGTGTGGGACAGTGTAGTGCCAGCGTGACTGGCCCAGAGAGTGATTTAAAATACCTTCCATGCAGATTCTGCACAGCAGCAATGCCAGCTCCATAAATATTCACAGGAAGAAAATGTAAGAGGAATTTGTGCAGAATGAACACATTTTAAAAGGGTAGTATAAAATATTCAGAGGGAGTATGTCCAGCGTGAACTAGAGGCCCAAATCCGGGAGTTACTGACACATTCCCTCAGCACTGAACACCTGATTGCAGCTCCTTGGATTCCTGGGACAGGCCTGGGTCTTCAGCAGAACAGGTACCCACAGTTCAGTACTTTGTGGATCACAGGCCTACCAGAGATCCTCTGCTGGAAGCTCTTAAAGCACTCCCTGACTTCAGGTACTGCCACAGGCCAAAGTCAGATATTTAGTGAGACAAACGTGGAACTCCCCTGATTAAACAGAACAAATGGAAGACTATGAATACAGTTTAGCTGTTGAAATGAAAATTTTGTTCCACATTTAAGTATTTGTTAATTAAAAACACAGCCCAAGTAGTAGATTCAATGGTAAAAGAGAAAGGTAATGTCATGTTTGGTTGCAGGAATGCTGTTTTTTTCTGGTCTCCTCTCAGACCTATCTTTTTTAGCAGGACTAAGATTTATTGAGGCTTGCTTGTTTCAGATGAACAATGGCTCCTCTTTCACAGCTGTTTGCTGGGGGGGAGATATTCATTCCAAAAATTAATAAATATCCCTTCCATTGGATGTTGATTTATCTCCACTTTGAACTCTTCCTTCCTTGAAAACTGATGAAATATTTTCATCATTTGTGTGTGTGTGTGTGGAATACACCCAGTTAAACCTCCGACAGGATTAACATTATTAACGGGTGGTTTCAAGCCATGGCAAACACAGAGGGCACAGAGCTCACCTGAGCCAGGCTGATGTGTGGAGTATCTCAGTACCTGGGCACTGCACCTGGAAGGCTCTGAGGAACAGAAAATCAGAAAACAGAACAGAAAACCCCTGAACAGGGGCGAGGAGCTGAGTGCAGGCAGAGCTCATTACCTGCAGTGACAGTCCCAGATCCAAAGCCTCCAGATGCTCTGCAGTGATCAACAGTTCTCACAAAGCATCCTGGTGAGGCATCTTCCTGAAAAACACAGGCTGGGAATAATCTTAATGCTCATTAATTTATTAATGTGTCAGATGGCCATGCAAACACCTGAGCTGAAACCAGGAAAAGTCTTGAGCCAACTTCAGTTGCCTCTAGGCCAAAGTCTCAACTCAGAGTGCTCCTGGGATGGCTGGGAAGGGGGTACACAGAGACACAGTTGTCTCACATGTGCTCTTATTAGCACCCACTCCTCTACTGCCATATGGCACCTTATGTGAAGATATGCTGAAAACAAAGCTGCACAAGTCTAAATAATATTTAAGTTAAAGCAGCAGAGGCCCAAGTGTTTCTTGGTACAGCTGAGAGTTGTAATCGTTCCTTTTCATCGTTACAGCTGAGTCTGCTCAGCTGCCCTTACAGTGGGCTTCATCTCTGTCTAATTCTCTTCTGAAGTTGGAAGTGAAAGTTCATTTGATAATAATCAATGAATCACACACTATTGGCACTGGGTTAGTTGAGTGCTGCTGTGGATGGCAGCTCAGCTGGCCTTCTATTGTAGTAAGGAGATTGAATTTTCAGGGAAACTGGCATCCTTGTAGGGCTCGCAGTGAATTACAGCGCCTGTGGGAAGTCAGCCTTTCCTGGCAAGGAAAAATGAAGTGAAAAGCAATTTTCAGTTAAGAATTTCCTTTCTTCAGCACCTGATGAATTCTGGAGCAAGTCGTGAAGTTTCTTGGTGGCAGACACCCACAAACACAGGGCTGCACAGCTGCAACCCTTCCTGGAGTAAGAGCTCAGTACAGCAGCACAGGGAGAGAGGAGACAATGAAAGCACCTGTAGTTACAAACATTATTCACAGAACCACGGAATAGTCTCAGTTGCAAGGGACTCATAAGGACCTTCAAGTCCAGCTCTGAAGTGAGTGGCCCAGAGAGGGATTGAATCCACAACCTTGGCATTATTAGCACCAGGCTCAAAACAACTGAGCTAATCTCTGGGTCAATTCAAACCACATTTCAAGGAGATTTTTTTTGGTTGTTTGGACACTTGTCTTGTGAAGCAGGACACATAAGCAGCGCTTCTAGACAAAAGCTAGCCAGCTTCAGCATTTAACACTGGCAAATCATCAGCTCCCGTGGATTCCATCAGACACTTCCACTGATTCCTGTCATGCCCACAGTAAACCCACCATCTTCCTGCCTCCTTCCAGTAACTCTTTCCACTCATAGCACTAAGCACAATAAAGGACTATACTGTGATCACTCTATGTGTTACAGCTGCATTTAACCTCACAGAAGAGACAGTCCAGAAGAAAATAAAATTTAGCTTTAGGTTGGGACATACCTGTCATGACAGGTAAAAGAATTATAAAAAAAAGGCCTCATAAAATCAGGCCTGCTCTGCTGAACTGTCAAAGTTGTTAGCCTGTCACTTCTTCTAAGCAATCTGCAAGTTCCCACCTGAAAACAATCCTAAAAATCCCACCTGAAAACAATAGCCTAACAACCTATTCCTGGGCTGAAAAACAAATGCAC